>VSDK01022646.1:489200-526909 GCA_009767595.1 Symbiodinium kawagutii
GAACCGCTCAGCCCGGAGCTACTGAAGGCTGCCCTTCGCTCCAAAGTCATGGTCAACACAAGGGGATAGTGAGCAATTCAATGCTTGATCACAAGGGTAGTACTTTGGCTAAATGATGCTAAATGGTGTATCTTGATCATCCATGATCATCCTATCACTTATAACTAGGAGACCTCACTGAGCCAACCGAATTCTCAGTTGATTGAATTGCTGGCTGCTCTTTTTCGCAGTCTGACCCACTGGCTGAGCATCGCATCCAGATGCAAACTAGCATGTGATGGGCACAAATTAAGAATTATCATCCCATGATGATCCGATTGCAGAAAATTCAATATGTAAGAATCCGATCCCATGGTAGTACAATTCTCCCAGTACGGCCAGTACCCTCTCGTTATTTTATCATTCATGATTTCAATGTCATGTTATCATTATCAACCTTTGTCGAACAATACTGCTTGGTGGTTTCAATCCCTGTGAAAAATATTACCGTTACCTTCCATTTGTTAATAATCACTAGGGAAAATAGTGTAATCTTTAAAACCACCAGCCAGAAATGTTTCTCAAGTCATAGGGGTACCCTAAACATGACTAACCATGGCTCAATCGAATTTTGTCGAACAATACCATGGCTCAAACCCATAGATGTTAACTTCTATGGCGGCACAGCCGTTGACACCTCCGCTTACATGCGCACATGCGCTGAGCTCTGCACCCGTCAGCGATGCGCAGGTTCCAGGTTTCAAGACCTCGGTAGGGCGGGGGGGGGGTCAGCGTTGGCGGATGCGACTGGCGGATGATTTCGTTTCTGAAAATGGTGGGTTGGTTTGTGAATGGTAGGCTTCGGTTCTGAAAATGGTGGGTTTGGAGCTGATATTGGTGGATGATTTAGTTTTTGAAACTTGTGGGTGTAATCCATACCCATTAGGTACTGTAATATCAACATGTCAACAACAAATAGTTGCTTAACAACAACGGTTGGTTAAGTCAATTCAATAACCTGGTTAGTACCAATAACCTACCAAGATTGGTTATTATCAATTATCAATGGTTCAACCATTTGTTTAATCAGTGGCAGGCTTCTCAAAATGGTGGTTTTGGTTGGTTTAATATGGTTTACTATTTATTACTATAAATGGTGAAAAAACATGGAGAGTTCAATATCATTCATGTTAAACAAGGGGGGATCGCCAGCGGACATAGAGATATACCAACTGTGACGTGTCATAACCAACCAGCCAACTACAAGGTTTAGCTCACTGATTGAGTTGGGGATAACATACTTTATAGACTAAATGGGCACAAGAAACACCAAGAATGGCTGTGGGTCAATTTCAATCGTCCAAGAAAGGGTTAGTTCACATCCCAACGACTTGACTAGATTGGTCATTTAGGATGAACAAAAGGGGTACCAGATTTTTCACAGCCCAGAGCTATAGGGTTCATCATGGACAATTTATGATGAGGATTAGTCACTTGATGTAACCCATAATTGCATGACGTTCAAAAGATTTTTTAAAAAAATGAAGTATTTTTGTTCATCGCTCGTGATCATGCATCATTGATATTCCAGATCATCTTCGGTCATAAGCAACAAACAACAGCCAACAATATTGATTAGTGAACTGGGTAGTCGGACTATTCAACCTACGAGCTTGCTAGAATACAACCATCCTTCTATTGGTTGGTAAGCTTGCCCATATCACTGGGTGTGATCCATGGGGGTTCCACAGATAAGGCATCCTCAACTCGGCATTTCGATTTCAGCTGAAGAAAAATCATCAATTATTGTGGGCATGATCTAAGCGAGTATCAATGGTGTTCACATGATCTCTTTTCAGTTTCGAATCATTGTCGTCAACGGCTGCACATTTATTTCAGTATTTTGTCATGGTGGGGTCAATGCTGACCCTCATTGTTTCAGGAAGCCCACTGATTGGGATAAACTGTCTTGTAACAAACGTTCTCAAACGTTTTTGTTCCACACACACTACCGTAAACCATTATTAATCGCAATCAGAAACTAGTACATATGTACCTGTCAAATATGAATTGTTGTGCACAATTGCTGGGTATGTGAACTAATCATTGGGCTGACCCAGTTGTCCATTCTCAGATTTATCAGCAAAGATCAACAACCATCAAACTGGGATCAACCATTCTCAAAATGAACGAGAATCGTGGGATCAACCCAGTAGTCCATTCTCAACCATTAGTTGCTAATCTAAGATCAACCATTCTCAGCAACCACCAACTGCGTTTCAAAGAATGGTGGGAGAGGAATCGAAATCGTTTCACAGCAACAGAGTCTAAGGCAGCTGCAATAGGGAAGCAGCAGCTGAACGTTGAACGTTGGCCGGCTATGGGGGTACCCCCCCTGGCTGAGGAAACATGATCTCAAAACCTGAGAGAAACATGCAATAAACCAGCATACCATTCTATAACCATCATCGCTACGTGGGATCACATCATCAACCATCAATAGCCTATAGCCATTATCAACAAGTTATAGCCATCGTGTATCATGAACCATTATCACATCATCAACCAGCAACCATCAATAGCCTATAACCATCAGCATCGACCGAGTCCTTGTCAACGATGGAACAATGGCATTTCCGACTTCCAGTCACACATGTGTTCCCCAAGAGCTGATGGCGCTTGTTCCTTACTCAAGTCTATGGCAACGCCGGTAAAAACCAGCATGGTTAATCGCTACCAGTATCAAGCATTGTTAACTTTGAATCCTCAGAAAATACCAACGATGAGTTTAGTAGGTGTCCAACATTAACTGTTAACTGTTAACCAATGTGATCATGAGCAAGCACATTTTTTGATCATCTTTGATCAGTACTAAACGTTGGCCCTCATGAATCATCATCATAAATAAGCCACTATGAAGCACCATTAGCATGGTTTGCTTATCATTATCATTATTATATGATTATATGATAATCAATTAACCTGGCATTATTTGCTTATCATTAGCATAGTTGACTAATCATTATCATTAGCAGGTTATTTGGTCCCTATGTTCTTTATGATTTATTAGTTGTTATAGCATGTTGCCTTTGGGTATGTATGTTATTTATGTTTGTCCTATATTGTGGTCCCATGTGGTCCCTACAACCCAATTTATCATTCTTTGGTCCCTATGATCGGTTGGTCCCTATGTTTGTCCAATTAAATAACCACTAATACCATGAATCGCTATTTGGTCCCTATGTGTGTCCCCTTTCGCCGTTTCTTTCCGGCCAAGGTCATGTCACCGGATCCCAGGATCCCCCACGTGGTCCGCATCGGTGAGACACTTGATCTGCCCCTGGCCAAGTCATGGCAACTCATGGTCAATGATGGTGAATGATGGCTAGTAGTGGTTAATAAGCAGAAATAGAGGGAATATGATGGTTAACAATGTTTAACAACAGGGTTAACAATGTTGAAATGACTACTAGTGACCAGAAATGGCCAATATGGTAATATAAAAATGGCTAACAATGGCAAACTGTAGTCAATAGTCAATAACGGATGGATCACAAAATGGTTAATAACCAAAAAAACAATAACATGAATGGTAAATAACTGATTGGTAATTAACCTATATCTATATATATATATAGATAAGGCTAGTATTGTTAACCATTGTAGTTGTTAACCATCCAGCATATAATGATTAACACTGTTTAAAATAGAGATGGTAGCTAACAATATAATAGTTGATGAATTTCATGGGTGATAGCGTAGCACATAGATAATAACCAATGCTGGCCAGGTCAATAGTGGTTGCTGACAACTGGGGGTTCTCAAAATTGGGAAGCCACAAAACGGGGTTGGTTTGTTACAGCATATAGGTGGTTCATATTCGATGCTTTGAGAATTCTATTCGACCTGTGAGCTGTGCAGTACCCAGCAGTTTGTTTTTTGGTTGGTTGGCGGTTTGGTTGGTGGTTTGGTTGGTTGATCAACTGCTTCAGAGGGGTTGTTCGACCACCAACCAGCGTCTTTGGGATCTTTTTGAGTAACGACAATGTCCACATGATTCCTCAGTTTTCAGTTTTGTCAGCCGATTTCCCCCCAAAACCTGTGTTTGTCGGATGTTAGGGAGCGAGGGTTGTACTGGATGGGATACCTGCGATCTTCAGACTCAAACGTACCTGTTCTGTTCGTTTTGGAATGCAGGTTTGTGGTAAAAGCCCTCTTGACCTCCAGCCATATTACCCACACGATTGGTTGTTGACCCTTGCTGATGCTTGACAACTATTGGCTCACCGTTTGGTGGTTTCTCAAAGTAGGAGACCTCCAGCTTCTGGAACCGTTCACTTCAGGTACCCAAGTATACCACGTCCCCAAGCTTGATGACAGGGTGGAAAACACGTTCATCGAATAACCGTGTAAAGGGATCATGCGGCATCCATCTTCCACCCAATATCCATCTTCCACCCCGTATCGGAGATCGTTGTAACATGTTGCAACCTCTTTAGAGCAACACTAACCCAAGTTGGTTGATACTGAAACGGTGCTTTCCGCTTCCAGATGCGAGGTGAGCACCGGTGCATACCATCATGCCATGAACGAAGGGTCAGCTCGGTCAGTACAACTTGAGGCCTTTCCTGACGTCATCAACTACCCTCGGCTGAGAAAACATGGCAACGTTGGAGCCATCATGGCTGGTCATGACCTTCCGGTTGCAGGTGAGTCCCCAATGTTTACCCTTCTTCTCGTAGGCAAAGACCTAGAATTGTCTAAAAAAAGCAACACATAGCAGCAACAACAAAAACTATTCATGCTTCAATGTCAACAATAACCTCCATAACAACATCAACACACAACACACGTAACAACATCAACAACAACATATCATCAACCATCATAGCAATATCGAGCCTGAGTCTCCCAAGCACCATTAACATCAACAACATCAACAACAGCATCAACCACCATAGCATTTGGAGCCTCAACAATGGCGTCGTCCTTAGCTCGCTGAGTCTCCCCACCGGCTGGACGTCCGTGAAAGGCGCGTAGCCTGCTGCACAAGAGACCTGGCTCTGGCTCCCCTTGGAATCGCTATGGTTTCAGGGTGGGCTTTGTGCTGGCCAAAGGGGGATGATAAGCAACAAAAACAAGGGGAGTTTATTGGGATTTATATAGGGTTAATGGGGATGATAACGGTTTTGTAGGGGCCTTGGTATGGTTATAAGGGATTTATAGGGGATTATGATGCTTGTTGAACGATTAATAGGGGATAATCACCAAAACTAATTGCTAAACAACTACTGTATGGGGGGTTCTCAAGCTGTAGAGGTACCCCCAGAATGGTGGTTTATTGCTATAAATGGCTCGTGCTGGATGATTTGGGGTACCCCTGATTTTGAGAAACCGCCGAATGATCAACCGGTTATATAAGGTTCATAGCTAGAGGATCCGTGGTTTAACGATGGGTTCGTATTGGTTAAATCATCAATAGTTGGTAATAACGGTTAGTAGCCAGGGGAAAGAAACTCCACCAAGAACAGTAACAGCATGCCGTCGCGCAACGTAACAGTGTGAGAACACCCACCGTGCATGCCATCCGTGCTGTCACCGGAGAAAACAAACACAAGAATTCACGGAAATTTGAGCAGCATTAACTTCTCTTATCAATGAGCCAAGGTGATTGCCTCTCTCCAGTGCTTTAGCAGTTGCGTCTCCCTGATTGGTTTTTCCAACCATTTTTAATTTGGCATTACCCTCTTAAAAGTCAATAATCAACTCAGGACTGTGAATGAATAATCGCTGTATAGTATCACACACTGTCATGTTCCTAAAGTATTAGTTTGCCATTGCTATATCCAAAGTTTCGTCGAAAGAGCCAGCAATCAACCCCAGTGGCGACCAGTCCTACCCAACAAAGAACAGGGAACTCCCAGAAACAACCCTGAATGATTCAGACTTTGCAGTTTAGCAAGAATTTGGAAACTTGTGTTTTTTTTCCTACTTTCAAAGTGGTTTCAAAGTGATTTTGGTGTTTTGAAAAAACATGATTTTTAAAATGGTTTGCAAAGTGAAGTTCCGATCAAAAGTGATTTCAAAAGTTGCAAGGTTCAGATCAGGCTGAATCCCTTTTGAAATGCGTATAATTTCGGCACTGTTGTGATTGGAACAGGCATTTATGAACCAACCATCAGTCTAAGACTTCCACTACCAGAACCCAGCCTGCGCATTGTTGGAATAAGTCAGCCAAAGGGCGGTACGAATATCTTTGAATAATAGTCATGAACGAACCAATGCTTGATATGAATCAACAAGCATTGGTAGAAAATATTAGGATCATATTCCAGAATGTCATCATGAAATTGGATATTCATCAGCCAACCAACCAACCAGAATAATAGCGGTAAATCTATGATAACAGTTGTTCGATGTAAACGATAACTAACAACTTACAAAACCGAACCATGGTTTCTTGATGTTCTGGTTGGTGGTTTCAACCCCTATGAAAATATTCCTGTGGCTAACCATGATTATCAGATTATTTGATTAAACTGGTTCATTTCAACCCAAATTCATCACCCAATGGAACTTCTCAAACATTGCTGCGAGCTCTCACGCAAAGCAACCTCCCAGCCGCCTGGCAGTCGCATTCCTCCCCCACCGTGCAGTGCGAGCAATCGTCACTGGCGCGGAGGACGACATGGGGACGATGACGCCCAAAGTACCAAGGCCATGGGATCTCAAGCAACAACAATGCAAGTAACTATATAAGTACAGAAAAAAGCGTATAAAACTATTTCTTTCTAACTCTCACTTGTTACCCACACAGGTTACACTTGAGCCAAGCATCAGACTTGGATAGTCCATATATTTTGAAACGCAGTTTTCTTTCACTGATAACCAGTTAATCTTTATCATGTACGACGAGCTAAGCAAATGAGCAAAAACACAGCTTTTTCTTCTTAATGCACAGGATTTGTGACAATAACAAAACTATGACCATATTTTAGAGTCAGTACAATCATAAAGCCAACATTCAGGTGGTGTAAACATATTTACAGTTGAATCAACTACTGGTGAATCATTGTGGGACAATCGAAACTAGAGTAAGGGGACCGTAAAAGTCAGACTCCATTAGTTGATGGTTTTCGATATATCGGGCACTGCAAACATTTCGTACTATCAATCAATCAAGGTATTGTTCAAGGCTCAGGCATTACCTGGGAGGGGAAAGCATCTAATCCTACGCCTGCCGCAACATCAGAATCAAACGTTCAATAGACACTGATCTACTTATTCACCAATGGGGGGTCTGTTGAATTGGGGATGCCCAAATCGTCAGTATTAGTCATTTATAGATATTTATAGCAACAAACCATCCATTCCTGGGGTCCCCTATTTTAAGAAACACCCAAATGGCTAGACTAATTAATGGTGTTTTCGAGGGTTGATCGATGCTTGATTGATGCTAGCTAACGATAGTGATGAACACAATGATCAAACCTATCGTGAACCATAGGGAGTAACCACAAACAACCACCAACCATATGCCCAATGATATTTGATTAATATGGATCGATATGATAGTCAACGATTAGTTATCAGTCATATTGGTAAGTTTGGCTAACCATGATGAAGTACAATCAACAAACAAATATACATATATATATATATATGTCAAATGTTTCGTAATGATGCCCCATGTCACCTCCTTTTGTATTGTTCTTAATGATGTCTTCATGTTTCAAAGTTGCTACTTTATCAATGATGCATAATGATTCAATTCAGACTGTTCTTGCAACAATGTCCTCTCCTTCCAGTCACCTGTTCATGGTAGGTAAAGGATCTGTGTCGCTGGATCCCTAATATGTTGGACCTAGCTCTACCAAAATTCAGCTGGCAATCCTTCTGGAGCATCATTCTTGGTTGACCATCTGCAAGTATGAACCATTCTTAACATTTCTTGACCATGTCCAACCATGATAATTAAATCAATTAAATGGTTTATATTTCCAAACAATGTTTCCATATGTTTCCATTACTTGGTGGCTTATAGATCCGATTGCTAAAAATATATTTTTAGTGGTTATATGGTAAATCAATCAAATCCCAAAAACACTAAAAACCTAAGTTAGTGGGTATAAGCCATCCAGTTGTCAATCATCCTTACAGATCGGTCATAAGCATCGTCAAGCATCGTTCGTCTGAGCTGCCACCTGACGATCATTCCAGTGGTCGCGACGATTGCAGGGCATGTTGGGCTTTCCTCAGCGCAGGGTCATCTCTGGAGATGGCCAAGGATGGTTTTACAAGCTGGTAGATTTTGCGAGATAAACTGAAGTATATGTCTGAATATTGATGTGCTACATTATGGAACATCATCCATTGATGTGCGACAATATAGAAGCACCCATGGACTCATCAGTTCTGAATATGTCTGATTTATTTGGTGCCATGAACAGCTTCGCCAAATTCAGCGGAGCCAGAAGTCCCGGTTGAGTCCCAGCATTCTGGAACTAGAGTCATTAATCAAACATATTTTTCATGGTTGAAGACAGCCAAAGGAAATAAGACACTCAGAAAATAAACCGGTTAACTACCATAGCCAACTTGAATGGCTGCACTTGAAATCAACACAAACATTTTGCAGTTTCACTCAGGAAATAAATGGTGTTTTCTCAAAACGGAGTACCCCCGAATCATCCCTGCTATTAATCATCAAACCAACCATTCTTGGGGTCCCCTACTTTGAGAAACACCTAAATGTGTGTACCCCAAAGTTATGGTGCTTTGTCCATTAAGAATGGCGAATTTAAATGGTGGTCATGGGTACAAGCATGTTCATCAATCACACCAGACCGCTTAAGCACCCAAACGTTGACCAAAACAACAAGGAACAAAGTAATCAATTAATGGTTCTTAGCCATGGAGAATGGTCAACTTTAGCCGTGGAGAATGGTCAACTAACAATGACCATGATAATCATCTTATATTGACTGATACTGGTCAACCAGCAATGGTCAACTACTTTCCACTATGATGCATGGTTGATTTGATCATGGATAGTAGACTGACTGTGACGAACTTCCCAAATGTATAATTTGGACCATGGATAGTGATTGTTGTCCCATCATCCCATTGTCAATCAGGGTTAAGAATTGACCATCCTTTACCTTGGGAGAAACCTTGAGAGGCAAAGAAAGCCCAGTGCCACCACACCAACGCAGCACGAGATGTGACCTACGAACTGAGTTTGATGAGAGATTGCTTAAGCCATGGTCCTGGTGACATGTGCGAATGAACTCACTCCCAAAACATCCCGTACAGAAACAAAGAACGGATGTGGAACAACAACAACAAATAGCATCATTCACCGATGTTTTGAGTTGATATCGCCAATAAACATGCTGCCGTGCACATCCTAGCCTGGCCCCATGATGTCCATGCCCAGTCAACCAACAACGCGTGATACCAATCCACTGGCTGCAATCCATAAGGAAAGTGATGGTCATCCGCAATAGCTCAACTGGAAGCAACTCCTGAAACTAACACCGATGAGCAACTCAATTGAACAGAGATGCCACCCGAAACACATGTTTACTGGTCCGATGACCATGTTGGACACCTATCGCAAACGAGCAAGTGATAACGGAGACCTTTAAGTGTTCTCTGTAAGTGATTGAACATGATGAACCATGGTTCATAGTGGCCTACAGTGGCTAGAAAGCGGTGAAGCTTGCAGGGGGTGCCAACAGTGACCAATATATTGGTTGAGGTTTAGTTCTTTTCTTGGTGGCTTTTAGATCCCTTGCTAAAAGTCAAACATTTTAGTGGCTATGTGGTAAATCAATTACATCCCAAAAAGCCTAAAAAGCTGAGGTAGTAGTTAACATCCACCCAGTTTTAGCTCGTAAATAGTAGGAATGCAAATTGACCAGCCAAAACAGTATCCAATCCTCACTCAGGCGGGTCACTGTCTGAACCGTCCGTATTTCAAACGAGATGGGGTTGCCTACACACAAGTGGCCCCGAGTTTGGAAAGTTCACTTGATCAAAAATAAGAATACTCTCATGCATAAAATCAATAAACTAACGAATAGACAAACATGAGACATACACACATATTCAAGTACATATAGACAAACATAAACCGACACACTATGTTGTTAATCATAGTTGTGTGAAGTGATAATTTTGCCCGCAAAAATGGATCAAAATATTGTGCAAACAGGTGATAATTTTGCTTTTAGTTGCTAATCATAGTGTGCAAACAGAATAATGTCTAAATTTGAATGGATGCTTTGGTTGTATTCGCTTGACCTAGAGCAGTCCTTCTGGATGCTGCCTGGTGGATGCGCGGGCTGCTGCCAGGCAACCTCCTTCTTCAAACATAGTGGTGGTTCCTTGCTGTGCCAGGGCTGGGCCATGGCTCCATCTCCCTGGTGTTCTTGTCATGGGTGGTTTCAAACTCTATGAAACATATCTAGCCAACCAACCAACATCAACGAACCATCCCTTCATATTGAGAAAGTACAATGTGCTAAAAACCGCCAGTATTGGTTGGTAAGGCGTCTGTTCTTGGAAAAACAAAAACGTATATAACCAAGCAAAAAACATCAAAACTATACAGGAGTGAAAACAAAAAACATGCAGGATGGCAATCGGTCCATTCCCGAAGCATACGCGTTTGAACAAATTGACATGGGCTAATTAGGCATATCCGGCCGTGGGAAGGTGACTTTGTGTGCCAGGCATCTCAGCACTCTCACCTTCTGGCTGCACCCATTGGCTTCTCAGTCGATCTTACAGGCTGATTCAAGCAAACATCTCAGCATAGCTGTATCCGTCATCCTCTGGCCTTTGTAAAAACATGTTAAAACTATAATGATGCTATTCAACGCTTGCTCGTTCTGCTGGTTTAAGCCTCTGTATACCAACTTCGCGACTAGCAAGCAACTATATGATTGTCAGACGTCCCCCATCCAAACTATGCACTTCACAACGTGTACAATAAGAATCATCCGCAGTCCCCAAATTGGATGCTGTGCCTATTCCAGCTATGTCCTGGAGAGGAATCAGCCCTTTTGACAACCAACACCTGGATAAAGCCAACAAAAAAACAAATACAAAATAGAAAAAAACATAGAAGATGAACTTATTTAGCTTTTGAGTAGCTTCACACTATTGATTTAGCTGCTGAAGTACTTGTGCTTTAGCAGTTGTCCTTGGCTGCACGGCATCCATGGCATGGCATCCACAGCGGACAGTCCTGGAGCTGCAAGTTGTCCTTCTCGCAACTTCGAGGGCCTTCAGGACCACCTGACGCTTACCGCTGGAACAGGCCGCGTTTCAAGAGCGTTGGCCGGGACCAAACATTGATGAAGTCATGATCATAATCACCTATCGACCATCATCTTTGATTTCAATGATAAAGTCAGGATGGATTAATTGATATGATGGATGATATGTTCATGTTTCTTGATGCTTGGGTTGATCATCACTATTATTCCTATTCAATATCCATGTCGACAATATATGTATATATATATAATAATATATAATAATATATATTAATATATATATATATAACAAAACGCATCTTGAAGGGGAAGTTCAAACTGGGTACGATTGTGTATAAATTTCCTTGGCTTTAGAGTGGTATGTTTGAGAAGCCGGGTGCTGCTGCCAATACCCAAGCTGGTGTTCGGGTGTATCAATCACTATCGACACATTTGACAACATCAAGTAATGCAGATTACTGATAACAATCAAACCTTTAGCAAAATCCAGATATCAAAGTATGTTGGTATGTTGACACTTTCTTCAGTTCCTCTGTTTAGCTAGCTCATCTAGGTGTGCCCGAATATTGGGTATATTCATGTGTATTCAGAAGCATTATTTGTTGGTGAATGGGTATGTTCGATCCATCTGATGATTGCTGGGTCTAATGCACCCAATTCTTAATGTATTCAGATCAAACAAAGATCTAGTTTGTGGCTTCAACCCGAGGAAAGATACTAGTTGACCAACCAACCATGTCTTATTACTGGGGTAAATCAGACAGGTAAAGCACCAGCCAATTGATGGACTTTCCCTGCCAAATCGTGCTTATTTTGTCGTGCAGTTGGGATCGAATGCATACTGTTTCACACCCGGTGTGGGATTGCACGTGCACGGCATCACAAGGTGATTGTTCAGTGTTGGCGCGGACCACCTGGGGGACGGTGGGGGTCTTAGCTCTAAAAGGATTTATTGATAATAACTAACATGTAGGCTGATTTAATGAGAGCCATGAATAACCTCTCCCGGTAGGGCTGCTCCTGACATGTAGCCTAATAATAGGCTGGTTGATAATAACTTAACATGTGGCTGTGGATAGCCCTGGTTCCCCCATCAGTAACCAGTGTTTCCCTATGAAATTGTTGGTCATCCCCCATGAACGTTGGTTGATTGATATTGACCCATAGCCATGTGGGTGTTTCTCAAAATAGGGGACCCCCCAAATCATCCATTATAAACCATTTATAGTGGTAAACCAGCCTTTTTTGGGGTCCCCTATTTTGAGAAACCACCATGTAGCTCTAGGAGTCTTCCTAAAGAACTGGTAGGTGCATCACCTGCGCTGGAGCAGCTCATCCCCAAAATTTCCCCCATCGCCCCTGGTTGGTTGGTTGCGATTCACCGATGCAACATGTCACCATGATGATACCCTGTAGTAAATGGAGCATTGTGAATCAACACCCATCATTGCCAAGGAGTAGCAAAAGCGGTGTCCCATACATCCAGGGCAACCAAAGGATGAGGTAGCAGCAGTATTTCCGTTTCAAATTACCAACTCATTTGGCTAGTCACTTTTGAGATCACATGTTGCGTAGTTATTGGTGATTCTTGGCATTGAAAAGGTATATGACACTTAATTTCATTGGCATCGGTATTCTACACAAGTTCATACAATTCCTTCATAGCCTACTACTATAGTTGCCTTTTGGATCATACTCCTTTTGCTACATATGATTGTGGTCTAAATTTTCTTTATCCCAAAGGTACCTTTGTACATACAAACCTTACTTGCGAAGGCCTTTTGGATAACCATCATGTATAGCTTGCTCATTGGTTGGTTATATCAATGCATATGCATATGATAAATCAAGATGTGTCTTTGAATGGACTGTATATGTTTATAGATGTGTGCGGTTGTACATATCGATCGATAGATAGATAGATAGATAGATAGATAGATAGATAGATAGATGGATGGATAGATGGATAGATGGATAGATGGATAGATGGATAGATAGATATAGACGTAACGCCCTTCCCTGGTGACAAGCATGCATGCCTCCGTACCGCTCGAACTCGTCATTGACGCAAGACATCTGCAAAACGTCGCGGGACATGTTGCCACGCTATCCCATGAAAGCACCAAGGGTTGTTGAACAACATCGTGCAGCACTGAATGAGAAAACATATGGCCGTGGGTCATATCCTGGTACTTCTGGTGACGATCCAAAACATAACCAAACGAGCAGTCATCAGTCTTTGTTGGCCTGTGTGGGTCGAGATGTTAGGCCAGTCATGGTGACCAGAAGGCTAATTAATAGAGAATGGCTGACATGATCTATGCACAAAAGAAGAGAAACATTTTATAGCAGCAGTTTCTAGCCACTAGAACATTTGCTTGCACATGATGATGGTTAAGTACTGCTTCTAAGAAACAATCGGCGGTTTCTGTGAAAGTTTCAATACTGGGAGCCTCCCTAGACCACAGAATGGAAATGCGGAGATAATAAACAACATCAATATTCGTTCTTTTGGACATACTCTGGTCTGCTCAGGATGCACTGCATTCTGTCCAGGCACCCCGGATGGTACCCCCAATAACGACAACAGCAGTCACAAACGTCAAAGCACCAGCCACATGAACTGCCCTCGCGAAAGTCAGCGGCGCGCCTGGCAATTGCAGGGCTGTCCTGCAATGCACGAGGCACACTCATCAGACGCCTTGATATTGACCACTTTGGAGAAGCCTTCCACCTTCACCTGCGCGGGCGCAGCGCCTGGTGATGCTGGGTGCTACACGGACGATACATGTGCCAAAGTCCCTGTGAACAAAAGGCTGTGAACAAAAAGACGTAGGACAAGTGCAGCAAACTGACAGTCATCTTTGCTGCCAAACATGTATAGACATGAACACGGCAAGATCCATTGGGGGGCTGCGGGCAGCCCCTTGATAAGAAATGCGACGGAGATCTATATATTTGTGGATAAAATACAGGGTAGTTGTGAGCATCTCAACAAGGGTCAGTCGATCCTTTGTTGAAATAGAAGCAGCGCTCCCTGAATCAGCCTTGGGTTGTGTGCACTACCAAACATGGGGATCGTGTTCGGACAGGAACCGCGCTATCATGTACATGTACCCAAGTAACCACTCATCACACGATTCGATGATTCGCAGATCTTGAAAGCAGCAGATTTCAAGGTAGATAGGTAGATCATGGGATGGTGAATCGACGTTACATCACTCTTCTGGTGACCGTGCGGTGCCAGCTGGTGCTCCCTGTAGCGCGGCACTGTTCTGGGAACCCGACACATTTGGGTTGGCAGTCAGGCATCTCCTGGACGAAGCGTTGCTGGTGAATGAAATCCGATGACTGGATCAAACGCCTAGCTGGCTGGTGGTTTCAACCTCTATGAAAAATATCAGTCAACAAACTACTTGTTCAGGATTACTAGGGAAAAAAATGTTTCAAACCACCAACCGGCCAGGATTTGTTGGGTTAGTGGTTTAATCTCCTTAAGAGTTGATGAAAGCTGGGGATACCCACCAAAAATATGGGATATACCAACTATACGGGGATTTCTTAAAATAGGGAACCCTCCCAAAAATGGTTGATTCAAATGACTAATGGTGGATGATTTGGGGTTCCCCTATTGTGAGAAACACCCATGTGGTGAACCAACCAGGAAGAACCTTGACCTGGCCGATGTGTGACTGAATTGGTTGCGCAGGTGCCTCATAATGGCTGCAGGTAATGATGAACTTATACTTGTGCATGACATGCGTCCAGTATCATCCAGTACTGCAGAAGTGATCCTGATTCATAATGGAGGTATACGTGGTGTTTCACCCGTTGATTCACCTTATCCTTTCAGTTTGCTCGTTACTGGAATGTCTTCAATCAGGTTCATGGCCTATGGCTCACCATCTGCCATGAATACCGTGCCTTGCACTGGCTAGAACCTATGGCTAATAATATTGTTTCATTAGCAATGATTAATGATTGCTTTGAATGATTCATGGTCATGGTAGTTCATGATTGTTTGTAGTGGAGAATGATGGGCCAATGATTGATTTACCAATGTCAATGTGTGTGTCAATCGTTTATGAATAATGTTTGATGCTAGGGTATGGCATCAAAGACGAAACAACAATCCATTGGTTGGTTCTACTACTTGATTCTAACTAAAGAATAGGAAAGGGTAGAACACTTCGCTAACAGCCAAGTGTGCACCGCTTGCCATTGACCCATGGCGAAGATAGTCACAAGCTGCTAGAATCCACAACGGAAGTGTAGAATACAACGGGTTCCCAATGCTTGGGAAAATGTTTGTATCAATTCATGAGTTCCCGTTCTGAAGAATGTGAATCCAATGATGGATATGCTCATCCTTTTGATAATCTTGTGGTGCTGAACCAGACAGCACATTGCCCTCTCATAACCAGCCGTTGGTATCATTGATGGATCAATTCACCAGGATGGACACCGAAAACGTCTAGGACGTTGACGAATCTGGTGCTGATTCCTGCAGTACTTGGTTGCCACACACGCTGCCCAAACTAATTTTGTGGCTCGATGCCAAAGGGGTAAGGGTAAATGGAAAATCGAGGCAAGCCGCACGGTTTCTGACATCAATGGTGTACCTCAAGTATGCCCAAGAATCTATTGAACCCTGGACAAGCCGCGGCAGCGGAATAATCATCGTCATCCCCTTGTGCTGGTCATCGGGAAAATGAATTGCATGAAATCATACATGCACACACCCACACACACACACACACAAAAAAATCCTATAACATACTGAAAATGATGCCAACTTCACCTTCACAATCGGATCCAGTGTCCCTGATACACTGAATCTATTCGCGACAAGCCCCGCCTCCCACTTGGGGAACAAAGATGGCGCACAGGCCGATGGACTGTAGGCCATCTTCGTGTCACCTCTCCTGGCACAAACCTGTAGCGATCAACCGTCCAGCTGTCGGGGTAGCGCCGTGGCCACCATCGCTTGAGAGATGGATGGCACTCTCAAGCCATGGGGACCCCCCAAAAAAGGTGGGTTTTTCACTTTAAAATGGTCAACAGAAAAGATGATTTGGGGGTACCCCTATTGTGAGAAACCACCAGATCTCTGTTGGTATTCAATCATGGCTCATCCAGCCAACCAACCTAAAATATTTCAGGTGGTAATTCACACCAGCGCTGAATCTCCCATCAGGCAAAACTTTGCGAATGTTACGAACAATATCAATCGCTATGTAGCAATATCTTATACACACTTACAGGCGTATCACTAGCATTAATATGGTTTATCTCATCACTCAATTTGGGTTGAGCGACGACCGGGGAGAAGCACAAACATCACTGGTAGATACTTTGGTCTCTCTCAAAATAGAGTAACCCCAGCTATCATCCTTCATGTTAATCCAAACACCATCCATGACTGTGGGGTTTCCAATTTAAGGAAAAAGCCATTCGGGTGGCATGATCATCGTCCAATGTTTGTATCCTCAATGGATCCCGGATCGTTGCATTACATCTGATATCGATTCAATCAGCCAGCATGAACTGGATACAGCGTTTGGAACCACCAGGCCTGATGCTTAATGATGGTGAGTGGATCCCAACGGATGCTTAATATTGATTAATATTGTAATACTCCGTGTAATATGGTTTTTCGATATCAAGTCAATTTCAGGGCATACAATGACTACTTGCAATGAACCATTGTGGATGTTCACAATAGCTTGCTGATGGTGAACTATCACTAGCTTGATGCTGATTGCAAATAGTCGTTGATGGTGATATGTCCAAGAAGTGTAATGACCCTTCCCTGTCTTCATGAAGTATCCTGACAAGAAGGGGCCCTGCACAGTTGCAGGATGTAGTCTGCGAGTTTTGGCAAGTGATTAGCTCATAACTGTTGGTTGGTAGTGGTTGGTAGTGGTTGGTGGTGGTTGATTAATGGATGGCAAATTGGTGGTTGTGGTGGGGCCCCCTTTAAAGGATACAGTAAGCGGATACCTCTGGCTCCTTTATCTCCTTTGCTTCTCCTTGCCATCGCCGAATCTATCATCAACGCTCATATTCCCACACATAAATTGAATCTATCCATCCCTTCCCGGGCAAGTTGAAAACATGAAAGCATCTCCGGTCGAGTCAGAAAAGTCAACCAAACAACCTAACAACTGAGCAACTGAGCAACAAACCAAATAACCAATGAACCAAACAAGACTGGGGTCGCTTGTACAGCCACTGAGTGCCACACAACGTCTTTGTCCTCCTCTGCCGGTGGCCAGTGCACATGAGCAAATGAGAGCAAGATGGGATTCTTATCACTACCAGGTTTTCGCTCTTATGGCTACCAGCCTATATACCATTCATGATAGATGCTAACTAATCTAACTAAAAACCTACTGTAAAAGCAACTTGAGGCCAGGGGTAGGTGACGAAAGCTAGCATTGCAAAAGACTTGACTGAAAAAACAAACGACGATAAAGCATGCATTTGTTTTGTTGAAGAAAACCGCAACATGCAACAACCCTGGGGGGAATTGAGCCTGGTGAGGGGGGGACTTTTTGGAGGTCCTGCCCCTGCCAATTACTTTCTAAAGCAAGAACAACTTCAGCTAGCTGACGCTAGCTTTCGTGACAAGCCGAACAAAAACGCCGATGGTAATATCTTCAGATCTCATCAGTGCTTCGTTGCGTGGCAAATGACCACATGCGACGCGGCTGATTTTTGCGAAAACTCAGTTCTTGTATCCCCCACCAGCGACTGCGGGCACAGTGGACGTTGCCCATGATACCTCCAAAGTATTCCCCACTCGGCACTTTCTAAGCTGCTCAATGGCTGGTGCCGATACATTGTGAATTATGGTTGATACTGAATGATACGACTTCACAAACCAATCAAACCACTATTCACAATGTATCATAGTGTTTTGATGAGTAGTTAGTGCTGACTCAATGAATAGTGGTTACTTATACCAAATATATAGTGGTGACAAGAAAACGGTCCTTTTGGAGATGCATAACTTCCCCACGAACCCGGTTGTGCCTCGCAATTTCCATCTTCGTCGCACTTGGCATAGATCCCTTCCTCCCTGAAGCAACAAGGTTCTTCCTGCGGCCATGCGCCAAGCGCAAATTGTGCTGCATCAACTTTTCAGAGTAGCACAAGCATTTTGACCATCATGTAGTTGGTCATCATACCCCATTATTAACTATTATCAACCATTAAACAGCCTAGCAACCACTAGTTAGTGACCATAGCTGGTGATTTGCCATCAAAAACAGGTGGACACAGAAACATGTTTGAACCCGCTGATACTGGAGCAACCAATGATGCACTACCAGTTACAGCAAGCTGATGCATCTATGGGGTCTTGGTAGTGGTTACAGATCGGCCACAGGAGGTAGTGCAGCCGAGTCAATAGCTAAACCACCTCGCTACAGCTGTCCCATACTGGTTTCATCGCGATCTTAGGTCCAGCTCTCAGTGCATTCTATATCCACCGGAGGGCAAGCCACGCGGTTTTTTCCTCGTCGCGTTGTACTCCATTGCGAGTAAATTTCTTGATTTGAATGGGCAATTAATGGGCAATTAGTCCCTTGAACATAGCTGATTGCACATTAATTCAAAATCTCTACAAGAATGATCCACACCCAGTTGGAGCAAAACACTCAAATCATTGATGGTAAAATTGCTGCAGCAAAAGGAATCATGGGCTCAACGCTGGCATGCAAAAACAAACGCTGTGGATCACACAGCTGATAGGTATCGTACACTCTCCCAGCTGCACCAATCCACAAGAGTCGCAGGCCCTGCAACCCATGTCCACAATAGAAGAGAGCTCCTATGAAAAGTGTAACTTCTATTTTGAAGTTTCAACTGGATTTGAATAGTGGATATCTTAACTTCAAAGTATAATTTAGTGGATATATGCTTCGTTGAAACCAATCAAATCCAGTAATCCAAGTCGATGGCTGCGACCCGCACAAACCTAAACCAGATTTGTAGCTGGCGGGTTCTTGAAATAAGGGTACCCACCACAATTGTTGTTTCTTTACTATTAATGACTGACTAACATTATATATGGATGATTTAGGGGTATCCCTATTTTGAGAAACACCCAGCTGGAAACTAGCGGTCATTGCACTTACAAGGAGTTTCACTTCACGAAGTGGCGTCACCCGGCGAATCCTTCCGAAGGACCGCTCCGTCTGCGTGTTCCCAATGATCCATAGCATGTAAATTGACAAAAATATGTTGGCACCCGGCGAATCCTTCCGAAGGACCGCTCCGTCTGCGTGTTCCTAATGATCCATAGCATGTAAATTGTTATCATATGTTGGCTTCTCAAAATTGGGCTACCCTCCAGAATCATCCTGTTTTCAACCAATCTATAACTAATAGTAAACCAACCATTCTTGGGGTCCCGTATTTTAGGAAACCAGCATATCATTCATCCAAGCAGTGCGACTGGTACACCAACATACTCTCCAGAGTACATAGCTGTGGGCGTAGCGTTCATTCAGTTTCACAACTATGGATGTTCTCCGTTTCCGAAACATTCCAGCTTTCCGCACCATTGATGCCCAACTGGGAGAATCGCCCCCCCCCCTGCCTTTCCATCTATCGCCTGCAACGAAGGATGACCGGTAGACAAGCTGGGACAAGCTGTCGGGTAGTCTTGCAGGTGCAGAGGTTGGAATCTCAGGGGACGGAGTTGTCAAAGATTCACCCGTCGTTGGATTAATTCATCCAATACTTTAATCAAAATCAGTCAATGTTATCTAAATTACTTTGATAACTTCTTATCTGGTGGTTGACTTGGTAGCAATTCAAAAACATTATCTTACTCAGAGTCACAAAGCAATACTGTTTTTGAGTTGCTATCAATCATCTTCAGTGTTGGTGTTTTATACTGTTATCATCTGTTATCTATGTTTACATATTGATATCAATCATTATCAACCATCATCAAATTCACAATTCACCAACGTCAAACACTGCTGTGCACAGTTGAAAACAAAACAAAACAACACACATGTCTGAGTGTGCATATATTCAGGCACGCATTTGCCAACACATGGACACACACACAGACCTCAGATGCGTGAATATAATACATATTGGCATACATAATGACAACTATGTATAATCATAGAATATTATAAGCTAAAACCTTGTCAGCAAACAAATGATAGCAACAATTGAGGTCCCAATACTTGTAGATTAGCCATGAGTTTAGCTATCTATTTACCGTTGGTTTAACCATTGTACTGTGAAGAACTCATATGGACTGCCTGCAAACTACCGGATGAAAAATCCCAACAGTTCGGGTAGTGACTGGTTGATGTGAACAGCTAGGGGGTACAGGAGACCGTGACCGCCACACCTACGTGCACGAACCATACCTATGAGTGTAGGAAGTGCTGGCAGGATTATTCTTAGATGATTCTTGGCCAAATCGTATGCGTGCTTCTCTGCATCATGGCGCATCCTCGTGTAGCCTACCCCTCCAAATTGGTAGATCCTGCTACCACAATTTATGGACAAACCTTCTCGAATTGGTTCGAAAATGTTCAAAGTTTCAATCCATGAACTGCAAATACATTTTAGTAGCCACTGATCATCGCTCATAGCTTTTAAACCAATGCTCCAGAAATCCGGGTCGGAGGGTGAACATATCAAATAGGGATGAGACGTAGAAAATCTGGTTGACAAAAAACAAATCAGTCATTAATTAACCAGTCCTTTTCGTGTGTTGGTGGCAAATCATGGTGACAGACCAGGTAGAACAATTAAAACCATCATAGTTTAAGCAAATAGATGCGTTGTTCCATACGACAATTTCCTTGTGCCATACTGATTGCTTGATCCGAATAGAATCCATTTGGATAAAGTCTGATGATGAGTTCATCATGAGTTACAGTAATAGACATGACATGAGTGAATGATGCTTAATTACACTAGATAAACATGATCCCCTAGGCTGCGGGTGACATTCTGATATACAACTTGACCATCTCTTGCCATGAAATTCCCGTGCCTGAGTTTTCCCCAACAGTTGCCCAGTACCATGGAACCAATGACACAGCTTACGATGGAATCACTGGAGTTTAGCTACAGTGTCAAGGTGTCCTCAGGTGGCGCCTACCATCATAGATTCGAACACATGCAGTATAACTACTTTGTGCAATCTCATATGGATGTTTCTCAAAATATGGCTGCACCAAACAAGAGCATGGTTGTATTGCAGATTGTTGGTTTCTTAGCTGCACGCTATATATTGGATGATTTGGGGGTACCCCTAGTTTGAGAAACCCCCATACGAAGAATCCGTAGTGGTTGGTTGGTCATTCTCATCCAACTGACCTATACCTGCAACTATGGCTCATGGTGTTGATTGTCGGTCAATTTATCCGACGATTGACCATGGTTCACCACCACCATCAGCTTGCAGTGGATCACAAAACCCTGTACCCCCGGGTCCCCTATCATTAACTGTGGTTTTCCCTATGATTTTTTTGGTTATCATCCATGTTTATGTCTCATAGTTGGCATTCTTAACTACCAGGTGACTTAGTTATAGAATGGTCGATTACCGGTTGGGGGATAATCAGCAATGGTTTTCCCCCATTAGTTGGTTGACTACTATTGACCCAGCTTGCCAGCTGGTTCGTCAGCTGAGCCGTCCTCTGAGTGGCTCAGGCAGTCGTCCTTCGTCTTGAAAGAGTTGCCTCAAAAGGAGACCCTGAAGGATGATTTTGTGGTGAACTTATGCTTCACCATAGGGTTCACTATAGGCTTTAAAAACAGACCATGGGGGGCATATGATGGTTTTTCAAGCCATCGGGGACCTCAAAGTTGTGAATGGTTATGATGGTTTATTTCTTTATAAATGGTTAATGTTGGATAATTTTTGAGGGGTGTTCTATTTCGAGAAACATCCATATGGTTGTTATTGATGATGATGATGATGATGATGATGATGATGATGATGATGATGGTGATCCAATTGAGAGAAGGCCTACACGGGCAGCAATTTTAAGCAAGTTACAAATTGCAAGTCGCACTCTCGAAACTACTCCAAGAAATTTTAAGCAAGTTACAAATTGCAAGTCGCACTCTCGAAACTACTCCAACCTTGTCACCGTGTCAAAATATCACCGTATAGTTTGAAATTCATCGTCAATTTGAACGTTACGACATCAAGTGTTTTTCCTTTTTTTCCGAGAAACAAGAGGTCCATCCGAACATGCCAACCCTACTGAGAGCTCAACTCGTCATGATTACTGGTCATGCACTTAGTTCAATGATCAAGAGCCGTCCTTGCTCTCACTCTGTTTCAGTAGTATCAAGGATCATGAATCCTGAAAGGGTTTGGTATGAACTAGTCGTTTATGGGCTCACTAGGCATGCCTGGCACCAAACACCACAACTGCAGAACCATGGCTATGACCTCCGAACCTCGACCATGGTCGCAACAACGACCAAACAAGCATTGAGAATCTGGCATTGGCCGGTTGGTGGCATCTTCTCTTCGATGGTACATTTTTTGTTGCCCTCTTTGACATCTTCCTGGCGACGCACAGGTAGAGAATCCCAGTGCAGAAGGTTGCAAAATTTGTTAAGCCTTGATTTTTGCTTCTGTGATCCTTCCTTCAGAACTTAGCACCATGTCTATCATTCTGGCCCGAGTTGCGATTACAACTCATCATGTTGGTTCATAAGATCACAAAAACAATTCTGTCATTAGACATTGGTTTCAATCCCTTTGAAAAATATTGATCAATCAACTGAGAACCTTTTTTCTCTGGCCACCCGGTTGGTGAATGATCCACCCCTATGGAAAACCAACCAACCATGTCAAATACTGAGAATCATGCACGGAAAATAAACATACTTGAAATCACCTGCCAAATTACCCACGATGGCAATGATATGAGGTTTCAAGTAAAGCAAATATTGATTCATGTGGGTCCTGTCTATTACTTTCAGTCGAAAAACACAGATGCCGTTCTTGTCGAAAAAATATACTGTCAAAGTTCTTACCATGCATTGAGAAACATGACTTGGCACGTGAATCCCTTCTGGGCATGACGATTCCGGTCGCGGACGATATACACCGCATGTCTCAATGCATCCGTCTACGCATTCATGTATGGTTGTTGGTTACATTCCCATGGTGACCATCGAATGACCACATGAGGCTTCGTGGGTAGCCATGTTTTGGGCGGTTCTGACCCTTGCCATATGATGACAAAATACCTACTTTGGTCGTTGACCTCACCACAAGACAACCATTTCTATTGCTGTGGCGGTTCGAGACACAGCAAGATGAGCGCAACAATCTCAGAGCTGGCGCCTTGATATTGCCATGCGTATGCTTGCAGAAGACTGGACATTCGCACCTGACAAGGCAAGCTCTGAGCCAAACGGTTTCTGGGGAAGCAGGTGACTACCAGGATCCACGCCTAGTTCCAACTTCCCCGGAGGGTCTGTGATGTTTGTGCCCGCCGCGGGTGACACGGGGCTTACCGGGCTTGGCGGAGTAACGACTCAAAAACAGACGTCTGGAGTACCAAATTGGCTGATTCTGAACCACTGATTAACATTGGCTGCAGCAGTTTAACTGTTGCTTAGTGCATCTTATTCAGAATGCAATCTGGTTGGTTGTTTCAAGCCCTATTAAAAAGTAGTCATCCAACCGACCACTTGTTACACACATGCGGACGCGCTGCGAACGCTTCAAGAAAGCTCGGCCTCGTGTTGAGGGAGTCTAACTTGAGTTTTAAACAACTAGGCACAATGCACTGTACAACAAGTAACGACCTGTACTCATTCGTGATCTTCGTTTGGACAATTTCAAATAAAGACGATGACGATGCCGTTCTTCAACTGAAATCTCGGCTTGTTGTTCCACTTGGATGGATGGTTCTACCTCACACTTTTCAAAGGGATGTCCCAAAGAGAGTTCCAATCCCCCTGGTTGAAGATAGGCATGGACGCGTTGTATAGTATGTGCTGGGTTGCATAGACATGGACGGCACGGAAGTCCTGTTGTACGTCCTCTGACTCCCAGGTGGTTCACCGAAGTACACTTTCCCGTAGCAAAGTTGGGCATGATCGGTCGACCTAAAATGCATTGCACATTCGAAAGCATCTTTTGGAAAGAAAACACTTGATCTGCAGCAGACCTCTTTCGAGGTGGAAGAAGTAATGCATCCTGATCATGGTAGGACACATACATTGCTGTATTTTTGTTTCCTGAAAGCTTGATCGGCATATAGAAGGCAGTTGACACCTGAAAGTCCACAAACAGCTCCAACCAGCTGACGCCCCAATCTGAAGATTCACTGTATGTATCCCAAACGTCCTCAGGCCACCTCAAACATTGAGCCCACTGAATTGCGGCTAAAGCAATGGTAGCTCCTTGCTGACATGCTTGTAAATGCTGCAGTTCCCACGGTACATCATCCACAAAAGGTTTGTATTGCACAGGTGAGAAACTGGAAAGAAAGCCAACCGCGCAGTTTCCCATTAAATCACTTGGCATGACTCCGTCGTTGCTTCCAGAAGCTTTGACAAACCATCATCAGCAAATTTTTCAGTCTCAACCTATTCTTGCAGGCTCATTCTCCGCCAATTCAAAGCAATTATATACCGGCAAACTTCAGTAAGTTGTTCCTTCTCCTTTTGATTGAAAATCATGATGTCACGTGCCATGGAGACAAGCGGCTTCACTGCATACGTGAGAGCACATGTAACTGCTTGATCGACACACATATTATACCCATTATGTCATAGAGTTGTGCCATAGTCTGTGCATCATTGACAGATTGGCGACTTTTCACTTTCCTAATCTGATATCTTGATTGGCACCATAGTGGGGTAGTCTGTGCAATGATATCCACATTAGATGTTGCAGCCTGACTAGGAGCTTGCGTTTCATCTTCCAGTCGGTCAACTAAGTCATGAACATACTTTGCATTTGTGACGAAATGAACAGACATTGAGTCTGGCATAGTGGCTGCTGCCTGCAGCGCACGAAGGAGGGCAAACATTTCACCCCTAGCAGCTGTCTGAGGTCCTTGCACAAACCCGGATGTTATCACATTTATCACTCGAAAGTTTGGAAAACGAGGCGGTTGGCAGAAGGCGGACGAATGCATCTGCTGAAATTCTTGCGTCCCTCCCATGATATCCTGCACCACTGCGTATGCTGCAAGACATGCCTGTGAATCACATGGATGAGTGGCACCCCCATCCGTGAAGAAAGTAACAACCTGTGAATCCGTTGCCATCTCCAGTCCTGACACCGGAGGAGGTGGTTGCATTTGTTGGGTGATCTGACGGAGAAGAGGTACATCCTGATGTTCACAGGCCAACAGCATGTAGACCCACTCTGGTCTGGCTTCAAGAATCGACACAGCATTGGCATGGTTGTCTCGGATGGATTGTAGAGCAGGACACTCCAGCACGTTATGTCTGCGTGTCTCAACCGCATCACACAGCATACATGTTGATTCACTGTCACAGTTCCACTTGGAAACAACTGCTTGTGTTTGAACTCCCCCTACCGTATTCCTCATCAAAAATTTTTGCTCCCCTGACGAGAAAGACTGAAACACCGTTCAAGAGAGATGGAAATGCGGTGTACGCTCACCTCACCAACCCCTTTTCGTTCAAGTTGCTTCATCATGAAAGCAGGCCACAATTGTCTAAGGACATCTTTGATATGTTTCGTCGAGTCACGGATTATGGAAAAAGAGTGGCCCTCCATCGAAGACGCGGTTCCATTCTCATCCACATGTAGTCCCAAACCTTTGGCATATCTCAGAAAAGTCGTCAGCGGTCCAAAAGCTGTCTTGATTTCATAGTTTTTGATAAAAGCAAGTGTCTCCAGAACATGTTCATGAGAGTGCGTTGCAAACCTGCGCGGCGATCGACATATCATGGTGAAAATGAAGAGCAAAGGGCCCACCATATGCTTGGATAAACTAAACATAGTCAACCATGGTGAGGAGAAACGCCCCTCGCCCACTATAGCATGGACAGCATCGCTGCGTAACTTTTGGATATGCTGCGCTCCAACATAGAGGGTATCTGCTGCATAAAATGCCATCGTCCATGCTGCTGCTGTGATCAACTTACATTTGGTCTGCACGTCACATGGCAAAAAAGCAACACGCCGGATGCGTTCGGATGCTTCTTGGAATTTGTCCTTGACAAATCCAAGCTTGTGCATTTGGTTATTTACAACATCTGCTCACCCAAGTCTTTGACGGACGAAAGAGTTGAGATATAAAGGTCCTGACCAGGCAGAAATTGTTTAACGTGTTCGAACATTTTCTTCCAATCCTTATTGGTAGCCCACTGCCATGACTTGCCATAGTCCACCAAAGCAACGTCAGCATGATCTGGAAAGCATGGAAGCGCGGACGGCATGCAAGACTATGCCAAGCCCAGTTGTCAGCATAAGTGTATGGAAGAATGAAATCATTCCGAATGGCATATGTGAACAACGCGCTCAACGCAATCATTCCAAGGACTGAAAGGCTGTCACCTTCAGGTAGTCCCGCTGTTGATCTGATAGGTGTTCCTAACCTACCATGATGCTCTGGACAACGTGTCATGAGGGATAGGCTTCCAATCCAGAACAGTAACATCCACTCAGGCAGGCCCAACTTCTTCATCAAATGTATCAATGGGCATCTCGGGCACCTATTAAAAGCCTTCTGCCAATCAAGGTTGAGGCCTCCTATACTCTTGCCTTGGATGAGATGTTTTTCAATCTGTGTCTTCTGCCAAACTTTCGCCACAGATTTGAACACAATTTTACCCACCAACCTATATAGCACTCTTAATATCGTTATTGGTCTAACTTGGCTCATGGACAGCACTTGCATGTTCTTCGGAGGCAGTATCGTCCTTGCTCGCATGAGTGCTTCAGGTATTGTGGTTTTCAGAATGGGCTGGAATACACGGCATAAACCAACTATACAGTTGTAAGGAAGCAAGCGAAGCTCCTCGTGCCTCCATCCGCACACTCCATGGGCTTTGCGTGGTTGTAGCTGCTGGATTGCACTAGCCCATTGCCCTGGGTCATTCAAGCCAAGTTCTATGGCAGGAACCTGTGGAAGCTGGCAGCTATCAATGAATTGAAGGAGATCAGTCCAAGTATGGTCTTCAAATTGTTCCTGGGCTTCATCACGCGACCAGAATTGTTCCCAGTAGGTTTCAAAATTTGAAAATTTCATCAGGAGTGAAAGCCACATACTCCTGAGAGATTTTTCCTTCAGCCGGGATAGCGCCATCAACACATCTGAAAACTACATTCTTGGAATGAACCATATTGATCTTCAAGGGAATGTCTTGCTCAAGCAATGCCGTAGCCTTACCTTTGACACAGCGTAGCAATCTTGCCTTTGTTGCTATTTGACACGGTACTTCGTCTCAAGGAGGAGTGTTCTTGTCTCTCACGATGTTGTAGCAGCATTTGGGAAAGTTGTCCGTCACATCAATTTTGATCTTGTATTCAAAGATATTTCTTCTATTGTGTCTCTCTTGATTGCAGCATTGATCACAGTCATGTTTTGCGACCTGGATGAAGACTTCAAGCTGTTCGTAGGTCGGGAGCTCACATGGAATGTATGAGACAATTTCATATGCCAAAATCCGATGATCCCAACGATTGCCATAACCAGCAGCCTTTCGAATGGCTTCCCACAATCTGCGAGAATCCATGGCATTGGGATCAAAACTACTGGATTTCATGGATCGCTGTAAAGTGAAAACACGTCTAACCTGCTTGGTTTTCTGCTTCGATTTGACATTGAAGATCTCACACGGGGGATTGTATCCACCATGTTTATCAAAAGGAACCGACACAGGCTGGCGAAAATGTTTGACTTTACATTTGCATCTTCCTTTGTGCTGTGGACCTAAGCCCTTGTTAGGTTGTCTCAATGGATCCATGTGATGTTTCACCTGAATAGCTTTATGAACAGCCTCTTCAACAGCTTGCGACCATTCGACCAGAGCCTGCTGTCATTCTTCCGGTGAAGGAATCGATTGGCCGTATTCACCATGCAAAATGCTGGGTGACTCATAACACTGTGCAATGCATTCAGTCTTAGGATTGAGCGTCGCCCATGACACTGGAACATCAAAGATACGAAAGAGGTTCAGGATCATCACCAACATGAAAATCAACAAACATCGGAGTATGATCATCAATCTTGAACTTGGGATCCACCACTATATCATCAATAAGTGGGATAATAGCTGGATGGAAAATAAAAGAATCATGTCTTGTAGAATCACGGCAAGTGGGTGGCAACGTGACACCTCCCGATGAGGCATACCATGAGAATGCTTCAACCGCATTCAATCTCCTGTATGCATGCCAAACCGGAAGCTTGGTAACATCTTCATTGAAGTCTCCAGCAATGACAAAGGGCAAACCAACATTTTGGACGACATCAAGCACATGCGCCAACAAAATGTCATTCAATTTCACTCCATTGACCACTTTGGTTGCGAAGCCGTATAAAGCAACTACCAAAATTTCCATGGTTCCCACGTCCGAGGAGATTCTCATCCCCTTCTTCAGCAGGTTCGGCAGAATGCGTCCTTTGTGAGTGAGTATCTTGTTGCATGGCACCACATTGACAGTATGACAGTCTTCAGCTTGTTGCATGGTTTTCTTTCGAAGGGCGGCGCCGTCCACAATGCTGTCTCTGGCCTTCTTGAGCATCCGAACAAACTTCTCAGCATAAAGGCCGGTGAGTACCTCGGACGGAACCATCTGCGGGTCATCGTATGTCTCAACTCTGATCAGCATGTCATCCCCCGTGCCGATTAGGTCCGTCGCCTCCTCTAGGGGCCCTGTGTCTGCCTTGATGTCGGACTGGCCGTCAACAGTCCAGGACGTCTGGCCTGTTCCTTCAGGCATTCGTCCTGTTGACATGAATGACGAATGTTCACGCCAGTTCGAGTCAATCCACTCCTCACTCTCCTGTTGATCCATCTCCGACAGAAATCGACGCTCCACACACATGGAGATGACGATATCTCTCCAGGTGGTCGTAGATGAAGTGGATCTTCTCCTGAGCCTCCATCCATCTGATCGTCCGTGAGCGACAACATCTCGTCAGGGAGGTACGAATTGTTTGATGTGTGCACCACATGCCAGGGCAGCTTGTGTTGCATTGCAAAGGGTCCCTCTTCAAGAGCACAGATCTCTGGATCATCACGGTACATTGGGTTGTGCTGCCAAAGGCCCTGTCTCATGCCAAACTCCGTGTCAATGGCATCGAAGACATGTCTCGTGTTGGCGTAGAACCTTCTTTGACAGAACTTGTCGTAGTCGGTGATGTATCCGTTACGACGTTGCCGAGTGGCTCGTGCGCGAGAGCGGACAGAGGCCGGCTATTTCATAAAATCCATCAAATAGATGGTAACTTTATGCTACTCGCGTCCGAGCGTAACAGCCGGCATGTCGCGGATGAGGTCATCCCTGATGCCCCTTTCCGTCACGCCCATAATATCGCGATATACCATGCTAAACATAGCATATTCACGAGCCTTTGTGTTGCATTGCAAAGGGTCCCTCTTCAAGAGCACAGATCTCTGGATCATCACGGTACATTGGGTTGTGCTGCCAAAGGCCCTGTCTCATGCCAAACTCATGAGTCAATGGCATCGAAAACAGGTCTCGTGTTGGCGTAGAACCTTCTTTGACAGAACTTGTCGTAGTCGGTCATGATGTATCCGTTACGACGTTGCCGAGTGGCTCGTGCGCGAGAGCGGACAGAGGCCGGCTATTTCATAAAATCCATCAAATAGATAGTAACTTTATGCTACTCGCGTCCGAGCGTAACAGCCGGCATGTCGCGGATGAGGTCATCCCTGATGCCCCTTTCCGTCACGCCCATAAAATCGCGATATACCATGCTAAACATAGCATATTCACGAGCCTTGAAGGAGCGAAAATTTCGCTCCTTCTCATGATAGAGCATATGTAAAAAGTCGGCCGGAAACCTGCCAAGGAGATAGTCCCGAATGGTGTCTCTCACCGCAGGCTTGCCATAGTTGAAGAGCTCCAGGAGGAGCCTGCAGTAGTGAGGTGTTTTCCAGTCAACTCCAACACAGTCACGATCGAAGAGAGCCAAGATATCGGAGAACCATAGATTGCAAGCCTTGTCAATCACCATGTCTCCTGGATTTTCTCTGAGATCAAGGACTTGTTGCTGCTTTACGATGACCTCGGCCCATTCCTCCAATGACGCCGAATCAGGAATACTAGGGTGAATTTTAAAAAATCTGAAACTACCAACCAGCAATTCATAAATTATCTATATACAAATTCTTTGGCCATAGTCAGTTGCTTATTTTTGAGTGATAACCCCCAGCGTTGGAAATAGCCAGCTGGTTAATTAGAAATGTTAGCATTGGGATAATTGCAGTTGACATTGATTATAACACAAACAGCTGATTGACTGGACTGGTTGGTGGTTTCATATCCTATGAAAAATCTGTGTCAACCAAGCACTTGTTAATAAGTTCATTTGGTAAAATCGACTGTGTTTGAGACCACCAACCCGTGGAGTTAAAAGTTGTCGCCAGTTGGTTCCAAGGCTCTAGTTTTCTTGTATAGCACTGGTCATGGTTATGGTCCCCCCGCAATTACCATTCATTCCAGATAAACAACAGGCTGGCATAACCATCAGTCACTTGTGAATAACCATACCAATCGGCTATGGGTCAAAACCCTGTACCCCTGGTTCCCCGTCTATTAACCATTGTTTTCCTTGTTATTGTTGGTTATTGTCCCTCATTATTGGTTGGTTAATATTGACCCATAGCAATTGTTGCACTATCAATTCATAACTAACAGCTGGTCATACCAGCCTGTTGTTGACCGCTTGCAGGTCCTGCTTCGCAACTGGGCGACCCGGGCCCATCGGCAGATGGCTCGCAACGGCACTCGCCCGTCATGTCGGCCTGTCGACTCGTTACGGGCTTACGGGTCTTGGAAGGAATTTTCACTCATCTATTGGGAACTGTCCGATTTGATATTCTATCTACTCCAGGATGATTGTATCATATCTTATTCTACTGCTCTTAGTGATGGTATCCAGCAAGAAAACATGGTTCACTAGTGTGGCGGTGATTTCTGAGGGAAATGAATTCATCAAGCGCTTGTGGTTGATAACCAACAATCAAGAATTTCACTGATGTGCGATCCAAATCTGATTTACTATTGGTCAATGAGTCAATGATTGCACACATTTTTTGGTAACTATTTGTTCCCTTCACTTCTTTGCTCATGATTGTGGATGAGTACAGCCTTTTTAAAACTAAACACAAGATCAGAATCAAACCATGTTTCTAATTATGCACAACTCATCAAAAACATTGATAATACACCAGCCTAACGTGCCCCATTTCGGACCTATGGAACAATGCTGGCAGGTGGGTAAGCCCGTTTCAATCCAGCAACCCCCGCACAGCTTCAGGACAAACTATAAAACTACCAACGAGACTGGCTCACACTTCCGTCTCAAACAATCCCAAACATCAACAATAAGAATCATAAAATTGTCAACAACATTCAACAGCCACGTGGACAATAAGTTAAAACCACAGAAAATCAACAAACGAAACAACATGGATCAACTTAATCATGGTCAACAGCAGCCACATGAGCTCAACATCACCACTGATCCACGCCCCAACGCCGCCCCGACACAGCCGACTCGTCACCCGGGCGCACCACGTCTGGCTTGGGACACGCGGGAATGGTTCCCGGCTCTCCCGCCTGGCGCACCAAGGCATCAAACCTTCCAGCCAACAATTGGAGAAAACCATCGACGAATCAAGCCATCAAGCCATCAAGCTATGAAAAATATGAGCTATGACAAATCATGATATAGCTGATAAAGCACCAAATCATGTTGTTATTAGCCATCAAACTTTCAAGTCATCAAGCTTTCAACCCCTATGAAAAAAAATGTTGGTCAACCAACCATTTGTTAATACCCACTGGGGACAACAATACCACCAACCAGGAACCATCAAGCTTTCAAGCTTTCAAGTCATCAAACAATCCGATCAATGAATCGTCAGGGGAATCAAGCAATCAGTTGATCAGTATTGATCCAAATCAAACAACTACTTGGAGAAAGTCCACTGGCCGGGAATAAAAACGAAACAAACAACCAGTCTATCGAATGTCAGAACAAAAACGATAGATCTTGTGAGAAAACCCATCCAGCTGATATTAGCTGCCGTTTCAAACCTATCATCCAGTGGTAGACACAATATCATTCAATGGTGAAACCGGAAACCAATAACACACAAGAATGGTCATGAAATCAAATATTGATATGCTACAAATTGTCAAATTGTCAACCAAGTTGTCGGCTTGTCAGCCAAACTGTTGGCCATTGATAATTGTACCAACCAATTCTTATCAAGTACTTTATAGGTCGTTGTCATTCAGGAACAATCAAGTCACCAGTTGCCCGTCTGACCACTGAACACTTTCTGGCTCACCCCATGGCTTGAACAAAACACCTCTTTTGATTCGTTAATCACGCAGGATCTCGGCACGGTATTTGCACGTGCAGCAGGGGATATAACGGTCCTCAATAGTGGCTCATAACCCCGTACAGTCAAGCACTTCCTCGTTCACTTTCCGGGAACTTATGCTTGTAAGGATCCTCTATTGAGAACCCATTTTGATTCTTGCCACTGTATGTTCTGGGAAAGAGATACTCAACATTTTTAGGAAACACCCTGAACCACCTATAACACCTGCATAACATCTACATCTGTACCAGTACGTTCACAAGAGCAAACCCTCGTCCTGTCTCCTGAGTGTGTTTCGGACATGGCATATCCATCAATGATTGCTTGTTTAAAACCTCATTGTGTTTATAATACCAAACATGGCAAACCCAGCAATTTCATTCAACAACATCAAACAATCCAGCCAGACCAAACACAACCACAACTGCTGGAAGCCCCTGCCCACTCAACAACCAGGAGCTTTGGCCCAGGAAACCGACCAAAAGTCAGTTTTTTTCTGCGAAACTGGCCTCCTTTTCCTTGAACAAAACAGGGGTTTGGAACACCACCAAGTGCCACATCCTCCATGGCGCCTGAGGAATTCGACACACGGGCGCAGGGCCCAGACTCAAATCTTCTGGAGTGCAGGAGCGCTTGCCAGTTGGACCTGAGCCGATGATGGTTGCGAGCCATGCTCCTTGTGGTTGTTCTTGTTGGTGTTCGAGGCGGCGTTGGTGGTGGTGGTGGTGGTGTGCTTGTCTCCTTGTTAGCATTACAAATGTGTTGTCGTTGTTGTTTTCATTGCTGCTGGTCATGAAAGCTGTATACTGTAACGTTAATCAATGTTAATCGGGTTTAATGATGATTAATGCATACCTCTTGCCGCTCTTGTGGACAACTCACCTGCCAGTTTTTGGTCGGATGATCTGCATGGACGAACACCACTGAGGCTGTGCCAGTCATGGCCAGTCACCCCGCCCTCTTGCGAAGAAATAGATGCGTGTCAGAAGTAAGGTAGAACTGCAGCTTGAAGCCGCTTGTCAAGCCTGGCACCTCTCAGGTGTCGGAGTAAAATGTGTTTTGTGTGCTTCGGCCATGGTATGGTCATAGTTTGACTTGCTAGGCATGCCAGGAAGCTTAGATCAAAGTTTACAAACGTTTACAAACACCTCTTCAAAGAAAACAAACTCAGCGACGCTGAAAAGCTCTTTGAATAATTCTCTTGTGCTGGCTGTTTCCTGGGTCAGGTGTCATGACGGCACATGTTACTGATACTTTCTTTGTGCGCTGGCCGAGAATCAACAATCTGAACCAAATACAGTATAGTAGCGTACACCCCTTGTAGCAGAACATGTTGGTCGGGAAGTGCTTACCATCGAAAGTGGGTCACGGTGATCAAAATCCAATTGAAGATTTCACTCCATATAAAACAACCTCTGGAAATGAGTTAGGAAAATTAAGCAACATTTTAACCAACCATGAACAAAGAGGGCAGCATTTGGGGTTGCCCGTAAGTGTTTGTCACCGCAACATGTCTTGGTGCAGGGAAAGTAGATTGTAACGTTGAGGGTCGCTATCAATGTATTGTTTGACACATGATCCCAAATCACCAACCGAACCATTGATGCACATTGGTGATCTGGGATTCTCAGAATCACATCCAGTCCATACTTTTTGAAAGTCCTGTGCATGGGCTCAAGACCCATTGCTCAATGAAACAATCCTTGGGACAAAAGATCGTTAGAATCAAAGGCCTCGTAACGGAATATACTCGCAGGTGTACCCCAAAAAGTCGGGTGACCCGTTGCAGTTCAGCAGTTGACCGATACCCCCCATGACCTTCCAAGCACCACAAGCATCACTGGCCATCACGGGTTGTATGACTGGAGTTGCGTCAGTGGTTCCAGCTCATGCATCATGAAGATCATTCAAAAAAGACTACCCAATCTCCGTCCAAAATCATCATCAATGTTGTATGATATTTACATGCATACAATACCTACGGTATAGAAATACATATAAATGCACATTTTTCGACATTCTTGGGCACAGCCTTTCATATATATATATATATATATCATTATCACATAAGAATTACACATATCCACAAATAAAAAAAACTTATTTCTACATTCTGGGGCACATCTTATCATATATATCATTGTCAAATAAGAATTACAAAATCCACAAATAACAAACACACACATACATATTCATGTGTATATAGTTTTAAGTATACATATGTGTTTATAAACTTGTTTTATACATTTGCATATTTCATCACATGCACTTAGATCAACAACATTCTTCACATCTCGAGTCTCACATCTGCCGCACGCCCACCGTCCGCACCTCCTCCGACTCGCACAAAGTCGCCTTCGCAGTCCACGGTGCACTCGCAGTCCTGGAGGCGGCGAACCTACGCAGCGGCGCGCTACGCGAAACGGGGGAAGGAACTGCAATGGTCCACGATGTCTGATGCGATTTATGACGCTTAGTGCTGGTTAAGACTGGTTTCTAGTGATTGATAGTGGTTAATGCTGGTTAATGACTGTTGATAGTGGCAAATTAATGGTTAATGATGCTTAGTGCTGGTTTACCTTGTATCATTTCTATGTTCAGTGATGGTTAATGATAGTTGATGATGGTTGATCAAACATAATCCATGACGCAGAAATTGGGGCCTGTGGCCTGGAGCCTAAAACTGTGAATTCCCAACCAAACATTGAAACATCTTTTGGCAACTACTTTTGAATCTTTCTATATTGCTTCAGAATGTTTCAAACATTTTATGAAAAGAACTTTCAAGAAAAAGAACAATATCTTGAGAAATATGCTGCAAAGTTCTTTTTGTTATAAGAAGAGGTAAACAGAACTTGTTGCAAACTTTTCTTGGTTATCATGATCAGAAAAAATTAGAATGATCATTTCCTAAAACTGAGTATGCTGTGCTGACAGTTGTTGATGGTTTAAAATGGTCTCTCGAACTGCTAATCGTGCATCATAACTAGTCAACAATAGTGGTGACAAGATGCGATAAAATGCGAGAAGTGATATCTAAATACTTGGATGTGCCCACCCCCATGTAGTAGCTTCACAACGATGCTTATAGGGCTCCTAAGGCAACGGATCAAAACCCTGTACCCCTGGTTCCGCTATCATTAACCATTGATTTCCCTATTACTGTTGGTTAAATCATCCCCCACTACTGCTTGCTTAACATTGACTGGCCCGCGATGCAGGTTTCACAGGCATCATCGAACTTCACGTGCGGCTTCCACCTTTTCGACCAAGCCGCCCGGCTTCAACGTGAAACTAACGGTGCTTTGTCGTGATTCATCATTGTTGACTGGCTACGGGTCAATATTTGGCATCAATAATGGTGGATACTGAAGCACAAAAATAGGGAAAACCATGGTTAATAGGAGTCAAGGCTTTTGACTCAAGGCCAACTGGCTTGCGATTAAATTTGGTTGAGTTGATTTTGGGGGACACTACTGGTTGTACAATGGTGAAAACTATTAATTATAGGACCGGATAACCCCACATGATAGCTTTGGCCTGTAAACAGTGCGAAGGAAAGAGGAGAATGGAAATGACGGTGATGACGGTGATGATACTGATGATGATGATGATGATGATGATGATGATGATGATGATGATGATATTAATGATAACGATGATGATGATGCTGATGATGATGATGACGATGATGCCGTTGCTGATGAGAGAGACAGAGAGAGAGACGGAGGGAAATAGGTAGAGAGAACAGAGAGATATAAAGGAAAAAAGAGAGAGAGAGAACCGCTATGACCCCGGTTAAACCACATACATGCACCACGACACAACACTCTGTTCATACACCACACAAAGCATTCAACAATCGAACACAAACCGTTTTGACAGATGGCGACAAAACAATTCATAAATTCCTTTGAGATATCACCAATACACCACACCAACACCAACACCAACACCAAGACACTACACCACACCACACCAAGACACCACACCAAGACACCACACCACACCACACCACACCAAGACACTACACCACACCACACCAAGACACCACACCACACCACACCACACCAAGACACTACACCACACCACACCAAGACACCACACCACACCACACCACACCAAGACACTACACCACACCACACCAAGACACCACACCACACCACACCACACCAAGACACTACACCACACCACACCAAGACACCACACCACACCACACCACACCAAGACACTACACCACACCACACCAAGACACCACACCACACCACACCACACCAAGACACTACACCACACCACACCAAGACACCACACCACACCACACCACACCAAGACACTACACCACACCACACCAAGACACCACACCACACCACACCACACCAAGACACTACACCACACCACACCAAGACACCACACCACACCACACCACACCAAGACACTACACCACACCACACCAAGACACCACACCACACCACACCACACCAAGACACTACACCACACCACACCAAGACACCACACCACACCACACCACACCAAGACACTACACCACACCACACCAAGACACCACACCACACCACACCACACCAAGACACCACACCAAAACACCACACCACACCACCCCACAAACGTACCAAGACCAAACGTACCAAGACACAACGTACCAAGAGCAAACGTACCAAGACCAAGCGTACCAAGACAAAACGTACCAAGACGAAACATACCAAGACCAAACGTACCAAGAGACAAAACGTACCAAGACACAACGTACCAAGAGACAACGTACCAAGACACAACGTACCAAGATCCAACGTACCAAGACGAAACGTACCAAGACACAACGTACCAAGACCAAACGTA
>VSDK01022646.1:529122-605356 GCA_009767595.1 Symbiodinium kawagutii
CCCCCAAAGGGTACAAACAAACCCCCCCCCCTGCCACAGAAACAGCCGGGACACCACGGCGGCCGCAACCGTACAGGGCTCTGCTGAGCCCCTACAGGTGCATACAAAGTCGCACACCTGCCACAGAAACAGCCGGGACACCACGGCGGCCGCAACCGTACAAGGCTCTGCTGAGCCCCTACAGGTGCATACAAAGTCGCACGCCTGCCACAGAAACAGCCGGGACACCACGGCGGCCGCAACCGTACAAGGCTCTGCTGAGCCCCTACAGGTGCATACAAAGTCGCACGCCTGCCACAGACACAGCCGGGACACCACGGCGGCCGCAACCGTACAAGGCTCTGCTGAGCCCCTACAAGTCCATAGAAGGATGATGATGATGATGATGATGATGATGATGATGATGATGATGATGATGATGATGATGATGATGATGATGATGATGATGAGAGGAGGAGGGCCACGCGGGAGGAGGAGGAGAGGAGGAGGAGGAGGGAGAGCGAGGTTGCGGGATCCAGCAGAAAAATAAAAACCCCACAACTAGATGTGGGGAACAATACTTGATCATTAACAATGTTCAGTCATCACAGTGGTTGTAAATGATGATTCATGCTGGTTAATGCCTGGTTGAGACTAGTTGTCCCGATGTGTAAAAAATGTTCGCCTATGATACTATTTCAAGGAGGAATCTGTTACGAATAATAGCAATTGTAATGGGATCTTCCAACATATACTCGAATGACGTAGATACAAACCGTTTGAACAAATCCCATTAGTTTCTACCAATATAACCGTTTACTACCATTAGTTTCTGGCAAATTAACCTGGCAATGGAGAATCTACAACATATATAGCTGGGTTCCCTTCCAAGTTGCCTATCAAAAAATGATACCACGAGGTGCGTCCTCAGCCACTTTTGAGCTACTGAATAAGCCATGTAATGGTAGTTATGTGTCGCATAACACTCGTAGATGTAGAAATACAATATATGTATATAAATATATACACATATATATATATATACATATAATGCATCTATTTGAATCAATACCCATTTTTTACCTAGTAAAACCTGAAATGGCTCAAAACAACTTGGTTATTACTAGCCAAGCTACTTTATCACAATACACCACTTAGTTCTATGGTGGTTCTTCAAAATATGGGTATCCCCATTAATCATCTTTTGTGAGCCACTTATAGTAACCAACCACCATATAGTTGGTATATCCCCTATTGATGCTGGTTATCATTCCCAGCTTTCTCAGTCATTTACTAGTTTATGACCCACCAACTATATAGTTCTTGAACCATTATTGAAGCCAGCCAATTTCATGTAGCAAAAAAAGGCCTAATTGTGCATAATAACTCATAACTCGTAAGGTACCTAAATTTCCCAACCTCGCAAACACCGTTGTGCAGCTCAAGCCGGCCTCAAGGAGTCCACGTTGCAAAGAGGTGTGCATGTTGGCAGTTCATCCCACCTCTCCGTGGTGCATTCAAACGGCAAAAAGTGGACATGTTCATGGTGAATGTGAATTTGATGATGAATTTATTGGTCGATTGCACGAATTTACTGGTTCAGGATGAATTAAGGGATTAGGTCATGAGTTCATCTGACTCAGTGGCCACTTGAAAGTCATTTGTGGCGAAAATGACGGTCAATGATTGGCTACTAACGGTTAGGAAGTGGTTAATTACTGATTCATTCTTTGTTGTTGCTTGAGAAAGGATGATTTTAATCATGGTTGATCATAGTTGTTTCTGATCAATGGTGGTATTCCCAGCTATCATCTAGCATTAATCAACCGTTGCATAACCATTTCCAGCCAATTTGTTATCAACCATTACTTCATTAACCGCACTCAGCTGGTTCACATGCTGGCTGATCAGCTGGAGGCCACAGCGCCCAGCAACCATCCCTATCACCAAGTACACAACAGCCTGACAAGTCGGTTGCTACATGTTTTTCTTGCTTCAGTGACTCGAGGAAATCCAGGGCTTCGTGGCCAGCCCAGCTAACAGATTCACCAGTCGCTGGACAGTTCGACAGCAAAGACAGTTGGAGGAGACGCTGGCACCAAGCAACTTTGGGAAGAAACAACAGTACATAGAGATTGATAGGCATCAATCAATAGAGACACGCGATGAATTAATATATATATATATATATACACACACCAGTATTTAGATTTACTTGTATCATTTAGATTTGTTAGTTTACATTTGTTTGCTAATTGCAAGCTGCACAGCAGTCAGCAACGGACCGTGGTTATGGCGAAGCAGCCGCTTGGGCCCCGTCTCTGCGTAGGTGACTGGAGCACAGCTGTCGGGCAGCTTATCCTGACCTCGCGGGCGAGCTACCATCAGGAGGTCAATCAACATGTCGGCGGTTCTAAAAATGCTTGGTTGATTAATGGTTAACAATGGTTATGAACAAGTGAAAAATGGTTATTATTGGTATATGTATCGTTAATTTCTACAAATGGTTGGTTTGTTACCTATTTACAATGGTTACAATCAATTGATAACTTATTAATAACAAGGGAATAATGAGCAACACCAGGGGGATATACTAACTCTAATGTTTTGTTGACTACTAGAAATTGTTAATGTGAGGATGATAACTCGGGGGCCCCCTATTTTGAGAAACCACCATATGCCAGCTTCCCGTTGGCTCCAAATCGCTCCCCCCTGAAAGGATACAGGGATACCCCTGGCTTCGAATTGCTCCCTCCCAACCACCAGCCGGCAAGGTTATACTTATCTTTCAGCATCTTCAGCAAAATCAAGGTATGATCAACTAAAAAATGTCTCCCGACTTGCTCAAAGGATCAGGTCTTCAATTCTCAAATGTTTCGGACTCGTTTGCAAGGGTATTCACCATGGTAGATGATATAACAAGTGGCCAATTTATTGATATGTTCGAGGTCATTCACCATCGTCAATCATCATCACTTGCTTCTTCGGTTCTGTTTAGCCACTACTAATTCGTAAAGTCAATGGCCTAGCTTATGAAACCGCGGGGGTTGAAAGCAGCCAGTTCACAGGTTCCAAGCGACCATGATGCACCCCAGGCAATTGTACAGGCTGCCAGAGTTCGTCATGACAAACAAAAAATCCGCAATGGAAGGCAAAGGGCTGTTAACAACTCTTGGGTCTACAGAAAACAGAATGATGGTAGAATCAGTAGCAATTGTGTACAGAAAACAGTGAATCTCACCAGTTAACTTAAGCATCAGATTTATGATGCCCTGACATTGACACGATCGTTACAACCCGTTGCTCAGAACTAGAAACCAGGCCATAATGCTGTGGAGGTCAACCAGTTTGCAAAGAATCAAACGTGACAGCGTTAAGGGTGAACCGTGGTCAAAAATTGTTTGGCATTGCGTGAACAAGAGAAGTGCCCTCGAATTGTTGTATAGAAAGTTTATGAATGGTTTGATCATGATACTTTGTAGTGGTGAATCATCGCCGTATCCATCATGACTCAAGCAGTGCGCACAAGCTCCTCAAGCCAATGAGACTGTTCATCCGGAGCTATTTCCCGCTGCCAGTTGACAACTCTGAATATCAACCCTGCCGTATTCACCACACCTCTCTTGAAGAAGCTGATAGTAGCTTTGCTGCGTCTAGTGCAAATGCAGCAATCTTCAATTTCTCGCGTTCAACTTCAAACCAGCACAATCATTGTCTATCGATAGTAGATTGTATCCGTATGGCTGTTCCTTGCTTAAATTCCAACGAGAACCATGGGGAAAGAAGCAACCGTAGGGAAACAGGGAAAGCAACAACACTGAAAGTAGCACCCCAATATGCTCAGTACAATTAGTTCTGATAGTTCTTGTCGGGAAACTAGCAACCAGCATCGGCATTTCCACACATGGCGCCAGGTCTTTTCTCAATCGATCAGCAGTCAGTGGCGCCACAGCTGAGTCGTGGCAAGGTGGCGCCACAGGTGTCCAAATGTGTGTAGTTCAGAACTGTAGGGCTGCAGGGATCCGGGGCGGATACCGTGGTTCTGACCTCACCGCAGGGGGCCAGGCTGAGATGGACAAGACTCGCTTGTAACGTGGACTCCGACCAAGTTCTAACACTTTGGGGGTCATCGTTTGGGCAACTCAACTCACACATATTTGATTGCTATTGGTAGTTGCGTTGTTCATCCCCCATTGCCAACCAGCCTCAATCATCATTTGAAGAACTATTCACCTCAACATATATGTCAAGCACTAGGTCATGAGCCACCATATAAGCCATCATAAGCCAGCTTGTCATCCAAGCAATACAGCAAGTGAACCATTATTAAGCACTATGAACCATTATTAAGCATTATCAACCAGTAGTAAGCATTATGAACCGTGATTAAGCATTATTACATACACTATAAACCTTTATTGCAATTTATTGCAATTCATCAACGTGCGCCCTTGACTCGTGGTGATCCTCCAAGTTGCGACCTGCGATTTGCCATCGCTCAGCGTTCGGAGATCGGAGGCAGCTGGAGGTCCGGCACACCGCTCATGAAGTCCTGGCCCGTGGGCCTAGACTTAGCTTAAGCCGTTTGACAAAGGGTTAAAGGTTGAACTGTGGTTACTGGAGGTTTACAATGGTTATATAATGATGGTATTAAGAATGGCAAGTAATGGTTATACAATTAAGAAGGGTTAACAAGGGTTAATTCATAGTGGTTTATGATGCTTCATAATTGTTAGTAAGTAGGGTTGATAGTGGTCAATAATATCAAGAATGGTAAATAATGGTTAGTAACGGCTATAAGATGGTTAAGATTCGCCATCTAGCTATAATCTATAGCTATATCTACCACTTGTCGGGTAGTTCCCCTAGATTGGGGGAGGGGCCCACCTAGTAGGGCATTTGTTGATGGTGAATGATCAAAAATGCTTAACAATCGCCGATTAGGGTTTGTCCATTCCACGGTGGTACTAATTAACCATCCAAGATCATAGCCATTGTTCCCAGGGAAAGCACCAGTGACTTGAGGTTACACCCTTGGACAAACCCAGTTCTGGTGGGTTGGCTGGTCAACAGTCATCGATACAGGTTGGCAGGCAAACAATGGCCAAGGACACACAATACTGGTGCTGGTTGATCATGGTGAATTATGGTAAGCTTTAGAGTGGTTGACAATGGTTCATAGTGGGCAATGAGTGTTAATAACCTGTAATACTCAATGGTAATGGTCAATTCAGAATGGCTAACAATGGTTAATCATTTTTCACAGCGATTAAAATTTTGAGCAATATAAGTCAAAAGTTAACATAAAGATCAATCTATTCGTTCTGCTCCGGGGTTGACAGTAGCTTAAACAATACTGAATTTGTGCTGTACATGCAATGACTGACGATGATTTATTGTGAAGAGCACTTCATGGTAGCAATCCATACTTGACAAAGAAAAAGAGAAATATTGACATTGATCAATTGGCGATATCTTATATGGCTAGAATAGTCATGGCTAATAATCTATGAATGAGTGCAAAAATTGCTGGCAAACACGAACCATGGTCGCTAAGTGTTCGAGAGTGGCAAGTACTGGTTGGTCGAGAACCGTCAATGATGATCAAAGGTGGTTAGTAATGGTTTGCGATTCATGTTTTTGCTGCCGCTGTTGTTGATGGCTACGTGTTGCTTGCAGCGATGAAGTTGTTCAAACATATTCAAACATGTTTGTACATGATCAATGATCAATAGTAGCCATCATTAAGAATCTCTTTCAGGGCTAATTGGGAATCTGGAACCCCAGTTCCGATCACAGCAAACCAGATCCCCCAAGTTCAAAATCATCATAGAGCAAGTATCGTCTACTGTCAGCCACTAGCAAACACAATATAATCAATATGGGATAATATGGTTATTCCCACGCTGGTGAACCACTGATGGTTGACATTGCTCTGCAATGGAGCAGCACTGGCGCACCCATTGCGAAGCTTCTCTGGACAGTCCTGAATAAAGCTGGGTCGCCTGCGCAGCGAAGTGGGGAGTGCTTTCTGCCTTGATGTGAATGGTCGGTACTGGTGAGCGTTAGAGGCAACACCGATTCTGAACCTCAACAATTCACAGTGAGCTGGGTGACGTGCCCAGTGGCGCCCTCATACTAAGTATGTATATGAATATATATATATATATATATCTATATTTAGGTATATATATATATATATATTTATTTACTTATATTTAGATATATATATATATATGTATATGTATTTATAAATATATATATATATATATACATATATATATATATATATATTTAAATAAATAATATATATATATTTATATTTAGGTATATATATATATATATATATTTATTTTTTATATATAATTTTATGTATGTATATATACAGCTTTGTATGCGCATCTCGATATGTTGTTCCTCTGAAAAGGTGCTGTTCCCACACCAAACAAGGCCAATTGGTTCCGTGAAGCCACTGCAACCGATCCAATCAAAAACATCATCAACCATCATCAACCATCAACCTCCCAAATCAAGGGCGGCATCCAACTATAACCAAGCTACTTCATAAATCATCCAACCACATCCTCCAACTAACCTCCCAGCTCTCCAACTCACCCAAGGCCCATGGCCCAAGCCATCCATCCATCCCTCAACGCCGTGGCCGTGGCTCGACGCGTCGCGCAACGCAGCGCCTGGTTTTGAGGCGTCGCTGCACCTGTTCCTCCACCAGCCGCGGCTCCTCCACCAGCGCCGGGGTCAACGTGGGCGCCGAGCCCGCGCGGTGCCACTCGTCCTCCCGGCGCCTGCGGGGCTCCGGGCACCGTAGCGAGGCGCGTAGGAAGGGCCCTGCAGCGGAGTTGGTACTTAGGCAGTGGAATTTCTCGTTGTAGTTGATATATTTGGTATATGGGATAGTTAAGTTGGAGTTGATTGTTGTTGATTGTTGATTGTGTAGTTTTGAAGTAGTTTTGGTATTGTTGATTGTTTTTTGAACAGTTCTGGATTGGTTTATATTTATTTATAACTACTCAATTGCTGTATAATTGCTTCATTATTGTTTGTGTGAGCTACACAACAGGGTCAAGCACCTGATTCTGGTTCCCCCACTCATACCTCTTGAGGTCAAACACAAATGCATGACTTGTCCTTGATAAGTCATTATTGACCCCTAATGATGGTGTAACATCCTTACAAATGATCAATAATTGATCTTGCCTCTTGTCTATGACTTTTACAATAAGCAGCAAGTCCGATGCTGCAGTTCAACACATTTCAACAGAAAGTGTATCTATGGTGGTTCAGCTTGGGGTCTGGTGGCGCCGACTCGGATCTGCATCAATAAACTCATGGACACCTTTGGAACATCAACTGGAAACATGGGAATGAATATTCCGGAAGCTGGAACTTGTGAGAAGAGCTTGAAAACTCCATCTGATGCAATGATCAAAAAACAGTTGTAGAATGATAATGGTACTACACATAATTATGAATGCATTGCATATATATTGCGGGTCCCATTCACGTGAATTGGTTGCAATGTAGTGTTTTTTTTTCTCTCCCCGGAAGTATGCATTTTTGTATGGGCCGGAGGGAGTCATATCTTAGTGACTGCTTTAAATGCAATCACCAGTCCGATCTGTGGCAGGGTTTGGGAACCAGCATGAATAAGGAAAAAAATATATGTGGTGGTTGTCCGAACATGGTGGTACCCCAGACCATCCCCAAATGATCATCATTAGTAGGGAAACCAAGCAGCTGCAGAGGTACACCATGTATGGACAAAGCCATACAGTGGTTGGTGAGTTCTTCCCAACCCTACGGCCCCAAGGCCCTGAGAGGTGCTAGAAATAGTGGCTAGCCCTCAATCATCCGAAAAAAATATCACGGTTTGGCTTGAGGGCAAACATAACTTGAAGCTGCACCATGGTTATGGACCACCCACCTGCTTCATCCTTCATTTATGTTTGACGTCTGTGTGAGGGCGGTGCTGCTTGGTAGTGTCAATCATAGGCAAATGTGCCGCTCCCAACAGTGACGCATCAACCACGACGCGGCCATGATTCACCATCAATCACATGTATCAGGCGTTGTGAGCTACCATTGATCCAAACCACCAATCAATCGTCACTCCACCATTCCTTCACCGACTATAAAGCACCCAAATAGTGATCAATCATTCACGAACCGTTCAATCACAAAATTCAGCGACTATCACCCCATAATCCACCAACAATTTTCACCCACCCTCACCCATGATCATCGCCCAAGCACCGAACCCTGGGCCACCCCCTGGGCCACTCCCCGTGTCGCACCCACTGGGCCCCCATGGCCCCCACCGTGGCGCACCCCCCGCGGCCCACCCACCTGTACTGCCGGACCTTCACGAAGCGTCGCACCACGCGCTCGCTGCCGAACTCGGTGACGCCGCCCAGGCAGAAGCCCAGGAAGAAGATGCCCAGGGCGGCGCCTGAGGCAGGCGATGGCGCCCATGGATGGCCAGCCGCTGATCCAGCGATGAAAATCAGCTGGGAACCGATAGTTGTTATATAAATGATTTATAATGATAATCAGCGATTTCATAGTTAGGATTTATAATTTACAATCAGTAGTAGCTTATAATCACCCAAGGCAGCCTGATGGCCATGAATAGTTTCGATTGTACTGATTAAAGCTGATGATGGCTGATGAGACTTCTGATTGCAGTTTCCGAAGTGGTTAGTTGGTTGGGAAGCTAGGCAGGTAGAATCCGAGAGTCGATCAGCTTTAGCTGGCTAATGTATGGGCATGTTTGTTCAATGTTAACGGTTATTTCTATAAGTTCATGGATGGACATCCCAAGAGCTAGGCGAGTGACTGGTCATTGATGGGATGTGAAAAGCCAGGGGTACAGGTATTGTCCTACAGCCGACCCCAGGGATTCTTAAGTTAGCTTGCTTCACCAGGCTAACTATCAGGCTAATGACGCATACCACAATTGCTTGTTCAGAGGCGAATCTTGACCAACGAATCTATTGGGAGGGGGGGGGCACCACTTTGTGAACTGAGTTAGTATGGATCAATATACAAAATATGCAAAAAATGGCAATCGGCTAGCAGCTTCCCAGCAAAGGTAGCCATTTTGTGCATTTCCAAGATCTTATTTGTCCAGGAGGTTTACATTTAGACCAAAAGCCATGTGTCTTGTAGTCAAAAGGATTCAAATTGGCTACTTGATTGTGGATACTAAAATCAAATTGTTTGATTCTGAATCTGCGTGGTGCTAAACATGTGATCCACGATTGAATCGCAATCGGTTGTCGGGGACGTCTCTCCAGCAAAAAGTAGGTGCCAGAAACCAAACAGTTCATGATCCTGATGATATTGGTTTAGATGGGACAATCATGGATAATGCCCAAGGACCAGCAAGAAGGAATATAGAGATGTTTCCATAAAGGCTACACACAAAAAACGGGGTACCCCAAAATCATCCAATATTCATCATAATTTATCACACAATAACATTTGGTACTTTTATCTTTTGGGTTGTTTTCAACAAGGACTCCATTCAAGTTACTCTGAATTTTCCCTCGATCAAACCCAGGTGAAACCCAGGTGAGACCCAGAGTATTCCCAAGTTTTCCTGGAAGTACATCTATCAGGATGAGGATGGGAAACTACTTCAAGAGTGAGCCATTCTATGCAACCCCCCCTGCAGTACAATGCATACCATAGCCTATGGGAGGTTGAGGGCCACCTCAAGCTGACCACCCCTGAAAGTCATAGTTGCCACATGTCATGTGGCATTTGGCATTGGGACAGTTCTGAAGGTTGGGGCTGGGAAGCTACTTCAAGAGCAAACCATTCTATGCAACCCTTCCTGCAGTACAGTGCATACCATAGCCTATAGGAGGTTGAGGGCCACCTCAAGCTGACCACCCCTGCAATTCATAGTTGCCACATGTCATGTGGCATTTGGCATCGGGACAGTTCTGAAGGTTGGGGCTGGGAAACTACTTCGAAAGTGAGCCACTCTATGCAACCCTCCCTGCAGTACAGTGCATACCATAGCCTATAGGAGGTTGAGGGCCACCTCAAACTGATCACCCCTGCAATTCATAGTTGCTACATGTCATGTGGCATTTGGCATCGGGACAGTTCTGAAGGTTGGGGCTGGGAAACTACTTCGAAAGTGAGCCATTCTATGCAACCCTCCCTGCAGTACAGTGCATACCATAGACCTATCCCACTTCACTCCCAGGTCCCTCCCACAATATTCTTCGCCCACCACCGAATCATTTCCATACCATTCCCAGATCATTCCCAGGTCATTCCCAGATCATTCCCAGGTTATTCCCAGATTTGGTCTGTCCCCCAGCCCATTCCCAGATCATTCCCAGTTCATTCCCAGATCATTCCCAAGTCATTCCCAGATCATTCCCAGGTTATTCCCAGGTCATTCCCAGATTTGGGATAGCCTGTGGGCCAAGATTGTTTAATAGCAAAATTAACGCTATGTCAACAGAATGCTGCCGTTTTTTGATCTTCATTTGTCTTTAAAGCTCAGCCCCTTGTATTTTAACTAGTTTGGGGCAGTAGCCACCTACTCTGACAAATGCCCCTAGTTTGCTGGGTCCAGAATGGCAACAAGTTGAGCAAAATTTCAATCATTTTTGCTATTTAGTGTCAAATGCCAGCATGTGAGTGCATAAAAAATCAGTTGGGCCATTTCATTGCCAAAAAAACAATTTGGCTACTAAGAAATTAGTTGTCAGTTTGACACCTCGATGCCATTCTGAAATGTGGCCTGCCATGCCATGTCAAAACATCAATGATCATGGCATGTTCAGGCCGTACAGCTGATGACAAGCAAGGAATGGCAGCAAGTTCTGACCCACCCCCAGGTTATTCCCAGGCCATTCCCTGAGAACCCTGGCTGGAGGTCTTCAAGGAGTTTCCAGGGGTCCACATTGATTGAAGATGACCCCAAAGATAAAAGTACCAAACGTTATTGTAAGAATTTAGAGTAAACAATCCAAATATATAAATCCAGGCACTTTTTAGGGTCCCCCATTTGGCAGTAGGTCAAAACCCTCTACCCCTGGTTCCCCTATCATTAACCATACTTTTCCCTGTGATTGTTGGCTTAAACTGTTTAAACCCCTTATTATTGGTTGGTTGATATTGAACCACGGCCATTTTAAAAGTTGATTGCTCATGTTCAATGATTTGGATAGCGACCGAGCGCCACCATAGCCAGTGCGACCGGTGCTTCAGCACTGTGGGGGGGACACCGCTGCCCAGCTATGACGTGATCATCATTGACTGTAAGATAATAACATATCATGGTGCTGATAGATACATGATGTGTATATATATATATATATAGCCTGTTTGAAACATTGAACATAAATCTATCACGTTTCTGTTGCAACCAAGTCATCACTTCTGGCTGTAATTACAACTTCTTCTGACCCAAAGTGTCAATCACGTTGGTAAGATAGTGTTTTTGCATGTTTTTCCTCATTTTTGCTCACCCGCCAGTCGCCGCCACGCCTGTCACGGTTGGCAAGACAATCCAGGGCGATTTCTTGGCCAAGTCTTTCATGATGTCCTGACCGCCAAGGGGTAGAGGCAGCGTCAGGGAACACAGCAGAAGCGGCTGATTCACAACTGGAGAATCCTGCAATTTTATCATAGGTTAAACTTTCAACATCCAGCCGTTGCGATTTATGGACATATTTCATGTATAATCAAGCGCAGCGGTACCAGTAAGGGTATACAAAAATTGTGGCTTGCCATAACTTCTGACTATTCCCCTTGGAGGGAGGTGATGCCATCAAAATCATCAACCAACCAGCCGTTTCGATACATTTGGTTGAACCATGATCATAGTGAGTTGCACTTGATTCACCCAATATTGTCTCATGAAAATGTCAGCAACCATAGTGATTTACAGCAATGAGTGACGTAGTCATCAAGAGCCCTGAGGCAGCAAGAGGTCCTTGTAACTGATGGCCTTGTCTCGGTTGGGCAGCAACTCTCCCACCTTTGTGAAATGCCGCACCTGCCAAGCAGCAAGGCAAAAATAGGATGCGACTTCGGAAATGGGGGTAAGGGCGAGGTACCTTTCTGACTGATCAGTTGACACTTTTCTAAGTGGTCAACAATGATTAATAGTGGTTCATGATGATTAATATAGTCACGTCATGGGAGATCCCTTCCGTGGTAGAGGAATGTAGCAACACTTTCCACAAAATTGGGGGATGCATGATATTATGTATATAATGAAGTTCCTAAATCACCCCAACGAGTGAGCAAAATCACACAAATTGAGCTGGTAAACTATTTGGAGTGGTGGTTTTAAACAATATGGATCTCCACAGTAATTGCTGTTCCCACCATGAGGCCCACATCTGCTGCATTTGTTTGACCACTGCGAGGAGAGTCAGGGACCAGGTCATAGAATTCTGTCATGTTATATGGAGGTTTCTCAAGCCATAAGGGACCTCCAAAAATGGTTAGCTTATTCATACACAATGATAAATATGGGATGATAACTGCAGGGGGGGAACATATTTTAAGAACCTCTGATAGCCACGATTTCAGTGGTGCACCTGTGGCTGAGAGATGAACAAATACCTTTGCTGGGGTGACCTTGGTTCAGTGGGTCCAACAATAAGAACCATCCCAGGGTGTGGTCAGTCTACGTAGATGGTGTAGCCCCCCCGAGAAAGGTGTTTTTGTTGTCTGTGTAGATTCAACCATCATACATATATGCGCGTATAATATAGTCTGTTCAAGTATGATGAATTCACACATTTCTGAATATAGTGGTTTCTTAGAACAGGGAATCCCCGAAAATGGTTGATTTAATACTATGACTGATCAATAGGGGACGTTCTGGGGGTCCCCAACTTTGAGAAACACGCATACGGCAAACCACACCAATCAATATGGACATTGACACACGGGATCACACGGGAATCTTTGGGATGCCGCCCACCCCCTCGGGTGACGTTCCTAGGTCGGTGTCCAAGGCACGTTCGGATCGTAGAGATACCGAAAAAAGGGCACTTTGCCTCGAAACGCCACAGGTAGCTACAGGGTCTGCCCCTGATGTGTGATCACAAAAAAGTCCAGTTGGGTTGGCTATGAATATCCTTACAGTTTGTGAATATCTGGGAACGTTCTTTGTCAAAAAAATTCGCTAGTAACCACAGAGATTCCGGGATAAAGCATGAGTGACAGATTGACCATTGCTATGCTTGGTTCTTAGCACTTTATATTGGTCAGTTCTGAATCCAACTGTAGGTTGACCATTACTTGTATGCAGCTTGACCCGGAAAACCAATATCACGCTTAGCTTGCTGGCCGATATAATTGCATCATAAGCAGGTATTTTCTGCTTGGTTCTGAATCGAAATGGATCTTGTAAGATGATTTGTACCCCCTAAGATCCATGTTGACAAAAGGCTATGACAAACCAGAAAGTGGGTGAACGACAAATTCCAACGCCAGGGCAGACAATGGTTTACAAGATTTATCCATGAACCCAGCCTTAAAGATAGAGGACTGTTCATTTCACAAGGGTCCAGAATGACTTACGCTTGTACGAAAAAGTGAAGGATCACAACTACAGGAAGTAAATTTGACTTAGCTAAAGTTTCCAAAGTTAACCCTATGTTTTCGCCTATCATCAACCATCATTACCAAGGAACCCAGCTATGAAACAGGGAGATTCCCCCACTAGTATTGCTCAAACACAGTGCGATGGTCAAAACTCATTGTTAGTTTCATGGTCATGGCATCGCTTCCGAGGGTCCCCATCGCTACACACAGGGAAATTCAAAAAATGGACAAAATGTCAAGTTCGGCTGCCATCAGCTTGGACCGGGCTGTGTAACTTTACTTATAAACCTATTGCGGACGCCACCTCCCGCCCCGCGATACATGCATGTACTTGTATGTGAACTCGCATCTCTTAGTCAAGCAAAAGAAACGGAAAGCTGAGGCTTCCGTAGCGTCCCGAAATAGAATTGACAATGGCAAACAGAAAGCTACAGCAACTGTATCAGCCAACCCTCTTGCTCTGCAGCTGGGTTTGGTTTGATACCGTAGCGGCAACATATTACTTACTTGTTCTCGCAAGTTGCGAAAAAAGAAAAACCCGAAGCAGAATCAAACCGACCTCTTGCAGGACACTGGGCTAGCTTTGAGACTGGTCGGTCCTCTTGCACGCGGCATGGGCCCGGATGAATCATAGAGCTGCTGCAGGCTCGGGATTTTCTCAGAATGCTACAGGTTGCTGGCTCGTGGGGGATTTTGCGTTCTGAGCACATTTGGGCATCGCTCTGGGTATCGATTGGCATCGCTAGGGGCATCGCTCCGCGCGGGTCAAAGTCTCTAATTCCTGGCAAAAGTGTTCCTGTACCCTTTTTTCAGTGGATTCTAATGACTCTGCTGTTGGCAAGTCAAGCTTGGGGTGTATGGTCCAAAACTGCCTTGATTAGGTTGGACTTGCCTGCGTGGTCAAATCTTCTGAGCAGCCAATGTGCAGGGATCTGATAGCAAGTCATCTTGAAGCTACTTCTCTTCGGACTTGAATGACTTGAAGTCTTGATCTAGCCTCTTAGTCTTCTGGGACTTTCTACGCAGGTCCGCTACCAATGCCCAGCTTGCGAGCGAGGTTGGCTTAACACACCTAAATTCTAGACAAAATGATTGCCATCCCTTTCAAACACAATTCTATAAATAAGAGTATATGTAAAATACATGTCCATATTTACATTATAGAAAGGGGTATCGCTACCGAGGGTCCCCATCGCTACACACAGTAAATCTTACTTTTTACATATCCACGGCGGCTGCAATCAACAACTCCATTACGCGTGTTTTGACCCTTGGACAATGGACTCTTCGATCCAACCAGTCTTTGTTCATGCCCGTGGTTGGGGTACTGCTAGCGATGAACTGCAATAAATAGGTTTGGATAGGGACACAGGCGGGTTGTTTTGGGCACCCGGTTTGGAAACACTAAGGTAACTGATCGGTCAAAACATCGTACTGCCTCTGAAAATGGGATGTGCATCATTAATCGATGATATTTGAGTGTTCCTTGCTTGTGACTCACGTCTACCGCTCACTAGATTCTAGGATTGTTGAAACCAGAAAGAGCCCGACATAGACATAAACAAAGTGGGTGTTGGTTCTAACTCATCATCCCCAGGTATGGTGGAAAATAGACCGTCAGCATTTCTCCAGATTGGAATCCAGTCAGCCACATCACCTCAATTTCACAGGGTCAGGAACGCTTACACCATTCCTTTGGTTAGTTGACATTCACATCATGTGCTGTTCCATCCGTTAATCTGAAACCGGTTGTCTAACCAATCAACCGACAAAAGACAAATGAATTAGTATCAGCAAGTAGGCAAACAAACCCGACCCTTTGAACCTATGGTAGTTTAACTAAATATGGGTTAATAGGCTGTGAATTAACTCCTTTTTCGTATTTTTTCTTCGCCCTGAATAAAAACCACCCATCGGTGCGCTGCCGACGGGTTGCTGTGTCCAGGTTTCCAGAACTTCGCTAAGATACTGGACTCCGGTGGTCCTCCTTCAGGTCCCTGGAGCAATGTGATGCAGCACAGCAAAGCTGCGGCTTTGACATGTTCAAAGTGCGCGGCTTGATCATCGTGTTGTAAGACCCGTGATGTCCCCAGGGATGGTTAACTCAAGTCCATTCATGTTTGGGTAAATAACTGGTGAGTTGTAACTTTAGCTTATTAAATCGGGATTCGAGTTGCCCAACTACTGGGGGGCCATCACTTTGCAGACATACACCCAATCATATCTGTCCCGTCCGATGTTTTTTTGCAGAGAATCACACCGGCTTGTAAAATAAGCCGATCAAACTGATGCATGTATGATTATATATGCCTACAAATGGAACAGAGTACTTGTAAATCATCAACCTTGTCAACTTCAAAATGAAAATCTGAGGATGTTTGACCTTTTAGGATATAACCGTAGCACCCTCAAAGAAACAAAACAAAGGCATTACATGACCTACACTTACATCAAGGCGTACAACAAAAGCAATCTGATTACCTGACTTAAACCCCAGGATCGGCTCCTCGACTTTCAACTTGTAGGGAAGCCGTCCAGAGGTGTGGATGTGGCGCACGAAGAGTCCAGTCTGATTGATGGCATACTCACCAGCCCACAAGGGCTCTCCCAAACCACATCCTTCTGAATACATAGGAAACCTCAGGAGTCAAGGAGTTGATGTTGTCAGTTGGCTGTTGTGACAACCCAGCTGTTGCCGGCTGGTGATTGCTGGCGATCATTTTGACGGCTGTTCTATAACAACGATACTGATTAATGACATGTATTGATAGTTCAGTTTCTATAACATATCATTATGCCATTGACATCGATCAACCATCATTGACCATCATCTCAATGTCATCACCATAATCATGACAATCTAACAAGATACCCGACACCATCAACCAGGAATCTCATTAATGGTGAATCGCACCTGCAGTCCACTCTCCCAAGTCAAACATGCACATTGACAGTGAAACATTACTGGTTGGTGGTTTCAACCCCCTATGAAAAATATCAGTTCCAGTGATTCCAGTGCTTAAAACCACCAACCAGCTAGTTACCCAAAAACCCACGAAAAAGCCCTGGCTTGACAAAACCTGCTATGGTTCCTGACAAGATTTCTATACATCAAAAGGACGTCTGTCTCAAGATACCACCCAGTTTGCACAGTAAACCGCTCCGAAACCTCAAAGATTCCCGGACATGGCTCTGACCCTGCCACTGACCGTGGTAGTGCGAACCAACGTCAAACATTGATATCGTTTCATGATGTTTCATGGCTGAACCAGGGACTGAAAGCACTTGGGGCTGTCAATGGTGGTTGTGGACCATCACTGGCCACTGGCCATGCTATGCACATTTGTCGGACATGGTCTGCTGTGAAGATTGGTTTCCATCAAAACTGGTCGCCCCCTTTGTGCAGCACTGCCAGCTCAAGTTGCTGCTCTGGAATTTCTTCCATCCTTTCCATCTGTAGACATCTGAAAAAGGAAGGGACTTGTGGATATCATGATGATATTCATAAGTCCATCAGGTAGGCTTAAATGGGATGTAGCAGAAAGTCCTCCCGCCCGAAAAAGTAAAAACACAATCGGATGTACCACTAAGTGAACTCAAAAAAAATCGCAACTTTACTAGCTGTTTGGTCGTTATAACCTCTCAAAAAGTAAACAAAAGCAACTAGCCAAGCATCATTGCGGATAACAACCACCAATGTTCAACACCACCAGCAGTTCTTTGAACATTTCTTGTTGCTTGATATTCCCCCGTATCAATCACCAAAATCCCCTGCAAGACATATTATATCTAAAAAATAAGCATCTGCCGCAGCCAGGCGACACGTGCCACATGCCATGATACACCTGAGCAGCCAGTCATGACGGGTTGGGACCACTTGGTGAACGATGGAATTGACCGTGATTCATCAGGTAAAGAAGCATCGATGATGAAACGTTAGTCAACTAGCACGAACCATCATTAACAATTGATCAGATTAGACAATGAACAGTAAATATCCACTGTGAATGATTAACTACGTACTCAACATCCCTAACGGCGTTTAGAGCTTGGCTGCAACCATCTTAATCCACCGGGGACCTTGTCCTCAGATCAATCCCCAGTGGTCGCCCCGGCCTCGATGATGACGTCGGTGCCGCCCTGCGCCGCGTGCTGCGCCACGCGCACCGAGTCGCCCAGGATGGACTCAGAGGATCCCACGGCGAAGTACAGCGGGGGCACATCGCCTCAACGGCGAGCACTGCAACTGGTTGTGGCTGGTCACACCATGGGTCAGCTACTGTGCCTCGAACCTGTCCAGTGAATGGAGTTAAGTTTCTGGGCTGTTCACCAACTCAAGTTTTGGTGAGACTGGATGTTGGTATCGTTGTTGGCGGTTCGTAGGCATGATCCCCTGTACAGTAATCATGGGTGACCCTTACCCAAACTGTTGGTTGTTTATTCACCATACGTGTGGCCTTTCAGCGTTGCCCGTTGACTGTAGATGCCTGTGGGTCAAACCTCATACTCCAAGTATCCTAAGAACGAGCAGACTCCTCTTGCCTAAGACGCTCACTCCTCCTTGGGTTTCTTCCCTTGGCACCAAAAACCATAGCAATCAAAGGTTCCAGCTATCCCAAATGCGGACAAATGTAGGTTAAGCCTCCTACAAAGGAAGGGTTTTGGGGCCAATGGTTGGGATTGCTCCCCACGGTGACAGTACCGTCGTGGTGAGGTGGATGGCGCCAGGAGACCCGAGAAGTCCACAGGCTGTGCGAAGAAGGGCGAAGCAACAGGATCCGTTTGTAGCTGGAAATCTCCTGCGGCCACACGGCGTCCCCTATGCCATTGGTTGCACCATATGGGGGTTCCGTAAAATATGGGACCCCCATGGACCCCCAAAGTCATCCAATATGAGTCATTTCCCATAATAGACCATCCATGTTTGGGGGTTTCCTATTTTGAGAAACCACCATGTTCCTCTTGATTTCTGCAAGGTTGGGCCCCCCAATGATAAGCTGAGTCGCTTGATCACTAGTGCAAGTACCAGTTATGGTAGATGTAAGTGTAGCTGAATGGCTCCTTAAGCAGCTTACAACTTGGGGGCCAACTTTGTAGTGCAACAATGTGCAACACTATCCACCACTATTAGGCATTGTTAGAAAAAATCTTGGCTAATCAGCGGTTCGGGCAGCTGACTCGTCGGGCCACATTCACAGAGCAAAGAATATGGGATTACCTTCATGGTAGTGAGGTAGTCCCCAATCAGTAACTGTTTGGTTCCGCCCTATGCTTATGGATGGTTCCGCCCTATGCTTGTGGATGGTTCCATCACAAGCAATTGGAAAAAAAACAGGGAATGAAAAAAACATGCTTTATCACTACAGGCGGAACTAGTAACACCGTGAGATCCATGAGGATCACTGGTGTATCTTGTCACAGGATGTCACAGGTGGGATTATCTCAAATATCTTAACATCCGACTGATATCATGATCCACTTTGATGCCACAAAACAATACAGAACACATGTACTGAGCTGTAACCTCAGAGTCTTATCACCCGATAATCTTCATGATATCTGGTGGAGGCTACATGCTGTAGCACATTCTGGGACCCATGCTTTAGACAATGCTGGTGACTTCTTTGGGACACCAGTTTAGCTCACAAACTCACCTGGCTTATCAACGACTTTTGACCATCCACCAGAGCTGTGAGGGTTAGTGCGAGGTTCAAGGCCCTCACGGCTTCAATGCTCAACTAGCCACATCCAACAGCACGACTCGCAGCGGTCTGTTCGTCCTCCCAGGTACTCCACGGCATTGCCATTGAAGGCATCTGCATTCGCAGGAGTAACCTGTCAAGCTGGAGAACCAACCACCTTATTAAGCTTAGCTTAGCAACCAATGATCGTCAACTTGTTTAGGAATCATGAGCACACAATAAACTTACCAAGAAGGTAATGAGTAATGAGGATTATCAAGTTGTTCAGGAACCAAGTTGGGTCATCGACTAGCTCATGAGAAACCCGACTCAATAGACACGATTGATCATGATGATGCGTAGATAGTCATCATCCAATTTGGGAAGCAATAGCCAGTTGTTGGTCATTCATTCACTTACTACCCAAGACTAGTATGATTGATAGTTGTGTTCATCGTTATTGCAAAATAACTACTCACTTCTAGTTGATGCGTTTCTTGCTGATCTTGGACTGTGATTAATCAATTAACAATAACATAATCATGTAAAAACCATCTTACAACCGAAAACATGTGGCGGCATCCCCGAAGGTATCCCAATCAGTTGCCGTGTCAATGAGTAGTTTATAAAATGGTCAATGAGGAAATCACTTGGTGAAATTCCGTACTGTTTGCATTGACCCATAAAATGTTTAATTACTGCTAATCAGTGATGGTACTGGTACCAGCATAGCAAAACAAGCTGGCTGATGGTGACATAGCGGGCGCATTCATGGAACTACTTCATGAGTTGAAAAGTGAATATGCCAGCACGGATCATTGGCTGGCTGTAAGTAGCAACAAACAGGATATACTGATGCTACAATCAATGTCACCAACATAGAGAAAACAGCGCTTTCATAATCTTTGTCGAGAATCGCTTCGCACCATGGTGGTTGATAGGCTTTCCATCAAGGACGCACCAACCATCCAAACAGGAAAGAACCCAGCCATGATAGGTTCACCGCGCAGCCGCGTTTTTGGGATGGTTAAGTGTGACCATTGTGAGCATATTTGGGAGTTTCTCAAGCCATAGGGGAACCACCACAAATGGTGGGTTTATTGCTATAAAAAAACCTTCATATTTGAGACAATTATGAGCAATATGTAGGTTTATTGTTATAAATGATTTATATTTGATGATTTGGGGGTACCCTATTTTGATCTATTTTCAGAAACCACTATATGCATGGGTCTACAGAAAAAGGATTCAATATCAGCACATCTGCAAGCTTTGAAATGGAAAATTGATTGGCTTCGGCTATCAACTGCTTGGTATCAAGAATTCAATCCAGCAATATGCAGCGAGAGTTTGGCACATACCATGTACATGCCCCTCTCAGATCTCAGTTGGTTCATCCCCAACCCAAGAACCTGGTGATGACTACCAAGAGACCCACTTGCCCAACTAGCGTATAGACCCACTAAGAATCACTAAGACGTGTCTATGTGAGAAACCAAGAGGACATTTTGCCGCACAAGCCTCACAAGTAGCTGGGTCAAAGTGAGGAGATACTCTTGGATTGCCAGGTATTCTTGGGGATGCCTTTGTGATAGTTTATTACTAAAACATCTTCCATTGATCTCAAGCTCAACCATGCCATGCAGAACTGAAAACAAACAAAAAACAGGGCCATGGGTCACAATATCCTTCTGTGCAGGGGTGCCAAGTTGCCTCTTGAAACAGGATATCACCCGTGTACATGGTCAACTTGGAATCGTCCTGGGACCGCTGGGGAGTTGGAACAAGCCAATGATGGAACATGTCAAACATGCTCCGGACAAAACCAATGTTGAAAGCACGATCTCTCGAGGTTGGGGATTGAAAACAACAGTTAGATCCGGTCCTTTCTGGTTTTTAAAAAATGCTTAATCATCCCAGGTAGCGGTAGGGCCTGGAAATGACACAAGTCAAAACCAAAGCAACCATGAAAACATGTCACTGATTCAAGCGAACAAACGGCAAACCAATGAAAGTGCATGTGGATGCATGTGGGACATCACTTGAGCTAGCCATCGATTTCCAACCCCAAGATGACAAACACTGGCGGCGAGTTGAGAATACGGCACTGCTTGGACACTCCCATGGAGTGGGATCCCGATTTGGGTCCAGGGCAGGTTCGCTCGTGGGGGCTTGTGGTCGTCGGGGGAGCTTCGGTGGCCGTTTGACATGACCAGTGGACACAAATGACAAGCCATACTTAAATCATAATCGTGAATCATCAACCACTCGTAGTAACCCATCACCGATAATAAATAACCATCAGTCAATCACCACTGAGTGATAGCAACTAACACTTGTACAAGATACACTCCAGGAAGATGACCGTTGTAGAGACCAAGGGTACACCACATGACTTAACCAAGGCCAGGCCGTCCCCAAGCGCGTCCTGGAACTTACCAACCCCTTGGATCTTGGAAAAGGCATTGGAGTAGTACCTCGATGTTCGCCACCGGTGGCAGCGCTGGTAGCGCCAGGGCAACCAGTGGCCATACATAGCTTTAGACATAGCTGGTTCTAGAAATTCAACGAGGGTAATAGCTGGTTATAGCAATTAGGCACACCCCCAAAAGCTAGCGTTGAAGCCTGCAAAAAAGTACCTGAACAGGAAACTCAAATCTTAAACTAAACCGGTCTGCGAGGGCTTTTGTTAGTGTACTGGAGGCTAGCCAAGGTAGAAAATTGTCCAATATGTATCTTGTCTTTCTTACCATCTACACCCAGTTGTTTGCTGATTACCATGTTTGAGTATAGATGATCATTGAACCCTAATGCCAACTAACCATCATAAATCTCATTCATGAAAAAAAATCATAGGAATTCATATTCATAAACCTCCCTAATAAACTTCCATAGTTTATGGTTAATCACACCAGCTGGTAAGCAATTGGTGACGCATGGTTCATCAACAACGAAGCCACAGCGAACAGCGAGGCCCGCACATGCGATGCTGGCACCGCCATGGGAAAGGCGACTCCCGAGTCGCGGCAAGCCGCAGCTCTGTTGTTGGTTTTTCGAAGCGAAGTCGTGGCTGAAGTGGTTGAAACTGATGGGGCTATTACTGTAATAACATATGTAAAAGGTTGAAACTGATGAAACTTCAGGTTGAAACTGGTGGCTTCAGCAAAAGGTATACTAATAACCTTAATTTGTAATAACATATGTAAACAAGCCATAATAGTAATTAAAGGTCATTCCATCATAGTTTCAAGGTTTGATACATATTTCATAGCACAGCTAGGTTTACTAAGTCTCGTATCCAATTGATAGATCACAAGTTCATGAAACCAATTTGATATTCAGTATGATTATATAGATCCGTGGCATCATTGACCTGAATAGGCTTTACTATGATTTTCGCCTTTCCTCCTTGTTGGTATCGTTCTAGGCCATCCCTACTGGGCAAATAACATAACGCATATATGATTTGCATAACTATCTGAATCGACCAAAAGAGCACAACCAGTAAAAAAATGTCAAACCGTGAAGCGCCTAGTAAAAGTCAAAACAAATGGCTGTGGGTCAAAACCCTGTACCCCTGGTTCCCCCATCATTAACCATTGTTTCCCTTATTATTGGTTGGTCATTATAAGCCATTATTGATGGTTAATATTGACCCATAGCCAAATTAGAAGGTCAATCCCTTGAGGTGACCGGATCCGTGGTGGTTGCGTGACTTTTCAGACACTCGAATTGCTGAGGATAAAGGAAGAGTTTGCTGCTGAGGAAAAACAACGATACGCGATCTCCAAGACTCTGATTGCTGCTGTTGGTTGAGTGGTTCATCATGGGTCATGAGTATTTTCAACAGAAGCGGTGAACCTTATACTGCAACCGCATACCTGGCGGTTGTCAGCAAAACATCCACAACAACCCAGGCGGAAACGGTGGACAATATGAAACTAAAACACCGTGGGAATGGAATGTCAGAACAGATGGGGTGTTTAAAACCTAATGTCAACTGGTTTTCCAGTCATAAATGTTGGATATGTTTACCTTGGGTTATTCCAATACACCGGAAGTGATAAAGCCTCTATTGGACAGCAAATCAACCAGTGACCAATCCTTCGATGGCCCCCAAAATTGAATTCATCATGTTCTTCGCTGGTTGGTCAACAACTGCAAAAACAGCCACTGAGGATTGAATATGGATACATAGATTACATATCTATTTCCAGTACCATTGCAAATATACATCGCAGATTGCTGTTTCATGGCCATACCTCCATCCACAGTAATTAACTTCCCATCCTCGCAACCATCCAACAATCAGCAACCAACAATCATCGATCGACCCAGGAACTCAGGCGTATTGCACATCAAGTTGGTCCAAGGGCTGAAGAAGAAAGCACCCGCAAGTTTCTGATCCAGCAACTCTGGCCTGCACATGAATGTCGTCGTTGACCGGAGGACCAAATGACGGTGGGTGAGCAGTCTTCCAGCGGTTAAGGTTTTTCTGAAATGCTGAATGACGAATTCGAAGGTACACAAACAAAAGTAAAATGAAAATACGAGGTTCTATCATGACATATGATCGTGATTCAAATTTTCACCCTTTAATGATCAGTATGTGGTGAATTTGTTCTAGGAATTGTTGATGTTGGATAGCGGTGAATAATTTGCAAGCAACTATTGTGTTGCAACGATCGTTGGATATAAAGACCAACGATGGATGGGTGGCACGCTGATAGGTGCCTTCGAAGGATCAACTGTTGGCTCGTGGGGGAACAACGCTGCCTGGGTTGCAATAATGGTCCCTCAACCTTCGCAACGAAAACCCTGAGACTAGTCCAGCAAATACGCTGAGACCAGTCAGCTGGAAAACAAATAGGCCTTTGAACATTCACTGATTGGCGCGCGTTCCTATCTGGAACGTAACAATTGAGCAGTAAACAAGGCTACGGCGTTGTTAGCGACCCCTTTGGAAACAGGCGTTTCTTCTTTTTGTTTTTCTGTGTCGGCCATGGTGTTTTCCGGGTTTGTATGGACAGCAGCTATTGTGGCCCAGCAGAGGCAGGGAACATGCATTTGCACTTTGCAATGTGCATATATATGAACATATATTGAAAATAAATGTTCAAAATACAAGTTAAAGAAACAGGTATATGCAGTAACAACTGAAATAAACAACACAACATTAATGAAACTTAATTTCATATAAACACATCTTTAAACAATTACATCAATCAAAACGACGCAAATTCAATGTCGAGTACAAAGAATATATGGTAAAGAAACAATGAAAAAACAATTGAAATATCAAGTGAAAATGCAACATGTAAAAACAAAAACAGTTGGAAAATAACGAACCAAAGCAACCCTCCAACACTGAAGAAACAAAACCCTACCGGTGGTACAACATCCACAGGCTGGAAGTTTGGTCCCCAACTGACCCTACTGATCCTCCAATCTGGAACCCTACTGGCTACGGGTCAGTTCACCGTTAGTTCCCCTGGTGCCATTAACTGTACGTACCTGTTTTCCCTATGAAATTCTGGGTGATGATCCCCCATGATTTGGCTGATTCATGTTGACCCACAGCCATATTGTTGGTATATATCCCCTACTTTTGTTGGTTATATACCCTATTATCAACCATCAATCAGCTAGTTAACCATTGGGTGGTTGGCTAACCGCTTGACCATTGCCATATAGTTGGTAGATATCCCCTACTTTGGTTGGTTATATCCTTTTATTACCATATAGTTGGTAGATATCCCCTATATATCCTATTATCAACCATTAACTCGCTATTATTGACCCCCAGCCCTCCGAACCCCCAACCGCAGCTTCTCCACTTCGCCACCCGGCACCTCTTCGCCAGGGTGAGCACCAAGGACATGGTGGTGCCGCCCCCGGAGGAATCGCCTCCCACGAACAACGGCACCTGCTCCTGGCACCGGGACCGGATCCGTGGGGGGGGGGAAGGGACAGGGCCGGGTGGGTGGTGGCATTGCCGGGTGATGGTGCCGGTGCTAGATGGTGCTAGGTATGCTCCGTAAGAATCATGTGTGACGGTACCAGCATCTTGGTCGTAAAGATTGGGTCCTCTAATGACAATAAGTGGGATATTGAGAATAACATGTTATTTTTTGCAATTGGTGGATACATATTTGTAGATGCTGGGATACTGATATTGATGATGTTAATTGTTGGTATCTTTCGGGATTCGATAAAGGCATAGGGATAGTAATGATGGAAATCAGTGGATGAATAAAGGTGTTTCATATTTGTGTTTGGTGAAATGTTGCTCAAACATGTATAAGTTCATTTGATACCAATATTTGGTGGGTTAGTTCTTTGCCAGTTCTTTGTTGCATCCAAATGTAACATCAGTCTGAATCCTAGGATAAAATTGACCAACTGTTGACACATTTGCCTTTGTAATTAAAGCAATTCTGACCCACCACCAAACATCATATTAACCATTATCTTAACACACATTCATCATAAACCAGTTTTTCACACAGCTCACTCATCATCAAGCAGCTTCTTCACCATGCTGCTCTTCCCGTCACCATCAACTGTACCATCACCCGCCCCTGGGCCCTGGTTGACCAAGGAACCCCCATGGCTGGGACACATGGACGTCGCCGACCGTCACCGCTGCCCACGCCTTACAACCATCAAAAGGGCCATGCTTTGATAGCCATTGCCTCGGGGAAGGGGCTGGATGGGGTTGGTGACAGTGACCTCCCAAGTGGGTGCCCACCTTGGATCTGTGCTAAGGGTTGAAGCCAACCATCATGGCTTACCATTCCCATGAGTGGCTTTTAGACAAGAAACGCTAATTTCATTGAATAAACGCGGTTCATGCCCGGGGATACTTAAGAAGCAAGAGATAAGAGGATGCAAAATGAAGCCAGAAATAGGAGGAAGCAAAGATAAGGTTGTTTCTATTCAGCCACAGTAGCCTCAAGAGTCCCTCTTATTTCCTGTACTATCATTGCAGTTGTGACCTTGCTGGGCGACCTCTATGACAAGCCCCTGAGTCTCTGCGGGATATGATTTGGGAGCTCCAACCATGATCTGTTTGGTGATTGAGCCACCCCTATGAAAAAATATGAGTCAACCAGCCAATTGCAAATCACCAGTAGCGAAATTACTTTACTTCGAGTGATCCCCACCATGTGATTTCAACACCGCTTGTTGACTCCACTTTTGTCTGACATTCTCTCCGGCATTTAGAATGACATTCTTTCTGACATCTCTTCTGACATTCTTTCTGACATCTCTTCTGACATTCTTTCTGACATCTCTTCTGACATTCTTTCTGACATCTCTTCTGACATTCTTTCTGACATCTCTTCTGACATTCTTTCTGACATCTCTTCTGACATTCTTTCTGACATCTCTTCTGACATTCTTTCTGACATCTCTTCTGACATTCTTTCTGACATCTCTTCTGACATTCTTTCTGACATCTCTTCTGACATTCTTTCTGACATCTCTTCTGACATTCTTTCTGACATCTCTTCTGACATTCTTTCTGACATCTCTTCTGACATTCTTTCTGACATCTCTTCTGACATTCTTTCTGACATCTCTTCTGACATTCTTTCTGACATCTCTTCTGACATTCTTTCTGACATCTCTTCTGACATTCTTTCTGACATCTCTTCTGACATTCTTTCTGACATCTCTTCTGACATTCTTTCTGACATCTCTTCTGACATTCTTTCTGACATCTCTTCTGACATTCTTTCTGACATCTCTTCTGACATTCTTTCTGACATCTCTTCTGACATTCTTTCTGACATCTCTTCTGACATTCTTTCTGACATCTCTTCTGACATTCTTTCTGACATATCTATCTTGACATTTCTTCTGACATTCTATCCTGACATTTCTTTTGACCTTCTCTGTGACATATCTGTTGACATTCTTTCTGACATCTCTTATGGCATTCTTTCTGACATATCTATCTTGACATTTCTTCTGACATTCTTTCTGACATGTCTTCTGACAAATCTTCTGACATTCTCCCTGACATTCTTTCTGGCATATCTTTTGACATTCTTTCTGACATTCTTTCTGACATATCTTCTGACATTCTCTCTGACATTCTTTTTGACAAATCTTCTGACATTCTTTGTGACATACCTTTTGACATTCGTTATGGCATATCTTCTGCCACTTTCTCTGATATTCTTTCTGACATATCTTTTGACATTCTTTCTGACATCTTTTCTGTCATCTTTGAGGTCCGGCAGCGACCACTGGTCGCGGATGGTCCTGGTTGAGGTCCGGCGGCGACTATTGGCCGCGGATGGTCGTGGTTGGGGTCCGGCAGCGACCATTAGTCGTGCATGGTGGTGGTTGAGGTCCGGCAGCGACCACTAGTCGTGCATGGTCGTGGTTGAGGTCCGGCGAGGAGAAGGAGAAGAAGGAGAAGAAGGAGAAGGAGAAGAAGGAGGAGTCAGCTCTGATAAAATCTAACAACCCTCACCTGACAGGTGGGGAAATAAAAAGTGCTTGAAACCACCAGCCAGTGATGGTCTCTTGCCATGGTCGTTTCCGATTTTCAGTGCTGCAACTAGGCATTTGCTTTAGCTACATAGTCTGGAATGAGTACTTGAAGCTTCAATGAATCTGGTCATAGCCTCACATCATAGCACTTGGTGAACAAGGAACATATCCAGGAAAATGGCAGCTATCCACCACGATAAAAATGACAGTTTGCTCGCATCTTTTACGCAAAGTACCCTCTGGTACACTAACATGGCAATGGAAAATCCACCAATTATTGATGGTTTACCAGGGTTTCTCTACAAAATATGGTGATTTTCCAACCAGCTATGTAGTTTACCAGAGTGTAGTTGATCCTAGCACAAAAGCGCGACTGGAACTGGATGTTTCCTCCCAGCGATGAACGGGGATGTTGTTGGATGCTCCATGGTTCACCATGATGAACCAATAGCCGCAGCGCCGCAGCAATCTCTAGGCACTGCTGACCTTGGCTCAATGAAACATACCAGCGGACCACGGCACACCACGGCCACTACCAGCCATTAAGAAACCACCAGCAACCTTGCAAGAGCATTTATCATTCAACCTGACTGAACCTGGTTGACAATCAATAACCAACAAGGCACCACTAACTATATAACAGTTTGGAAACATCATTCGTCAACCATCAGCCGTCATGACCACGGATCAAGTGAGTGGCGATATCCAAATGCTTCCTGCACACTTCCTATCTACTACTTGGAACCAGTCTGCTTTCTGGAGATCACAGCTATAGAATTTTATCCCACGATGATATATACTATAATTAGGCCCCATTGGTAAGAATTTATCAAGACAGGTCTTGTACACCCAATCATTGGTAGGGTCCTCATCTTTGCCGGGAAGAGACAGCTACAAATTCCAATAGCGAAAAACCAGCAAACGATCCATAGGGATGGTCTATCCCTCACCGCATTCTACCACGGAGTGGATTTATTCAGATAGTTAATTATATGTTCAATTCAGGACTGATTTTCGCTAACCAAGCAAATAGAGGTCAATTATCAACAATTCATCCCTAATCATTTTTGGGGTTCCATGCTGTGCAGTGCTGCAAGCATCAACTAGGCCGTTCTTGGGCGGCTGAGGGGCAAAGCAGTGATGGACCACTGAAGGATGCTGCTGTAGTTGCCTGTGCAAGACAGAATCAGATTGTGGAATGACCAGAGTTCCATGGGGTTCCATGACCATCAACAACCAAACATAGCTGAACACCAACATCGATTGCATCAATAGGAAAAAATCATGGACCAGTTGACAGAGGTTTTTTACATATCTAACCTTTTGAGCAACTGGAATTAGGGAAGCACAAGCACCACCACCACAAACACCACCACCACCACCACTACCACCACCACTACCACCACCACTACCACCACCAACAACAACATCAACAACATCAGATGGCAGAATCACTATCAAACAAAACCGTCATCTGAAACACGTCGCCAACACACTTGCCGTTTGTGCATGTGGCTCGAAAAAAACAGGTTTGCTTTGCATATGTGTTTGCACATTTGCACATAGAAACATACTCTGACGTGGTCTGTCCTCCATTTTTGTCCACTTACTTGTTGCTTGATCTATCTTTGTCCCTCAACGGGGATCGTTCACCCTGGTGAGTGGGAGAAGCCTGGCCTCTTACAATTGCTTGGAGAAGCATTGAAGCTGGCCTTATGCTGCAAAAAGTTAAACCCGTGCGTATCAGTAGATGCTTTTCAGTCGCGGGTAGACCTCTGGGGAGATTCACTTTGGGTCCTCTTGTTGAATTCGGTTTACCTATGTGTGCCTGTGACTCATGGGAAGCGGCTCATGGGAATTCACAACGCGAGGTCATTTCTGAAGTTGGTAAGACTTCACCACACCATCAGAATCAGTCCACATTACATGATAAGTATATAGATACATAGATATTCCCTTACCCAAGAATTCCTGCCCTTGTTGATCCACAGGTCACCTGCGGGCACCAAGGGATAGTCGGTGAGCATGACCACGGTGCCTGTCACCTCAGTGTCATTGAATGGGGGCACAATCCAGCGCTGGTAGTGCAGTACCTTACATGACAATGTTTGGTGTAGAGTATAAATATATTTGGAGAGAATGCATGCTCCTTTGACTTTGAACGACTACGACCATTGCGAATGATACTGCAACAGTCACAGGACTTGATACTTGGTTGCAGGAAAATATCTAGGAACGTGGCTAATTTGGTCAAAGTTGCCATGATTTACGCTGGCATCCTGGGATGTTGCCTGTATACCAATTGGTTGAAACAGGCTTTTCGCTGGTTCGTGATTTGACCTCACCATCCGTCATGACCAAGAGGGCCACTTGGCCTAAAAAAGAGAAGAGCTTGGCCTTCCAACAAGTCTGGCTTTGTTGCCGTGGTGCTACCTGAAAGCACCATCCAATGATAGCCACTATTGAAAGGGAAACCACCAATAACTTGGGGCGACGCCATGGAACTTGTTGGACAACCCTGACCGCTCACCTAGACACCTTGGCCAAACGAGAGCCCAGCTGAGCGTAGGAATCAGTATCTGGAGATCCATACATCCAGCTGCCCCCATGGGTGTAGAGGGTCCTGGCGCTGGACATTGCTGGCTTCATCAATGGGACACCCCAACTCTTGGTGTTGTAATGTACAGCATTTATAGCTTACATTTATGTCAACCTGGGGCGTCCTTAACCTTTTTTTGGTTGAAATCCAAAAACTATGTTTTTTTGATAGTGATAGAAACAAAAGGTATTTTCAAAAAAAACAACGGGTTTTCCATTTTTATACCCGTCATTTGCCCGTAATTTACCCGTAATTTCCCGTAACCAAACGCCTTGTTTGAAAACACCAGGTTATTTTGAAAAACTATTGTTTTTGTCGCTTCTAGAACATGGCGATAGACATCAAACGGATCTATACCCGCACACTTTTGACTACAAGCATGGGCCCAAGCTGCAAATCCAAGGCTCTGTAGGTGAGATCGGAAATCCTTAGGACATCCTGAAAGCATGTTGTGAACCCTATGGCCTCAGTCGTGACATGGACACCATACTCACAAATGCTTTCACTCGTGAGATGGCCATGTATTGGCACCGTCTATAAAGTCGACTGATTCATCTGGCCATTGTTCAAAAGGTGCGTTCTGTTGTTTGGCTTTGTCTTCTTTAAGTCTCCTAAGTTTCTGAGCCTTCCGAGCAGAAACAAAATCGTAGTCAAACCTAATTGACCAAGTCTTTCTTTGTTGCCACAACAGTGCTACCTTGAACGCATCAGCACTGACTTTTGTCATTGCGTCCGACAAATTGAAATTGCTGGGCACCCATGTCAAGTATGAGTTGGAGCCATCGCGGACTCCTCTTTGAACACTCATGAGCTCAACCCCTGTTTTGGCATTTGACATGCCGAGTAGTGAGCTATCCGAATTCGAGAGTGCGTCAAAACATCCACGTGAATCCATGATGAGAAGTGATTCAACTAAAGCAGCTAAATCATCTGCGTTATGCCTAGTCAACCGCTCCCCATACAAAACACTCCAAAACACTCTACATTTCCAACCTTTGTCTTCGCACTCAAAAAATTGCCTGCCCCTCAGCTCCATTCGAACCTTTAGCAGGTCGTTCAAGTTTGAAGGATCTGTAGTCAAGGATGCTGGTGCGAGATTCACGTCCTTCCAGGATGCGAGAAGATGCAATGGCTGTGATGTATCCTCCGGTGTCACTGCCATCTGGTCGATTACGTTGTGCTGCATCTCCAAAATGAAGAAAAATCATGTTTCGCCAGTTCCTATCTTCTCCCACAAAGGAATGGAAAATCATGTTGTCCTTGCTACTTTTCTTCAACTCCTTTACGATTGAGTTAGCCTCCTTCAAGTTTGCCAAGGTTGGTTTGGTGAGTGAGGACGATGCTAAACCAATTCGACAACAGTATTGAGGCGCTGTCTGAATGGCTCGCCATTGAGCTTGCATGATCAGGCCTCTCGCTTGGCTCAGCTCTCGCTGAGTTAAGGCGTCATCCTTAGGACGGGCACGTTCATTCTCAATCTTGACTGGTTGCAACTGGTTACAGAATTGCTCCTGAGACATCAAAATGGAGTGATCTTGAAGTTGTTGAAGTTGCACGCCAGCAAAAACGAAAGTGCTTCTCTTCCATGGACTCCACTGGTACATGTCATAGATCTTAGCCCTAATGCTCATCCATTCAGGGGATAGATGGTTACCAGTGATGAGGAAATCGTCTACGTGTGCCCCGACTCGACCGATCACTTTTGCGTTGGAATCCTTATAGATCCAGATGCACTTGTCAATGGCATGAGGTGTGAAACCGAGTGCTCGTAGCTTCGTGTCTGCATCTCGCCAGAAGATTCTTGGTGCGTTTGTCAATCCATATACGGCACCAGTCACTTGCATAGCTTCTCCTTTGGTGATGCCTAGAGCTATTCTCAATTCTTCTACACCTTTCGTGAAGAGGTCGTTTGTTCCAATCCCTTCATCAGCTTGCAGAAAAGCGCTCTTAGCGTCAGCACATTCCAGGGTGTGGCCATCAAGGGCACACGCTTGGAGTAGCATGTTTCTGCCCAACCTGCTCAAAGTTGGTGATGAAGTCTGGAGCAACTGCTTTCCCGTTCTGGGATCTCTCTTCGCCAAGTCCGGGTGTTTGTAGCCAATCAGCACGATTCGGGCTTTGGCTTTTGCATATCCGTCTTCACGGATCACACCTGGCTTGCTTTCTTTGCTTGGATCCTGGAACTCATCAAGTCCTTTCCAGGTCAGAATCCATCTCATAGGGATACACCTCCTCTCAATGTCCTCAACCTTGAGGTTGTCTTTGATGGCGCGAAGTGCTTGTGACTTGATCACTTCATTCAGCTCTCGTGCCATCGCCTCCTCCATGAGCTTCTTGTGATGTGGCTCTAGATTCTTGAAACTCACCTCTTTGGTGTTGGCCAGCGCTTGCTTGGTATACACCGCTCCTCCTCTACAAAACTCCTTCCAGTCCTCAATCTCAAAGATGACTTCGCATACCTCCTCTCTCTTGTCACATGCTTCTGTGAGAAGGGATTTGAAGATCTTCTCAGACTTTTCCTCTTCTTCGATCTTTTGAAGTAACTGTCTTCTTTCCTCAATATACTTCGCCTCATATTCAAGCTCTTCGATCTTCTTCATGACTGCTTCATACGTTGCCATTGTGATGGGTGCATCATCATCATCATCATCCATGGCATAGTACTCTGTTTGTTGGTTTCCTTCATGCAGTTCTTCTCGTTGATCAAAAGGTAACGGAGGGAGTTCTGCTGTAGGTGGAAGTCCATCTCTTCTTCTGTTTTCGTTTACGCTGATCCATTGCTGCCACCTCACTCTTCGCTCTTGTACCGTCTCTCGGTACTCACTTGGCTCTTCCCTGGGTCTTCGAGTTCGATTCCATCGATCTTGATGCATTCGGACATCCTCTGTCCAGTCTTCGGGAAGTTGGCTGCGCCCATCATCTTCTGTGGGTCCAGGCATTGGTCCTGGGAATGGTTGTTCCGGCAGGTTTTCATCTTCGGTTGAGAATCCTGGCTCCTTGTAGACATCAATGACTTTGCTCGTCTGTTTGATCAGCTCAGTCACTGGCACAGCATATCTTTGGTTGGAAGCAATCTCCTCCATGGTCACTTCTACTGGCGATGCTCGACGAAGTTGTTCTGGTGCACATCGCCAAACTTGTGTGCCCATGAGGACCCATATCACTTGGCCCTTGTTCTCTTGAATGATGGGTGGTTCGGTGAACACCACTCTTCCAGGTCCCACGAACCGTGGTTCAGGGTTCAGTGAGCCCTTTCTGGTTCTCCAAATGGCTGTTCTCCATACACATACCCATTCTCCAACTTGATACTCGCGCACCGGTCTTGGTGCTGCGTTCTTCAACCTGGTCATAGCTTCTTGGGCTTGTGCTTCCTTCCATAGTTGCTCGGCACGTTCTCTATGCCGTTGTTGTTCCCAAAATGCAACTGGAAGTCTATGGATGCCGGCATTCATCTCCTGGGGCTCCATCTCCAAGGAATCTTGTTTGAAGTCAGTTCCATATGCCCACTGCAAGGGTGAAAATCCTTTGACCCTGGAGTGCCCATTGTGGGCATTGACTGCCAACTGTGCACACATGCTTGGTTCCATCAATGGTTGTTCACCTCGAAGTTTCCGCATAGTTGTCTTGATGACTCGGATGAGGGATTCAATCAAACCATTCTGCCAGTGTGCTTCTCCAGGGGTCACAGACACACCAATTCCAGCAGTCTGGAGAAATGAGACAAAGTCTCCAGTGGCTAGACTGGTCTGTGGATCAACCAATATCCATTGGGGCTTCGGACGATGGAGTAGCCATCCTTCGGTGAAGGCCTGTGCAAGTTTCTTGCCGGAGTCTATGCCTGCTTCTCCGACGGCTCCTTCCCAGGTCTTGATCACGGACACAAACCTCATAGTCACACATGATAAGAGGAGAAATCGAGCCTTCTTCCTCAAGGACGGAAAGGTCAGTTCAAAGGTGTCACCTGCAACGATCTGCCATGGTACAGGTTTTGCTCCTAGTGAGTAGGGCACTATCTTCTGCTCTCCTCGTTGAACATCAATGCATGCTTGGCACTTGAGATCTTTGGCCATATTGATGAGCCATCCTGGCGCATCTCGATCTCGAAGAAGTCGTGCCAATGCAGCATTTGTTGGATGCCCTGCTGCCTTGTGTAGCTTGTGCAGCAGTGCCATCGACTTTTCCTTCTTCTCCTCGGACACATTCTGGTCCTCTTCTCCTGAAACAGCATATACCTCTTCTTCTTCAAGAGTTTGTAGGCTTTCTTTGACTGATCTCTCTTTGTCTTTCCTGATATCCTGTTGCCACTGCGACTTCCACACTCTTGCAATCGCAGTGCACATGTCTTTTGGATAGAAGCCGGTCTCTTCCACGGCTTTGGTTCCCATGCCAACAATTCCGCCTGGTCTATGGCTGTGACTGCCATCACATTGGCGGTTGCAGCGGTAGTCGAAGTCCTGGTCGTTGTTCATGATCCACCAGGATTTGTTGATGTATTCTCCTTCGGGAGATTTCATGCCAAAGCAGCATCCATCAATTTGGGTCCACAAAATGCGAACGCCCTTCCTCTTCATCTTTTCGAGGAAGCTTCTCACCTCAAACAAAGACCATCCAGCATATGCATTCTTTGGCCATTCCCAGTAGAACTTCAACTTTGGATTTTTCCGCAGGGCTTCTTCAAGGAAGGTCAGTGCATGCCTAACTCCTCTTCTTGCTTTCATGCGCCTCTTCCTCAAGTTCTGCCTCTGCTCTTCGGTTCTTTGGTTGATGTTCTGCATACTTGTCCATTCTCGACACTTCAAGCTGTACCACAAGCGATCAGGTGTCTCCTGGTCGAAATCTTCCATCAGCTTGTTCACTATGTTGGTGTCGAGGATGTCATAGCCATTTTCGATGGTCTTTCTATGTGCTTGGATTCCCATTCGCTTGCACTCGTTGGACAAAGTCGAGTCCAATCGGCAACATATTTCCCACATAGTGTGGGGCTTAGAACAGTCCTGCAAGGAACTCAGCAAAGCTCCTAAATTGAATTCTTCCGCAGCTCTCTTCATCAGCTTCTTTTCCTCGCCTTCAAGCAAACGAAGACTTTCCTCCCAGCCATCATCGTAGTGCGAACGTGGACTCCTCGAACAGGAGTCAGTGGTCTGCTCATCCTCAAATCTCACTTGGCGTCCCCTCGGGACGCTGCTTTGGCCTTGTCCACCAAGTTGAAATCCTCGGAGATGTCGCTTTGAGAGGATTCCACTTCTTCCGCGGCCTTCTTCTTCCTTGGTGGCTGGCTCTTCGGCTTGCTTGTTGGTTTTCCTTTCGCTGCCACAACCTTCTCGGACGAGACAATCTTGATCATAGCCTTCACATGCTTCCCCTCCAACTCCTGTGGTTCCCAACCGTCGCATCGAAGTCGGTTGAGTGCTTCCACAACATTCTGTGGCAAGTCCACATGAATATTCTGTCCTGGGGAGTTGATCTCTGGGGCATACTTGAGCCTCAGTGCACATGTGGTACACTCCTGCCACTGGCCGAACCTGTTGTTGGCCAGGGGTCCTGGGTGGTGTTTTCCCAGGCATGGCCAGCATGTCTCCTCCACTCGTGGGTCTCTCTTGTCTGGTCCGGTCTCCCTGTTGTGGTCGAACACCGTCTTCTTCTTTGGAGAGGCTTTGGCTCTGGCCCCTTTCGGGTACCCAGCCGCTGGTTGCGAGGAAGCTGCCATGGTCTCCTGCTGCTTCTGCAGCTCTTCGGCCACACTTTCCTTGAGAAGCTGCTTCATCTCCTGCTTCCATGTTTCCTCCATGGTGCGCCTCCTTCGGCGCAGTTGCAGTCACTTGTGGGGTTCTATCAGAAACCTGTTGCACTTGAGCTGAAAGCAAAAATTGAAGATCTCCTTCAGAGATAGCCAAATGTTCTGCCATCGAGTCCAAGTTCGTAAAAGAATTCTGTGCATGGTTCTGATCTTGTACTGGTGCATGGACGCTTCCGTGGCATGCTTCATGTTCACCAGGCAAATGCATTGCAAAAATCGGCCACAAGTGATGCACTTCAGCAAAATGCTGGTTGAATTGGGCTCCTGGCGTGTGGTTCCCTCGGCTTCCGTGGACTCTGCAGCGGTCGCCGTACCTGGCACGTGGCTTTGTGTTGCCGGTGCTCTGGTTCATTGGGTTCTTCTCATTGGGATTCTCCGGGAAAACATCCTTGAGATAGTCCAGGATGAGGTGTTTCTTGTTCGACATCCGCAACGTGGTAGTCTTTCCGTTGATCAAACTCTTACCTGATACACAACCTAGAAGGGCTTGTAGTTGAATCAGTTCACGCATACCGGTGAGGACAGGAACTCCAGGTGAAGGGAGAGAGTACATGGAGATGGTGAGGCCAGAACATGTAATCGTGACTCTAAAAAGTGCTCTTCCCCAGCTACCATTGCCATACTTAAACCAAGGTCTATCGTGCTCTCCTGTTAAAATGTCGGTGGTTGCACCTGGACGCGCAGCCATGATAGCTTGACATAGCTGTTGGACTGCCCATCGTCCACCAGCAGTTGCTGTCGCTCCAGTGTCCACGACGCTCCATGATACGTGTGGAGACTGCGCTCTGACTCAGCCACGAGTGCTTGCAGTTCGGCATAGCTGCGTTCCGCAGCTTGTGCTTCTTCCTGGGCCATCGCGAAAACATCACTGGCATCATCTGTGGAACTGGGATCTGGTAGTGCAAGATCATCATGATATGGATCATAGTATGGGTTTTCATCTTGCCACCATGCTGACTGGTCATAGTTGTTGGGATCATGCCACCATCCATCATCTTCTTGTTGTGCTACATTAGCCCACTGGTAGTCGTCATACCCCATATGGTCGTCATTCTCAGTCTCCCAGCCCTGGTACTCGTCATGGTAATAGACCCTGCTAGTGCTAGAACCATAGCCATGCTTACCAGCGTTGCCCTTCCCCTTGCCAATAGCATTGCTAGCACCGATTCCCTTGCCCGTGCGCTCTTCAAACATGGAAAGCAAAGCGCTACGAACATCAAAGTAACCCAGCTTGCCCTGAGTTGCAGCGCGGATGAATCTCCTGTCATCCTCCGTGGAAACTGCCATTTCAAGCAAAAGCCATCCACGGATGACATCCAGCGCTGCCAGTGGCAGCAAGCCTTTACTCATCAACCGGTCTATCAAATCTTTTCCTTTGTGTTGAGGTGCCCCTGTACTAGTAACACTAGGTGGTGCAGGTGTGGTCCTAGATGCAGGTCGTCCATCCCTAGGGGTTTCAGTCCTCCCTGAAGCTGCACTGCCACGATCGTCCTGCGCCTCCTCATCGTCACCGTACCAAAGCGATGCTCCCGGCTTAAAGCCGCAGAAGTCCTTGAGCTCATCCAGGCTGCATTCGTAGCCATCGAAGCTGAGCTCTTTCTGCCTGAGCAAGCGCTGAAGGGCACGAATCATCTCATCATGAACTTTGTCTTCCCTCACAAGGAAAGCTGGTACTGTCTCTGCGGGGCGTTTCTGCAAACGCCGATAGTACCCTCCTATCTTCGTTCCAGCATCTGGTAGTGCTTGACGATTCAAAGGGGATTGTTCCAGGAAGGTGATTAGCTTGGCTACATCTTGCTCGGTTCTAAAGTCCTCTGGATCCAACTTGTACATGAGTTGAACTAGGGTCGGTTGTCCACTCTGAAGTGCTTTACGGATTATCTTTGCTGCCAGAAGAGCTTTGTCATCAGCCCTAGAAGAAGTCAAGGTCCATTTGACCTCGTGCACAAAGTGTTGGAAGGATTCAGGTCTGCCATCCCAGATAGGAACCCATTGCCACTTTTCGGGACCATTCACGCTCTCCATGCAAAGGTCCAAGGTCGTTGCAGTAGCTCCGCCGCTACCAATGTCGCTTCTAGAACATGGCGATAGACATCAAACGGATCTATACCCGCACACTTTTGACTACAAGCATGGGCCCAAGCTGCAAATCCAAGGCTCTGTAGGTGAGATCGGAAATCCTTAGGACATCCTGAAAGCATGTTGTGAACCCTATGGCCTCAGTCGTGACAGTTTTTGAGCAACCCCAAAAAATGGGTTATTGAAGCTGTAGGAATTGATATGAACGTTTAATGAAACACGCTGGCCTACACTGCTATAGAATTTGTTGTACATGCATATGTGAATATACATACTGTAAATATAAATATATATATATATATATATACATATGTATACAAATTAAAAAACATTATATATATGTAAATATGGCATGTGTATATATATATATATGTAAATATATGTAAATATATATATAAGGGACTCCTTAAGGGCACAAAAAAAGTAGTCAGTATAACATATCTATGTCTTACCACTTGCTCACCGACCAGCAGCTTGATGTTCACCCCATGAAGGTTGTAGGCTCCTGGGAGTAGAGCAGCTCGCGCCATCCGGCAGCCACAGGCTGTCTCGACCACGTGGACCCGTTCGAGTGTCGTAGCAATTGTCATCGTTGCAGTCCCAATACATCCCCTGGCTGGTGCGAGACTGGAATGGACCAGAATGACACGTAAGAGCCATTAGTACCAGGAAGCATCCTTGGCAAAACAAAATGTAGATGAATGTCTTACATGGCCCCCCCAAACTGACGAAAAGCAGGAACCATTCGTCGTGGTTGATAATGATTTATCATAATGAAAGGGGCACGGCAACCAGGGCACTTGACCTGACGACGGAGTTTCAGCCGTGTTCTGAGATAGGTCAATCAAAGTTACCTCTGCATGTGCTATCACTTGAAACTGCTGTGGTTAAATGTCGTGCAGCAAAGTTGCAAAAACATTTACATATTATGATGAAATCTGAGAGACTGACAAGCACAAGGGTTCAACGACCAACAAAAAATTACGTTTGGCCGTGGATCAAACCCCAAAAGAGGCGTATTAACCATCCCTCAATTGGGCAGAAAAGTTTCAATTTGTCGTGATGTTCATCTACCCATTTGTTGCATGGTTACACTCTGGTAGAGTGACCTGGTTGCTTGGAAAACCCGTTGTTTGTAATGGTTTTGCCTGTAAGCAAATGGTGGATTTCTATCAAAGGGTAATTCCACCAAGACTGTGAAGCAATGGTTAGATGGTTTTGCCTGTAAGCATTATACCACCCTTTGATGGTTTTGCCTGCAAGCAAATGATGGTCTATCAAAGGGATTCAAAGGCTAATATTGACCCAGCTCGCCATGAATTTGAAGTTGCTCCATTGAACTGAGGCGCACCAGCTACATCCCCAACACATCCGTCCGAATGGATCGAGTAGAAAGAGCTATGATGCCATGATGATGCTGCTGCTGATGATGATGATGATGGTGATGGTGGTGTTGGTGACGGTGATGGTCTCGGTGATGGTGATAATGATGATAACGACAATTGTTGATACAGTATGTGATCATGTTTACCTGTTGGATTGTTGTGCGTTGTGTATTCCAGGTAAAGCAAAGGTTCACTGGTTATGTTTTAATCAAGAGATGGGTATCCCATATCATGATATGCCTGACCAGGAGGAATCTGGTTCAGGGAAATTAAAAGGTCATCGATAATCACACAGCTTCTCAGTTGCCGATATATTCCTGGCCCTTGAGTGGGTTATCTCAGCTCAAGCAAGCATCCGGTCTTTGAACTGTCGTTCTGCTCACCCCAGAAGCAATCTTTTGGTCCATGCAGCATGAGGTGTTTTTCACAATCCTGGGCCGCAAGCCATGAGGCGGGAATCTGTTTCAACTGATGAAATGCATAAACAAAAACCCATGATGCTAGAGAAAAAGGATACTTGGCGGTCACTCTTGGTGATTATGTGCCAATTTCCGCGCCCCAAAATCCCGTTGTAAGTTGTAACATTTACTGTGGCCAAGCTCTGAGTAGCAACAAAGTTCTCTTCGTGCTGGCGCATCACAACATTCACATGTAAATCCTGGTGTATGACAAATAAACAATAATATGCCTGTGTCTGGTGATCATCCGCATTTTGATCATTTCGCTGATACGCAGGTGTGCTGAAAGGAGAAGGTTGCGAAGAATATGGATAATATGGCAAATAGCTCGTGGTCTATACTTGGCAATGGTCACTGGCAAATCCTTGTGCTTGGCAAACAATGGGCAGTGGCAAATTTTGCTCGATAAGAATTCAAAGAATGGCTTGAATTCTTTGTATGGGCTGATCACGGCTTATAGCCAATAGCTAGTGGATCATGATGGTCGGTAGTAGGGGATAATGAACAAGACATTGAGGAAAATTGGGCATCCGTGACTACTGACGGTAGGAATGAACATTGAATGAACCATCCAGTTTTCCGAGCCACATACCAAATTACCTTGCACTTTGGGATGCAACCTTGCAAATGCAGTGATTGCTTGAGGATCACAGTGGGGGATCATGCGAGAACCCCAAAGTCACGAGCACCCAGCTGTCCAAAGTGCCACCCAGTTGCTTGCCGTAACAGCAGGCTGTGGCTGGAGAAAGCAAATGCATATCCTTGTGGCCACTTAGCCTCACAGCGAGCCAACACCAAGCCTAGAAAGGTCAAGAAGTGACTGGTTCATGATCAGGTTCATGATGAAGATGGCAAAATAGGGTGACCAACGGAAGAAGTTGCAGAATTGAAAATAGTTGATCATGTTTAATGGCAAAACATGGTGAAACATAATTACTGATGCTTATTGACGTAGAACATGGCTCAGTATGGTCAGTCGTGCTCAATCATGGCTCATTCAGGGTACCAGTGGTTGAAAATGAATGAACATGGTTTCCCATGATTCAGTTTTCTCACAATCTTGAGACGTCGTGGAGAATGGTAAATCATGGTTAATTAATGACAGTAGAACATTGTTGAAGGTGGCTAAGGTTTACACATGATTCACAATTGTCAGATATTGTCATCCATGGAGGGGTTCACCGTTACGAACAACTCGTGATGAAAGGGAATGACAGCCAAGAACGACCAATCACCTGCTCAGGACTTCATTTCTGCGGTTGCTTGAGATTGGAATTCCGCTGGGTCCCACTTCAGGCGCTATCGTCAGCTATGATGGACTCCCAGCTGCTGATATTGTGCACATGTAAAGCCATCCAAGCACCTAAGAAAGGAGTTGCTCGTGCCTTCTTTAGCATGATCAACCCTTCAAAAATGCTTCCAGTTTGGAGTCGGTAACTCAGGAGGGTGATCCCTACCTAAAGTTAGTTTCAGCTCCACGTTGTTAGCGCATCTCTGTAGCTTCACTGGTGCAGCTCGCCGGAGCTGCACCTGCTAGTATCGCTTGTCCAGCTTGCCATGGTCACCGCTTCAGATTCCATCCCCTCGTGATTTTTCATGGCGAAACTCATCAATTGTCAGGATTTTATAGGATTACTCATCAATGACTCATCAACTGTCAGGAATTGTATATGGTTTTAGGACGCCAGGTATGAGTTGATGCACCTTTGAAGGCGATCCTTTGTCCGATGATGAGATTTTGCTTCCTAGTATGAACCGTAACATCACTACCACACCTGCAAAAGCTTGGGCACCCCGGTTCATGCGTCTGAAACATCCAGGGACTTGCATTCATTCGGTTCATCTTCCACATCATCGCTCCTGCAAGCGATTGGTGCAGCCAGTCCCGGGAGATTCCCAAATCAATCAGGTTGATGGCTAGCCACGATTTTAACCCAGAATAGAAGCAAGGTAATTGGGGCTACGTCCCCGGGCTCGTAGCCACCTCGCGAACTCACCGGTGATCGATCGTCATGAAAACGCTCCGAACACATGTATCCAGTCAAAACCATTGACTTTTGAGGTGTTGGGGCTGCACATTGCACATTGACAGAATATAGATTGACAAGCAATTGTGACATGAACATATACATGTATGTTTTTGTATATATGTATCTTCCAGAATCAACGTACACTATGCATGTATTGCTTTCTTTTCCTCACCGGCTATCATCAACATCCATCAACCATATCATATCGTTTGTGAGTTGCTGTATATTTTTTTGGCTGGTGGTTTATCATGCGCAATGAAATGCTTAGTGCTTCCTGTTGACTTTTGAAAAACAGATATTTTTGGGTTGTTTATTTCAAAAGTCAACAGGAAGCACTTGTGAAATATTTGACTTTTTGGTTGTGCATTAGCTTGTATTTTTCTTGTTTTTTTCTTTTTTTTTCTGCTGTTCCTGAAATTATTCACCAATATTCATGCTCAGCCCTATTCCTGAATTACTACCCTGTTTTTTTCGCTATGACACAGCTTGACATCAGCTCTTCGCGAATCTCTAAGCGTCCACCACCGAGCCTTGCTGCTGGTGAAAAGAAACCCGCCTACAACCATTGGCACCAATGCCGCGCGAAAACTGAGGCTTCAATCGCCCAAGTTAGATAACTGCTTGGTGGTTGAACCACCCCTATGACAAATAGAAGTCCACCAACCATTTACTACCTAGACAACTGCTTGGTGGTCTGGTCATAATCACTCAGGACAATAGTAAAATGTCAATCAAACCACCAACCAGAGAAGTTACACCGTTTTACCCAGTACACGTGGCCTGGCCGAAGACTAGGGACGAACTGGTTGTTGGAGCATGCTGGAGCTGCTAGCCAAAGCCTTTCACATCAGCACCTTCTTTGATTCCATCATTAGATCACATGGGTGTTCAGTTTCAGTCTAAAATCCATAGCAATCAAATGCTGAGAATGCCAGTGGTACTTGTTTGTCTTTCCTGCTGCATCCAGCCGTTGCCACCATCAGAACTGCATAGAACTAATAGTGTTATTGTTATCGTTGTTGTCATTCTGTCCTTGTTGCTGATGTTGCGTTGCTGAGCTGTCACTGCTGCTGTTTCTGCATGTTTCTGCTATTTCTGTTGATCCGTCATCCACCATCTGAATCACTAATAACAAATGGTTAACAATAATTCATCATCCTCAACCTCCATCAACCAACTCACATAATAATTGGCGGTGCTGGGTTGATAAGAGTGTGTGGAAGATCTGCGCAGATACGGTGTTGTCGGTTTGCTCATCGCGACCTTGAGGGAGACAACAACAATAGAATTCATCCACATCCTAGTCGCAAAATTGGACACCGGGAGGAAGAAAAGTTGCCGTACCCATGAATCAATTTATGTAAAAAGAAATGTCACAATGTCAACATCTATCTGGTATAGATATATTTATGTATATACATAATATCCGTGCGATTGCGTGTGTAAATGTACCTATGAACATTTACACACATTTTTGGTCACTTGGCCAATGATCTCCCCAGAACCATCGCCAGAAACACGGCGTCACCTTCGGCGCGGGAGAGCTCAGCTCCCGCTCTCCTTGCCGCCAGCAGGGCCAGCAGGCAGCTCTGAGCTACGACGATGTATGCGAGCCGCCCCATGGCGGCACCGGACCCAGCGATGGTGGCTCCACCGGGGCTGCAAAAGAGATCGGTGTTGTGGGCTTGATGTATATGCGTGTATTTAACACACAAATAACCCGAAAAGAAAATTTTGTGTTTTCAAACAAACATTCTATTAACACACATTTGTATATATTAAAAACAAATATAAATATATACATATAAATATATATATATATACCCTGGGGGTCAAAGACTATTGTTAAAATGGTCTTGGGAAAAAGACTATTTTTATGCGTGAAAGACGAAACCCCCTAGCATCCCTAATCCAATCTACTGCTTGCAAGCTTTGAATCCTTTGGTTCTGAGGCTTAAAGATGGCTGGAGGATGATTCGTTTAAGGCTAGAAACAAAGTAATCGATATATCAATGAATTATTCCTTGTAACTACTAGTGCTTTTAAAAATCCAATATTAGGCACAGAAAATATAAGAACGTTAATATCCCCATTCCTGATGAATTTTTAAAGTCCACCTGGTACTGCCTGTCGGTGGCCTGGTTTACTTACTGCCTTCATGGGGGTTTTGTGGAGCATCTCGGGTTTTAAATGGGCTAGCTAGCTAGCACTACTGCTGGTAGTTTTGGCATTGGGGTCTGTGGTGGAGCGAGCCCTCACTGGCTTGATGAGAATCAAGCAGGTACTTCGAAAAGCCCCAGAATCCCAGGTTTGATTGAATTGAACGTTCCTGCACACAGCCTATACATGGAAAGTAAGTTCTCGCCAAATTGTTAGCTGTTAGTCAGTCCTAAACCCAGCTAAATGGACTGCTTTTCGACTACTAAGGAGTTTATATTTACTAGTTGAGCGATGGGGCCACAATGCTGGCAGCATGTTGTGGGTCAAGAATCTTGTGCAGCTTTGCAGCAGGCGACCAAATAGGATTTCCCACCGTTGCTTTTGAGGTTGGCACAAAAGCTGCATTTTCCGCAACCTGGGGTTCTAGATGGTTAAGTATAGCCCCTGCTGAAGGCGTAACCACCTTCCCTGCTTTAAGCCTGAGCAGCACAAAATTACGGACCACAAAGTACAGGTCTAGCGATGATTGTAATGCATACGAGTAGGATCCACCCAAATATTGGTTGCTTGACGAATCTACCGTTGCTAAATCTCTTGTATACAAGTCACCGTCAATTTTCTCACCACGCCACACTTTAGAATGAAAATGAAAATCCATTCTCATGCAGGTTGCCATTATCACTGGCGGCAATGTAGCGCGATCTGAGTTGGCCGACTTCTAAAGGAAGGAAAAGAGTAAGGGTACTTTCAACCCAAAGTTTGAGTTGGGTTCACGCGGTCCCTCATTTGCCCAGTGTGGGAACAACGTATGCTCGCAATTCATCCACATAGGCTGTAACACTAGGCGCCAAACCATTTGGCACGCGACCAATCGGCTGACACATACTGACAAACTAATTTAGGAAAAAAAACTGCGTGAATGGAGCGTGAAAGGAGCGTGAAATAGCGTGAAAGGAGCGTGAAAGACCATTTTTATGCGTGAAAGACCATTTTTATGCGTGAAAGACCGTGAAAGACATCGACCCCAAAAACATCAAGGAAACAATGATTTTGGACATTTTGACATTATTGCAGTATTTGTAGGACATTGCACTGGGTTCGATCAGGTTGGGAATGCATATCATAGCCATAAACCATAGCGCACCCAACCTTGCGCAGTATAAAATCCCGCGACATGACCAAAATCACAAGAATATTCAGGCGGCTGCCGACTCTTAAATATTGAAGTAGATCACACCTCAAAAAGGTGAACATTTAAAGTTAGCATGACGCTTAAGTCGAGGCTAGCATACCGCAGTTTATATAATTGTCAAAGGTCATGTACCAGCATTCCGCTCTTTTTTGTGATAAAGATCATGAAAATTGATGAAAAATTGATGAAAGTGGCCATGGACGGGTCTCGATTTGGACAGCGTCATTTGCATTAGTGTGAACATGCATGATGATGTTTACTATATATTGCTTTTACCCAAATAGGGTTGGGCCTACTGACATTTGTGGAAGCCAGTGACTCATGGATTGACGTGTTCCGCAACAGGATTGTTGCTACAAATGTAAATCTGGCTATGTGTACCACGCAAATTTAAAACTAAAATCTTGGTCTACAAAAGACCTAGCTGTCTGTAGTGGAAATTCGACACATACAACACCAACCGAGCCTATTGATTTGTTTGTTCTAGGTGCAAGATTCTGTATTCAATGCTGGTGATACTACAAAGTCCAACCAAGCTACAATAAGAAATGACAACTCTGATCAACTGCGTCTTTTTGGCGGGTGTCGCTTCCAAGTCACACCCCACGAAACGGGGACGCTGGTTGCTGAAAGCTGGCAAACTAAGATTTTGTCCCTGAGGTTTAGTGTGATTTCTGTGTAGAGCATACATAGATTTCATGCATTTGATTCTAATTATTAGCGTGCTTGCAGCGGGCTGCTGATGCAAACTGCTTGAAATAAACACCGTGTTGCGAAGTTTCTTGGCCATAAGCCATAATAGTATCACAGACGTGTTTTGGAAGTTTTGTGCCATAGTTGGTGCTGGCGTGCATCGTTTCAATAGGCGCGGTGCCTTTACACCCATCCAAGAGTGAACACAAGTAACCGGCGGTAGCCAACCAAGAGAAAAATCCGTGCAGCTGTCTTTCAAACGTGGGAGGGCGTGATTGCGAAAGACTATTTCCCTTTTGCGTGAAATAGTCTTTACAGGAAAAACTATTGTTAAAATCGTCTTTGGAAAGCTAGGGTATATATATACACATGTGTGAGTCCTGTTTGAATGGTTTGGGGACATGGAACTATATGTCACTAGATCGCGTGGCCAATAGATACAAGGATACGCCGAAAACAGTTCCCTGCACCACAATTTCGGATTACATCCAGTTGTTTCAGATTTCAATTTTGACTGGCACCCCAATGCCTTGATGTATTTTACATACAAATGTCCTTGCTGCATGTGTACCAGTGCATATATTTGCATCTTTGCAAGTTGGAACAAAAAATCATTTCTGTCAAACATGGATTAATCATCTTCATACTACTGAGGTTTTCAATGATTGATGAGCAAGATCAGAACCTTTCAAGGCCATGCGATTGCTGGGAGCCAGCAGTCACAAAGATGCAGGAGCTCGTGCGTTTCCAAGCCTGTTCTCATCCCTTTTCGCCTGAGAAACGCCCTTTTCGGACACGAAATAAACAGGGTCACTCTTAAAGAAAATGGAAAGTCTAGGGTCTAGAATCATCAGGGTGCTAGTCAACGGTTATGAGTTTGCAAAGGTATTGCTGATTGCACTCCATGCTCACAAGAGTGAATAAAACGATGGGGGGATCCTGATCAGCCTGCATACGTGCCGTCGTTGGTTCTGTCCAGCTCGTGCTGGCATCAAGTTGTCGTTAGGTCGTGAATCACCCAACAATAGTTAGTCTATGTTAGTTAATGTTAGTTACACTTACTTGGTTTGTTACTTACTTAGTTGGTTATTTGGCTAGTGAGTTGGGTGGTTAGTTAGTTGATTGGTTGGTTGGTTGGTTAGTTAGCTAGTTAGTCGGTCAGGTACTGAGTGATTTTGTCATCTACCTATCTGGTTGTTCCAGCACAAAGCTCAGTAGCAACTCGTTTGGTGGCCTGTCCTTACCATTGACGCAACTAGGGATGACTAGGGCCTGGAATAGCTAGCCACCAGCCACAAGGAACCAAAAACTGCCAAACCCCAGCAACGAGCTATGCACTCACGCTTTGTTTTAGGGACGATTTAAGCCCATTCGTTGGCACGGCAAACCCGATGATTCTGGTCCGTGAAGCTCAACAAGCCCCTCAAATCCCTAAACCACATTCAAACATTTCAATCAAGAGCCGACCGCCCCAATCTTTCGAACGAACGAGACTGTGACGGAATATCATTGCAACGGAGCCCTAGATGATTAACCTGGAATCATTCCAACTCTGAAGCAACTAAGAAACAGTATTAACCAACATGTGCAAGTATATGATGATAGTCAAAAGTATACATTGTTTTTTGTCATCCAACATTCATTCCATCTCTCACAGCGACTGAGTCAAGAACTGCCCTCCAACCAGTGACGTTCACCTCGTATGGCCACAGGCTACAACCACCCGGGCACCCCGACTGATGGCGGCATCCCCAGAGGCAATGCACTGCACGCCGTTGCCAAAGCCATCCTGACCATGGATTTAGTGGTGAAGGAGATGCTGTGGGTGTTCTACTCAACTGCTTAGGGAAACTGGTTTGTTTAACTGAGTAGCTAAAAGATTCTGAGAATGTCCTACTTGAAAGCTACACTGACATACACTGACTGGTTTAAGCAAGCGGCTTTCAACGGGTCAAGCGGCTATTAACAACTGGCTTTCAACAAATAAACCGGTGAACTGGCCGGTTGGTTGGTCAGAATGCATTAGTTGACTAACATGAGGGGCATGAACAATGGGTGAGAAAAACAGATGTGAATCACGGGCTACAATCATTTTCGACAAACGTCATAGGGGAGGGTACTGATGAGACTGATGAGCATTAGGGCAAAATCATTGATTCAAACCAACTAGAACAGCTTTTGTTGACGTTTATTGATAAACTGCTATCCAACTAATCTCAGTAGTACCAACAATCTGTCGTTTTTCAGGATGACCGTTGGATACCTGATGACTAGTGAAGTTGGCAGCCTTCCAAGCCGCCATTTTGTTTCCGCTAAAAGGGTTCCACGATCGTTGCCCTTTCTAATGGATCAGCTTCTCTGTTCACTACAATGGGGTATCTAATAGTTTTATTGATATAACATTATTAAAATATCATAATCAAGTATATAATATTAATAGTCACTTTCAATCGGGTATCTAATATTAATCCCGAATTTCATCTTCCATAGGCTATAGGTTTATTGATTTTGGTACCATTTTGATGGGAAACCAGTTGGCCTTGGGTCCCTGTTAACCAAGCAGGGGTGGCTCGCTTCATCCAGGGTTGGCATTCCTGATTAAATCCAGCTACCCGAACACACCCAAACACTACCTGCAAAATTGCTGCAAGATATTGAATCAAAGATTTCAGAAGGGGCTGATTTCAGGGGAAAGTAATATTAACCCAGGATTAATGTTAACCCCTGGTTGATTAAAATGGTGCAATTAACATTGGTAGGCATTAACAACTTCATAAATGTGCTCTTAATTTCAAGTGTTTCGCGGCACGTGTGTTCATAATTTGGAGTACAATATATATATATATATATATCCTGGTGATTTTCATGTGATATTCGCATCTTCCTGTGGGGATGTTCTCTTGCCCGCTCCGCAAGGCTTGCCATACAAGGAAAAAATATTCGAAAAGTTCGGGACAAGGAAGCCCAACTGCCGGTCATGGTCCACAGCCACATGAACCATAGGAGTAACCAGGATAAACCATCATCATTACATGGCATTAGCCACCAGAGTCTCCAGTTGATATCCACAATTCACCACTGATTAGCCAACATTCACCCTATAACGACGATTATACATGTATATATATATATATACACACACACGTACGTCAATGTAAATTTACAAACCCACATTTAGCTATAAAGGCAATTTCGTTGTAAATGGTTTGGATTTCATGACATTTGGTTGTTTGGGTTTGGGTGTGCTGCCTGCCTGTGCAAACCTTGGCTCTTCGGAGAATTGCTTGGCTAGCTTGCTGGTACATGCGTGCTAGAACACAATTACAATCTGAAACGATGTGATTTGGAGTGATGTGCAATTTTAAGGCGCAGTACGATCCACATCAAACATACAATCATGTACTGGGTAGTTGTTGAAATCTTCATCGCCATCTGAAACGCGATCGGAATGGTATGGCATCAAATGATGTTGTGTGAACATTTATAATATACTTTTAAGGCTGGTTGTTGAAATCTTCATCGCAATCTGAAACGCAATTGGTGCGGTATGATCAGCATCAATCATATGCAGTGGATGGTTGATGAACTCCATTGCGATCTGAATTGGCATCACATGATGCGGTATGAGCATCAAAAATAGTCAGTAGTAAGTACAGGTACCGAATGGTTATTGAAATCCTCATGGCAAAACCCAAGGGTATGTATGTCATAGCGTTGGGCAAAGATATCAGCTAAATGTATACCTAAGCGTATGTCCATCATGTGTTACACATTCACACGGATGCAACATCTACATGTACTCCAGTATGTAGGATACTTATTATGTATAGAGATCTACCCAACTTCGCTCCCACGCTCCCACGCTTCCACTGGGCCGCGCTGAATGCAGCCACGGCTGGATCCTCAAATTTTTCTGGCGCTGGGAGCCGGTGTGGCTGTGCTGGATCCAGGGATTAGGTGCTTGGTACATACCCCGCTGCAATGATATCACTGCAGCATACCAATGCCAAAAGTCGATTCTGAGTGTTCACAGAATCCTCACAACTTCATTCTGGGCAATTTCCTTACCCCCAAAGCTAGGACGCCACATGTACAGAGGTTTGCGTGGACTGATTTCGTTCTCGGTCTGGACATAGGCAACTCTCCATACACGGGTGATCGAGCGAGATGCCAGCAACACCTAAGAACTGAGACAAGCAAGATGGGGGAAACAAATATTCTACCATACATGGTTCAAAGATATTGGACTGAACTGGACAAGGATGCCTTGAGTATCCCTTAAGTAGCCAGGAAACTTCATTGGGGAAAGCGTTGGCAATGTTGGCCATCTTGAAGTTTGCATTGATTGGGCTCCACTGCAAATGGAGTTTCTTCTGCTTGGGGGAGACGTTCCATTCATCAGAAGCGTTCTCGCCATTCCCACCTCAAAGAGTTTCTTGAATAAATCCTGTTTTGACTATCAAATGAACACAAGGGAATCTATCAGCATGATTGGGTTATAGAATGATATATAGTTTTTGGGTTGAAGTTAAAAGATGATCAGTAACTCCATGGGTTCAACCAGCCTTGGTCCATTGGTTTTCGTGCAAAGTCGTGGCAGCACATTGTGAAGTCCAAGATGTCACTTTCTTCAAACTCGTGAGCCAAAGCCCGCAAAGTTGTAGGCTCGCTGTCTTTGAAACTCTTGCTCCCCTCCTGCTGAATCTCCAACACTACCAGGTCCAAGTCAGACTTGACTTCGCCTGCTGAATCTCCAACACTACCAGGTCCAAGTCAGACTTGACTTCAAAGGTGCAGGTGTTGTCCAGGGCACTTCCTGGCCAAACACGAAGTAGCAACAGTGTAAGGAATTGTTTGCAACTAATTTTGTTTCGACGGTGCTGGTGGAAACAATGGCATCGAAGAGTTTCAAAGATGATAGTGATGATGTTGGTCAGGATGATTATCATGATGTGCCTATTGCAATGGTGATGCTGATAGGGATGGTGCAAATGAGGTTGATGAGGATGATAGGGACATTGAGGATAATGAAGGTGATGTGGAACAAAAGGATGATTATGATGACGATGATGATGACGACGATGATGATGATGATGATGATGATGATGATGACGATGACGATGATGATGACGATGACGATGACGATGACGATGACGATGACGATGATGATGATGATGATGATGATGATGATGATGATGATGCTGATGATGATGATGATGACGATGATGATGATGGTGGTGGTGATGCGTGTGTAAAAGTTTTGCTGGATGTTGGATACTTTGTATTATTGAGATCATCATATCATCAGTATAGTTCTTGTCACCCCACAACTGCCCGTGTTCTCGACAAAGTCTTTTTGACCCTTGTGCCGCTGACGTCAAGTCAGGGATTGAAGCTGTTGATTTCCACCCTGAAGCAAAACGGTGGTGCCATGTTACACCCAAAAGCCCCCGTGATTCGAGCTACGTGCTCAATCGCTTGCAGCTGGGCGCTTCATCTGCGATTTTGCAGATTTGCGCAGACGCCTGCGAACCTGCTCCGAATTGCTCATCTTGCTCATGGCTTGCGTCCTGGTAGGATGAGTTTCCCACCTTAGTCAGATTGGAAGGGGTAAGTGGGCATAGGGTTGATCTTAAAAAATACGACCTCACTAAACATTCACTAACCATGGTGATAAAGGTAAGTAGTCTGAATCAAAACATTCTACAGCTGCTTGTTTCAAACCTAAAAATGGTGATAAAATGTTCCAACAAGCCACCGAGCCCGGGCTTCTTTCAACGCATCCTTGGGAGCCATCCCCTCCTCTTTCAACTTGGCGGTTGTCTCCTTGAGGTGCTTGATGTAGGCATCTCGAAGTGAATGGTCTCCCTTCGGAACTGCCCCCTGCCAGGATTGAAAGAAGTACCCCAGGAGCGATTGGATCCCCCAAAACGTTGAAAACCTTCAAACATAGAGATGGTTTCCCAGACCCAGCCTTCTTCGCGTTGGACTTTGCTTTGGGATCTTTGGGCTTTGCATCGACGCCCTTCTTCTTGTTCCATGGAAAACGCTGCTTGTACTCTTCGAAACCAGAAGGCTTCTTAGCGGCTGCCTTGGCAGCAGCTGGCCTCTTTCTCGCCATCTCAGCTCTTTGCTTAGCTGCCATTGTCTTCCAAGTCCCTGGGCTCATCTTCACAGTTGGCGCATCGATGCTGTCTTCATCACTGTAGAGACGATCGTCACCTTCACCCATTTCCTCCTCCTCCCCCTCCTCCAGGTCATGGATCTCCATCTCCTTCTCCTCTTTCTCCTCGCTTTTCTTTGGCTTCTTGGTGCTGGAAGAAGCCTTGGTTTCCGTTGTTTTCTTTGTCTCGTTGGAGGAGGCTGCTTTTCCACTGCCCTTCTTGTCTGCGTCCTTTCCACGGCCCTTTCCTTTTCCTTTTCCAGTTTTGCCACGGCCCCTGCCAGCAGAAGCTTTTGCCGCTGCACCCTCTTTGCTCATGCCACTCTTGAGGTTTTTGACCGCTTCTTTTGCAGCTTCAACTTTCACCTTCATCTCCTGGGTTGCCTCACGGTCCAACTGCGGGTTGTCAACTGAAGGTCTTCCCCTTGTGGATGATGTCAAAGGCAAACTTCTCGTTGGCCCTGGTTGGTTCGGAGAAGCTGGACGAGCAATGAGAGGGGAAGGTGTCTCGAGAGCTTGCGGGCTTCTGCTCAACATAAGGTTGAGGTCCTCAGGGAACATCGCTGGCTGCGGTGTAGATAGGATATCCTCGGAACTTGGAACTAGACTTACAACCCCAATAGGAAAAAACACAAGCCAATTTAGCTATTTATTCACGTGTTTTCCAATGCCCCCCTTAGAAATCCACAAAAGGAGGCTCCAAGAACTTGATTTAGAACAGTAACACCTATCATAGATTCTTAGGAGTGTGTTTGGTAAACTTTTGGCATCACCCTTGTCCAAACTGAGGCCATGATGTGCCAGCATGTTCTGGAGGTCGCTCATTGCAGGCAACGGGATGAGCGAGTGATGCGGTGAGGATGCCACCGGTGACACCACTTTGGGTTCCTACCCTTCCCTTGATCAAGAAATGAACCCTAAGATGCAAATCGGTATTTGAGATCAACCCCCAGCATGCAAGGTTGCCAAGTCATGTGAAGGGATTGCCAAGAATTGAACCCTGGCCTCCACCTTCTCGCAGAAGCTTTGCCACCTTCTCTTGTGACAAAAAGCTTGCCCTCCCATGCATGATCACGGATTCGGTCTTGGGAAGAGCAAGTCCAACATGAGCTACCTGGGGTGGAATTTCGGACATAGTGTGGCACCAAATATTTCAAGGATCCATCTTTGATTCTTATATATACACCAAGCTACGAAGAACAATTTGTATCTCTGGTTTGGGACTGTATCGACTGCAGCGGTGTCCCTGCATTGTGCTTGGGTGAGATAGAGCATACCACCAGCAACTCCTGATGTGAACTTTGCTTCAACGATGTAGCGGTCAAGGAGTTCCTGAAGTGTCGAGGGTTCATTCTCCCAGGGCGTGATTTCCTCCTCAACAGCCGCAGGCACAACGGAGCTCTCTTCGATGACCGGCGTGGTCTGGAACCTCAAGGTCGTAATGAAGGTTTTGGGGTTGGAGCCTTGTCAGATGGTTTCTGGACACTGCCACTCTTGGCAGGTGACTATATTTAGTAGTTAATGCCACCCATAGTAATTTTGGTAACCATTCTTTGTCAAGCAGCTTGGAATCAAAGTCCTTGATCAAATTCTTCCACTCTTCGCATCTCAAGGGATCTTGGGTATACAAGAGACGCACAGAGTTGGGCAACGAAAATTGATAGGCTTGCACACCCCGCTTTGAAGGGTCATGAGTCACCTGCACGAACTTCATGGGGAAGTCTGACAATGCCACTGCATCAGGGGCAGTGTTGGCTTCTGGCTCATACTTGCGATAGTTCTTGAACACAGCAGCTCCTTTTTTCCACTCCTGAAGTGCCCAGATTGAAGGCCAGAACTACCCCCAGTCAGTGCATTTATTGGTTTCACAAAGTGCCACATATAGCAAATATGATTTTAACAGCCAAACTCATTCTATGCTTATCATGCGCTAACCCGCATTTTTCATGCTGGAAAATAGAAATGATTCCCAGTAAGTGTTTCTTGACAGGCGGTACTCACGTTTCACATCTTACCTTAGCATAGTGGGTGAATCCAGATTGATTAGTTAACATCAGTGGTTGAACCCAAGGTTCCTGGAGAAGGTCCATTGCAACCACCTTTTCACTGAAAGCCACTGCGTCAGCATTGGGCCCCAAAGAGAACGATCTGAACTTGGGAGCATCATCACCGTGGACACGTTGCCATGAATGGCAAACTCTCTCCAAATGACCATCGTAAGGGGTGTAGTTGACCACACCAACCAGCCGCCCTTCCAGCTCCACGTTGTGGACCAAGGGCTCCAGCACAATGGTGGGAAGCTGTGGTCCGCTCAAAAGCTGGGCCGACTCCTGAGCTTCCGAAAGAGACCTGGGCGAAGTTGGGTTTGGAGTTTGGAACATAATGGAATATATTCTTTGGAACATGATGGAACATGAATGTCCTGTTATGGTAGATGTGATGTTTTTTTTTATATATATATATATATATACATATTCATAAGTAGATGCTTTACGCAGCATTGATACCACATAACCAACATCAAATAAACGACATGTATTGGTTATCCCTGCCCCCAAAAAATATCTTGTACATCACATTTGGAGCCAAAAGACCTCTGCCCTTCAGATGCACTGGGGACACCATCCTTGCCACCCGACGGTACGATGTAATCACTTTCAGGAACGAAACTCACGGCAGCACGCGTCGACCTACCCAGGGAAAGGTTCTTGGTTGCTACCTAGTGAGAGTCTTATTTGGTTGATACTTACAGTGACTGCCAAGTTATTAACAGCCAACGAAAATGTTTGACTGGAGTCCTGTCTTGCATCAGCATGGAATTGAAAAAGACGTTGTTGGTCACATCGCCATCCATGTAGACAAGGTAAGCCCAGTAGTTGATTGGCACTTTCTTTGATGTATGTGGCGGTTGGCATCGCACACTTACAATGTAGCTCTGAAGGTTTTTTGCATCGAGCTTGTCCTCGATCTTCCTTGTGATGGCAAGGATTGCTAAATTGTGAAAGCATACAGGTGATAGATCAAACATGCGCTAGTTAGGGATAGGCTGTGAGTTGCAACTATTTGTCAGAGATTGGGAAATGGTTCAACCACCAGCTATGACAAAACATATTTCATCACTGGGTCCTCAGTTCTCCCCGTTGGCCGTTCTGGACGCGTTCTGAAATCAAAAAGGGAGCCAGCAAAAAGCAGCAAGTATGGCTAGGCTTGCGCGACAAGACCTTTTTGATCTTGTTGGTCACATCATCCAAATCCTTGGAGCTGACCCTGCCATACTTCATAAGGTCTACCCACATGATGACCGCTCCGTTGGATGCCAAAATAGATGTCAAGAACTGTCAGGGTTCAAGGCTTCAGGGGAGCATGCCATGATGGGAAAACAAAATCAACGGGCTCCTAGTTGCAAACATGTATTTTGGGAAGAAATACTCACACGCCTCTGCAAGCTGGGTTTCAGCTTCACAACAGGTCAGGGGAACATGATGGCATTGTTGCTTTGCATAGGTGGCCACAATGGCCGCACCAACTCGGTTTTGCTCTTTCAAGTGCGTGATCTTTGCCAATCGTGATGTTCGTTCATTGTTCTGGGCAGCCTTCAAAAGCTTTGCGCACATGGCAGCATCACGCACTAGTTTCAAGGTGTCCCCCTCCCAAGCCGAAGTAGACCTGGCATTGTCAATCTCCTGAATCTTTTTCTCAGCATCACCAATGGCATTGTCGCCTTGAACATCCTCCTTTTGAGCTGGGGCATTTTCGATCCACATAGTGGTCACTGAGGGATGGAATGTAGGGTCAGCAGAGGCGAGGTGCATAGAGAGATCGTCATTGAAGTCCCTGAGATTGTTTCAAATATGTCAAGTAGTTAGTCACTGAAATCATTTTCATACGGTGGAAAATTTCAACCCCACAGTAGACTGATGGTTTACTTGAAACTTCTCAAAGTCACAAACTAAATATTGACAAGGAACCCTTCCAAAAGTCTTGTGCGACAACTGTCGAGGCAGTCTTGGTTGAAAACAAGGGCGTTGTTGTTGTCGGGATTCCGCTCACTTGCCATCGCTGTCAAAACATGGATGCCCAAGCACGCAATGTCAACTTCCTTTTCAAACTGTTGCATGGACATGCGAACATGTTGGGATGAGTTGGAACTGCGAGCTGTCGCTAGGGCATGTAGAAAGAATACCCGCTGCACGAAATGGGATTGTTTGGCTTCATCCATCTCCATAATCTTTCGCCAGCAGCTGTCACTTCCCTTGAGACCAGACCCAAGTAGCCATCGTTCACATAGCAAATGTTCTTTGCTGAATGCTGCAGGGGAGAGCAATTGTTTTTGGAGGAACACTCACCTATGCAACTTGATTTTGATTTTTCTGAGCTAAAGCAAAACAGTAAGCAGAAGAATCCTGATCATCCCAGAAAGGCATTTTCATATATTTTGTCAACATCCCACACCTGCCCTTTCTGCCCTGTACTTGTGGAAGTGCTTCTCGATGAGATCCCAGCAAGCTTGGGACAGACCCACCTGAGTTGGAAAGAGCCAGTCTGGGAATTTGCTCGAGCAAACCAGCAATCAAAAGAGATTCATCCCAGCAATCAAAAGAGATTCAAATGGCAGCAAAAAAAACTAAATTTAGGATAGGTGCTTTGAGCCCAAACAAACGCAATTGCAAATACGTTTCCACTCGGATTTTGGCATTGGATTTGCAAGCCCCAAAGTCGTTGTACTCTTGGCATGCAGCAAAGAAAGCATCTCTATAAGCCAGACCAGGGGTACCATCCTGAGGAGTAATTCCAGAAAAGGTACTGTGGACTGTGGGCTAGCAGCTAGCAGGCCAAGGTTTGAAAGCAAACATGTATCAACCAAACACTAGTCCTGCAACTGGAGGGCACGAGCATGAAACACGAGTGCTTGTTGCAGAAAGTTCTTTTGTTGGCGCAACGATTGTTGTTGTGCTAGTTGCATCCTTCTGAACATGTAGTACTCTGGCTTGGCTAAGTAGATGTAAGCGCACTGCACACCAACTGCTGTGGTCAGCCACCTGCCCACTGAGGCCCCAAACAATTTGGCGATCGAGCGCAGCGCGGTCCCCGACAGGGATGGATGAATGCCGGTTTCAACATAAGTGCTCATAATTTCATCAGTATGTGGCGCATGTACAGAAAAAAAACAGTTGCCTAGTATGATTCAAAACATCTACCTTACGAAGTACTGCGATGACAAACCACAACATATCAGTTGAGGAACATACAATATTTTGCAATTCCTGTTCCCAATCAACAAGTAGTAAGAATGGATTTAGGGAGAGAGCGGGTGTGAGAGAGAGAGATGACAGAGAAACAGAGGAGAAGAAGAAGAGAACCACAGCAACAACCACTAAGAGACAGGAAGGAATAGAAGCAGAAGAAATAAGAAGCAAAATATAAATGTAGGCAGAGTAACTGAAACAACAAAACACAGCGTGAAGATCAACACAAAGAGAATGGACAGTGGAAGAGTATTGGAAACAAGATGGAAGGAGAGATAGATTGAGGAAGAGAGAGAGAGAGAGAGAGAGAAATAAACGTATTTCTAGATAGCAAGAAAATCAAATATATCCCAAAGAAAACATTTCGAGGGACAGTGTATGAGAAAGGCAAAGGACAGAGAAGGAGAATAGGCAGATGCAAATGATCAACCAACAAAGCACGCAATAAAGACCTGAAGAACAGTCAACTACACAGAAAGACACAGGAAAAGTATTGTACCCATCAGAAAATAGCAACACACCCAAAATCAAACAACACAATAATAGTGAGTCTGAGATAAATCGCAACCAGCACAAGAACGGAATCAGAATCAATAGCACGAAACAAACATAAGAAAGCAGGGGGGAGGAGAAGAGGTAAAGATCCCTGGAAACCTAGAGTTAGAGAGAGAGAGAGAGGCAACATAAGTTCAAACAGCCATGAATGGGCAACAGAACATCAGAACAACATTATTATAATAATGATCATGAAAGATTCATTTTGAACGGAAAATCCCAAGAACGATAGGTGAAAAACTAGAATCAGGGTAGCTTTATTTGACTGATTGGTACATGCTTGGCCTGGGGGACGACGGTTTGGAACCCAGGGACGACGGTTTGGTCTCCCCCCCAGGGACGACGGTTTGACTCAAACCATCACCCCCCAACCCGCTGGTTGAATTTTAGTAGTGGCCCTATCTAGAAAGTACTGGCCCTTTCCAGAACCTGCTTTGGGTTGCTGGCTCCGGAAATGAGGATCTATTGGGGAAAAGAACTTCTTGGAGAAAGGCAGGAACTGGGAGAATCAGGGTTCCTGGATCAAAAGGCTCACCCTAGAGATCACCAGATTTCTGTTTCCCCAAGGACGACGTTTTCACTGAAAACACCACCCTTCCACAATCATAGCTCAATATGAACCAATAATTCTTCTTATAAACCACCAAAAGCATAGGGATGGTTCATTTATTGTTGATTAAGTCTTATGATTGATCAGGGACGACGTTTTCACTGAAAACACCACCCTTTCAACTCCTCAAATTTGGAGTGCTCAAGGACGACCCTTTTGATCCCTTACTATGATTATGTCAACCAGCCTCAGGAAGTCGTTGAGCTGATCCCCAGATATCTCTGTCATATGCTTGAAAGTCCACAGCACTCCAAACCACAGGACCGCAATCCTGCCAAACCCCTTGTTGGGCACGAAACATCCTGGCTTCAAGTCATCACCCAGCTGGAGCTCCTGAATGAGCTTGACCTCCACAACCTCTCGGTGAGCTTCAAATCCCTGGGCATAAATGTCCACGGCATTGGTCACCCAGTCTTCCAAAATAGGAAGGTTGTCTTCTGGTGTCCGCAGGGTGATGCAAAACAAAGAGATCAGAAAAGGGGTTGTCTCGCTGGTCTGCGGATCCTCAGCATGTTTGTTTGGAAATCCAACCATTTTGAGCTCATATCGCAAGCATGTTTTCCAGAAACATTGCGACGTTGGATATATTTTTGAATTAAACCTAACAACGTTGGTTGACAACATCACCACTGGTAAAAAATATTATGAACAAGACTCTGGCATTTTGTGGGATTCTGGCACGATGATGGCTGGAAGCTTCTCCCGGCACCATTCTAGAACAGGCTGCAGAATGCTTCCATCACTCAAGGTGTCAATGACGAATCTCACGGGATGCTCGTCTTTCTCGACATCATATCCCCTGGGTGGAATGTTGGATTCAAGACCGTAACCCAAAACATTTTTAATTCAAACACTGACTACAATTGGTCATCAAGCCATCGACTATTGTGATGATAGTTTGCGGTACCCATCATAATTCCCCAACACCCTGGTCAAATGAGCTCTGCACCGACAGGCATCGCAGATGCGATCAACCCATGGGCCCAAGGCGACCCTGGCTGCCTTCTGCTGCCGGCCGGCGGGAGGTTTGGTTCTCTTCGCACCCGACATGTCACCTAGCTACTCTTGGATCAAATGGCTATGTACGGAGGATCAGTCAAAAAACATTTGCAATCATATCGAATGCTCGAACATGTTAATCCACCAACGGCTGATAGTTGTTTTGATCTCGGAACAGCTGGTTCGCTCATTAATCTCTGGCAGGGTGCTTGGCCAGTCACGTTCAGCAACAGACAGCTAATTAATATTCATCGACAGGCCCCAAAAAAGCATTTTGCATACTTTTGGGACTAAAAAACACTATGCTCCCCGCTTCTCGAAGCACAGCAAGGTTGCTAGCAACACTGCACCAACGCAAGGAATGTTCATAGCATTCCCTGCTGCTACACTCACTTGATTGGGTGTGGACTCGCTCAGGTCCAGCTCGGGTGCCCCTGCCATCATCGATGTTTTTGGAGAGATAGGCATGGCATGCGATGCCAAAGCTTCCACAGGGTGGATCTTCCGCTGCAAGTCCTATGGGGAACATGATTTACATGACCAGTACAAAGGCACGCAAACATTCGATGTTCACAAACATTTTGGTTTGGAATGGTTTGGAATGGTTTGGGATGAATCGTGTGTGGAAGTCCTGGCTGTAAATGTGAGCTGAGTTCGTGGTGAGGGTTTGCAAGCAGCCGTCGGAGCATTCTGCACGTGGTCGAGTACGTGCGAGCTGTGCCAAGTCCGGAAACCGCTTGCTGGGGTAAAGCTGATCATAGTCCTCAAGATTCTTCTCCTGGTAAGGATCTCAATATGCAGGGTTGTGATTTCAGTTATCATAAAAGTTATCAATCGGACTAACCCCAGGCTTAATCATATTGTGAAAACAGATCTTTTGAATCTAGCTCTAGTCCTTTAGAAGCTGACTAGTATCATTGACGATAATAGGCTGTGAATTTGCATTCATTTGTAAGTGTAGGCTGCCAGCTCCTGAAACATGCATTGGATAATTGTCGGATTAACTAGTGTACCGCTATACTTTTGGGAAGCCAACCCCGTTTGATCGCATCTGATTTAAACAAAGAAATTGGTCAAACCTTTGATCTCCTGGCTGGGGGTCAGAGGTGCTCCATTGGTATCCATCCAGAAGTAATCTTCGGCTTTCAAAGAAGGAACTTGCTTCAACACATCGATGACCTGGGAAATGGACATCCCCGGAAGCCTCGATACCGTTGCCTTTTTCGCCAGACCACTATGTACCTGCGGGTTCGAGAAGCGCCTTGCCCGAGCAAGCGAGGATCAAGGACCACTGACTCGCTGCCCCACTTGGTACGGTCTAAGTTGCGCATGGCATGATCCTCCTCATACTCTGGCACGTTTTCCACTACACCGACGTCATGTTCTTCTTTCTTGAACATTGTGTAGTGAGTCTCATGGCATTCCCAAGTCGTGTCACTGGTCTTGAGCCCTTTCCCCATTTTGCTGAACGCCACACAAGGTGGACCTAAGAATGCTGACCAGTAGAACCAGGTTTAAAAACATTTCTGAAAATACCAGACTTTACTTTCTGTACTGATTCTGGGGCACAACAAATTTGTTGATGCAGCACAAGGAACCGGAAACGTTGACCTTCAAACCTTGGCATGTTGCAGTTGGAAATGAAACACAACACTGTTGCTTGATAATTCTAGTCATCAGAAGTAAAACAGCCGCCCAAAAATTGTTCTAAACAGCAGGCAGGGGGCGATCTCTTTTGGGAGGGAACGAAAACTGGCAAAGCTTGCCATGGGTCGTGCAGTGCATCATTGAACAACCCTCAGGGATCTTGTTGTAGTCCAGAATGTTACCAAAGTTGCAGCCCTGGTAGGTCTTACTGAGTATCTTCTGACATTCGGGTTTCCACTCAACGGTCCAAAGTCGCTTCACGAAGCCTTCCCCTCCACCATTGTCAGAGTCTTGAAGGTAGGTGCGAGCTGCGTTTTCCAAGCTGATAATGGCCTAGGATCTGAATGAACCGGATCAAAAATCATACCAAGTCAATGATGGGAAATCATTTTTTACCCAACATTTTTTTACCATGATGCAGTCTTACTTGTTCAATATCAGGAGTTTTGGATGTCAATGTGTATGTTTGGTTTTGCACCTGAACAACAAGAATATTCTTATGTTAAAGTACTTTACCATGTGGATGCGTGTAGGTATGTACATATCAAGCGTCATGTATTTACAATTATGCACGCACACATGGGTCACGGTACTGTATGTTATAAAGACTTTTGGGAGCCAAAGTGCTGATTCACTGCAACCGATTCCAGAAAAACAGCTTGTCATGTCCCACTGCCATCCTCGGAGACGGTCTCGCACAAACCGGTGCCCAAATCTCTTTGTCACGAGCTTCAGGAAAACCTTCGGCCAGCGAAAGATTGAGGCCACAGTCTTGGGACCCGCTGGATGGGTTTCGATGTCAGGCTTCTTGACATTGGACTTGGGATAGTATCTCGCCCGTTTAGGCTTCACAATGCTCTTCCTCAGATGTCCACTTGAATCATAGGATAAGTAATAGGTTAAGTTTAAACAACAGAAAGCCCATCATTGAAAAGCGTCCAAATAGAACATGTTTTAGTTTCACAAAACTTCCTCAATATCACATTCAAAGTTCTGAACCTGTTTGGGCCGTGACGCTTTGGACCCCTTCTTGGCCACACCTGACTTCTCAACCTCAGAGACCTTCGGTTTTCGTTGAACCATTGCGGAGACAGCCTCCTTGAGGCTGATTGGTGCCATGATCCTTCTACCAGTGAGTTACTAGTCTCAGTGTTACTTTGAGCCCTATACTATCTCTGCATAGAGCCCACAGCAAACATGTATGCAATCCAACAACGAACCAAGTGAAGCAAAACTGATGAGCCAACAGTGTGGCAAAAAGGGAAGGCTTTTTTTTGACCCAACTGCCGGATGTCAGCAGTCCCAGCACCCCTCGTCTCGCTTTGCGTGCAGGTGGTGCTCGGCACGCAGCCTGCCAAGGCAAAGGGATAACAAATGGAAAGGGGAGATCGTGACTTTGATATCGTGACAAGGAGATCGTAACTGCAGGATTTATTGCCAGTTCTTCGAAGCAAAGCTATGTGAATTATGTGACACATACCAGTACCATTCTGGCCTTGCAATGTAGGCAGCATTGATCACCAATAGTTGCAAGGGATCCTCAGCACGGAGACTCCCAAAGACTGTTTTGGTCGTCCAAGGCTGTTTGCAAGGGAAGGCTTCTCAAGTTTTATGAACTCAAATGCCACTCATGATCCATCCTTGAAGTCCTTTCTTCAACCTTGATCTGAACAAGGCACAGGTGTTTGACATAGTTGTAAGCCAGGAAGTCGTGAAACGCAAATCCTGGCTGGTCATGCAGATACTGCGCTCTCGTTCTCACAAGTTGGATTGCTACATGTTTATGGTGCATACATATCAATTATGATTTATTGCTGGGTCAAGGTATTGAGTATTGAATATTGATTGTTAGGATGCCCGCAATCCACAGGCAAAGTGTTGAGGTAGTGCTCATAGAATTGAATTATATTTCATTGTTCATCTTTTGATGGTAGGAAAAACATGAGCCATCATTAGCCAGTCTCACTTTAAAAGATCCAGGCCTAACAAAGTCCAACAGAATCCAACGGAAATATGTAGGAGGAGCTCTACTTGTCATCTTAGATTGCAACAAGCACTGTCACATCAAAGCAGTATCATATGGGCAAGATTGATTGATGACAATGATTGCGATGCAGCCGATGGTGCTCAAAGAAGATGATGATGATGATGATGATGATGATGATGATGATGATGATGAAGAAGACCCTTAGAGTCGTTGCATGAGCCTAGACTGGTCCCCTGCAGCTGTCTCCTCCAACGCAGCTCCAAAGATCATCCCCAATTTGCTTCAGATGTTTCACCTGAGTTGCCGCGCTCGAATTTCAGGATTCTAAGACTCTAAGCAAAAGAAAGCTTCCAAAGGACATCTTGGGAGGGTGAGATTTTCCTAATTGGGCAAATGAATCATTGGACAGTGAAGAAAATTGAGAGCTGAGTGACGACCATGTAGCGATTGGTGGGCCGAAGCAAGTCGCAGGAACCCATGACACATTCTACATGCAAGCTGGCTGCGAAGCACCCAGCAAACAGTCCTGTAATCCCTGATGAGTTCCTTTGTAGCTGCCACCGTTTCTTCGAACAATCAAAAGTCAAACCTGATAGATTAAGAATATTGTTTTCATACTTCTTGAATGACTGTGGATTCACCAAGAGGGTTTTAGCAGCATGTGAAACTCAACGCAACATGAACATCAACTCCTATCATTTCAAATTTGCTCGGAACTTCATGGCAGGCACCATGGTTCTGAGCGCAGAAGGCATCCCAGGGTCTACATCTGGGGCTTCCACATGATTCTCATGAAAGGGCAGCTGTGGCAAATCAGCAACATCAGTTTCCAACTCTTCAGTTGCTAGCGAAACCAGAAAATTGACAGTTCTTCTTGATGACTCGGTTGGCAACCGTTTGGACAGAGTCTCAGCTAGATCCAGCCATTTCTGCTTCTTATCAATGGGGGCCTTCTCCACAGCACGCATAGTCTGTGGGGTAGCAGCAGGCAACCGTCGCAAAAAGTCAAAGGGAAGCGCCAGCTGTGGCACCTAGTTCAGGGGTCACTCATCCAGAATCATGCATTCAACACATAAATAAATTATATATATTTATTGTTACCCTTTCCAATGATGTATTGGCCCACCCTTTGGTGATTCGTTGTTTGGCATCCCTTACCTGACAGAGATCTGGATCGCTCATGTAACGTTTGCAAAGAACCACAACGTCTTCTGGGCTGGCAGCTGCTGCATGGGCTCCAGGACCGGAAGCTTCGATGCGAATGTGAGAGGGAATGTCTGCAGCGGTGACAGTCAGGATGGATATCACCAGAATTGAAAGAACATGACTTAGAATGGATACAACATATGCAATTGAAATCGATGCAGCTAAGATGGAGCATGATTCACGATTGTGAACTTAGTTGGAATCGATGTTTCAACATATGCAAATTGTGACAGGCCTTTTCTTTTCAGAAAGATCCAGGAATGAAGTGCACTGCAATCAGATTTTAGCCCTCCAGAGAATGTAACTCCCAAGTGCGATAGCCTGAGTCCAAAAGATATTTACAATGCTGAAGAGGCCTGGTTCACTTGAAGGAAAAGGTTTCACATGATTCGACTGTTTCACATTCATTGGCCAAAGAACCATTGTTTCCAGTCGCGAACTCCTCGGAGATAAAAGATTTGAACTTCAGCCTTGTGACCAATAAAAGATTGGAGGTTCATCTTCTGCAAGATCAGCCTCAACTTCCTTAAGTGGAGAGCTTACGATCGACTAAACCACCACCCAAAGACGATAGACTAATCGTGAAATCTGAATCCAGTGTCTAGAATTTCTGACCAGTTTCGCCACTGCGTCCTCTGGATCAGCGAGAATATCGCAATATCTCATTGCAGAACCGATGAGTCCAAAGCATTGGTCTTAGCTGGATGGAATCAATGAAAACAATCTTTGAACACGGAGTTGAAAGAAACCGCTAAAAGACCGGTGACAAAATCATGGTGTGCTGAAGTTAGAGCGAGTGTCCCAAGGGACCATGTGTATGTCCAACTCTGGCCATCATCAAAGTGATGCTTCTAAACTTGAATCGTGCCAGCAGGTAAGACATGTAGCCCAAATTCACATTGTTTTTGGACTCCCGCACTGTGTTGTCGAACATGCAGCATAGATTCCAGGGCATAGAGTCACCCAATTTGGCAGAGATAATTTCGAGAACACGTGCTGTGGTCTCAACAATCATCGATCCATCGGAGCTCTGTCGAGGATCCACCAAAAAGAAATACAACCCTATTTGGTGGGCCCAAATTCCATGTAGCTTCAGCCTGGGTCTTTGATATTTACCCAGTTCCTTGCCCACGGCATGTTCACGAAGCCGCGGTATAGCCCACTTTTGCTGGTCCATTCCATCCTCATGGTAGCAATTGAATCCAACTCATTGATTTCTCGAAGTGCTATTCTATGCTGCTTAGGAATTTCTAGCCGAGCTTCCCATGTCAAGAAAAGGATAGCGTTTTGAGGATCAGTGCCTGTGGGATCAAGAGCCTTAGATGAACCAATGCCCATATTAGGCTCATGTTTGTTTTTGTTTGTCACAGTGGGAACCATCCAATGTGAATTAAGTAGCTTGCAAATGCTGTTCCAGAGATCGGTCGCGTTTGACACCATCCAGGTGGTTCTTGTAGCAACGCACAGCGTCATATTTTCCTTGAAGATCCTTGGATGGGACTAGACACGATAAGACTGCACTCTTGTCACTAACCTGTACCGGTGTCATACTAAACATCCATGATCATGCCATATTTTCATACCAAAGATCCTTTGACAACTTGTACGCTTGCTTGAATTCCAAGCAATCATCACATGCCAATTGATCTGTGATCCCAGCAAATCCCATGACTTGCTTCCACTTCTCCTTGAACCTTCGCCAGAATGTAGAGTACCTAGCATGGCTGATGTTGGTTGCTGAACATCGCACACCTCACTAGTTATCATCTAAACTGGGAAGGAAAAACATCCGAAGTCCAAGCTACGAACACTTCTGCCCAAATTGGATCCAAAGCATCTTCAAGTTCCCAGGTGGCAATTTTCGAAAGGGAAGCTGGTCAACAATTTCAGCGTGGTTCGTCTCAATAAACCTCGGTTATTTTAGTTGATCGTTTGTCTTGCGATCTTGCAAAAACTTGCAAACAAGATTGCTCAATACAAACAACGAACAATGTATTGCAACAAAGAACCTCTTCCATGGCATTTGGTTGGAAAGGGCATGCAGCTTAAGTTCCTGGTCGTCCTCAAGCCTTTCCTCCGCAAAAGTCAGAATATCATCTCCTTCTTCTGAATCAAATGCTGCCAAGCCTTGGATTGAGTTGTTAATCCTGGAATCCTGCTGTCTCACAATATGTTCATTGATTCTGCCCCAGTTTGCCTATTTTTGTGCAAGTGACTGTCAGGGAGAGGTTCGCTGATTTCAGACAGTACAACTTGCACCTGCACACTGTCACGCTGATTGGAAGATTCCCGTTTCTGCCCTCGTCTCTGAAACCTCAAGTGGCCGAGGAGCCTGGGTAACTAGTTATGGGCAACTAGCTATGAAACCATTACTTCACAATGTGTTGACGCAGCCCTGTATTTGTATCCAAGACACTTTTCAGGCATCAAACCAGCACAGAACACATACATCTCCAAAAAGAAGCTGTCTACGAGTCTTGTCAAGATCGGTTGTTTGGATGCCACCTTAGCTAGCTGTTCAACTGGATCGTTTATTTCTAGAAATCCTCGTTCTTGCGGTGGGTGCATTGTGTAGAATTTTCCTAAAATATAATATTGCAACAAACTTGCGTACTAAACTTGGAGATTGAGATGCAAATCCTGTGATCTTGTAACGCCTGTCCACTCGTCCAGTCGAAGAAAAACGCCTCTCATTCAGCCCCAAAGCCATTGCCACACAGCTGCGATGCATTGGGACGCCGACAAGCTCCCATAGGCTCCGATGCTCTTTAGTGCAGCCATGAAGCTGTTCGTGCAACTCAGTTACACAGGTTCGTTAATTGGTGACCCCACGATGATACATACTACATACTACACAGAAAACAGCATCAAATTGTATGCAAGTAAGGTTAAGTAGCCAACCCCCCCAAAGGCAACAAAACACTTCCAAACTCCACCGAGAATCATACACATCTTGCTGAAGCTTTGAAATTTGCCAGAACATATTCAGATATTCTTGGAACTTGCCATCAGCATCTTGCAATTTTTGGAAGCATCCTTTCCCACATCTACAGTTCTTTTGCCAAAGCGATTTGATACGTGTTGGGTTTCTTCCATTGAACTTGTGCCTGGGCTGTGGTGACCCTGTCTTGGTCTCTATCTGTGTGATAATATGGCTAAACCGGTCTTAAAAAAACATAAAACAAAACACTACCAAAAACAACTAAGACTGTGCAAAGTAACGCTATCCTTTTAACATGCTTTGCATTCAACCGTCGCAGTCGATTGTCATAGCCAGGTCGGGGTCCACTCCCACGGCTGTGATGCGTACCATCCCGTTGGTTTGCACCCAAAGCTTTTCTTGCACAAAACCCCTGAAGGCTTTCCAGACTAAGAAAGATGTTGAAAACAGGTGGGGCGCTAGCACTAGATTCAACAGTCGCTGGTGAAGAAACAGCAGCTAAAGCAGGAGCAGTCTCCTTGGAAGATGACCGCCTCAGCCTTGCCAAGAATTGAAGCCGTTCACTGCTTCCTTGAGAACCCAGTGAGGTTGGCTTCTTTTTCTCAAAGGCACATTGCTTCACACGCCCTAAAAATTGTTTCCTTTCCTCTGCCATCTTGAGCAAGGAAGGCAAGCGCGTTTTGAACATGCCAAAGCCCCCTGTCTAACAACCAAATGCAACGAAAACACCCCCAAATGCAATGAAATTTCCTTTATAGGTAAAAATATATATATATTGAAAAACACATATGTATATATATATATATATTAAAAAAATGCAAATGTATATATATATATATACACAAAACAAATATGTATATATATATATACATGTTATATTCATATACATATTCATGTGTTTGCATAATTGTCAAAGACCACGAATTCAACTGCTGGGTCGTTTTCCGGCACCTCGTCAAAGCGCCAGCAACATGGCACCGCAGGCGTATCGCCGTCGTGTTTGGACGCGAAACCTTGACCAGTTTGAACGGTGCCAAAGAGCGGTGGTACCCTCCGGTAAACTAACATGGCAATGGAAAATCTACCATTTTGTTAGGAAAACCCTGGGAAAACAGCTATAAATGGTGGATTCTCCATTGCCATGTTAGTTTACCGGAAGGTAACTGATAGCACGGGGGCAATGAAGGTTAGACAGCAATGGATTGTCAATGATCCTGCAAGAATGATTGTGGCAAGCAAAACGAATGTCGATCATTGTGGTTACAGCCAACAATCCGAATGATAATGGCTAGTAGGACGAATCATGGCTTCTACCGTCCAATAATTTACCAGCTCGCTGGCAGAAAATCAGCATCCCCATGGGAAATCATAGCTCTGGGAAGCTGCCCTTGGGTGATGCCTTGAATTCCCATGCCTTGACTCCTTGGGTGATTGCTACCTGATATACCCTGATGTTTGTTAATCTTCATTAAACAATATCAATTCATGTTCTGCTAACGACAGGGACGTAATCAGTACAGCAGCAACAACAGAAATGCAGGGTCAAAAGAAGTCCAATTGATTTGTTTGGTCCAAAACCATGTTTTGCCACTGTTGGTGGTTTCCTTCCTGAAAATCATCAGAACTGAAAGAACTACACCACCCAACGTCAGTAAATCGTGCTTGTACGTAATACTTGGCAGATAGTAATGCATACGCAACATGATCAAAAATGATCATGATCTTCGAGCAAAAGAAATGAAGATAGCAACGTCTTAGCTGATAAGTCACCACCTCGGTAAGCTTTGGGAGCTTTTTCCACCGCCCGATGTGATGCATTGAGGTCAAAGCGATGGATTTTGGGGGGGCTGAGGACAAGAATCTGCGAGAGCATCCATGGTTCGTGAAGTGAAATATGACTCAGATGGTGGTTTCTTGAAATGGAGGTCCCAAACAATGGTTGGTTTGTTGCTGTACATGGTTAATATTGGATGATTTGGGGGTACCCCTATTTTGAGAAACCACCAGATCAAAAAACTGTTTCTCGTTACTGCTTTGAATCTCAAAGAATACTACTCGGATCTGATAGCTTGAGATTCAGCTCGGAGATGCTCAAATTCTGGATCACCTGAGTTCACTGGTTGACAAATTCCTGACAGATTCCTGACATGCAAACCTTAAGATATGGACTCTGCCACCTGACGCTCTCTGTCCAGGTCGCTCTTCAAACACTCGTCTTTATCCTTGATGGACTTGCACTCCTTAACCTTTCCGAGGCAGAGAACTGAACCAGTTGCCCCCACTTTAGGCGTGGTCTACACAGTGAAACCCGCTTCAGGCCTCCCCACTTAGAGCACCATTGACCCTGAACTGCCGAGGTCAAGCAATGGGTCACAGTCACTGTCACACCAACCACTGGCACTCCCAGGAATGTTTGCTACACAGTCCTTGCAGTGGTAGACCCCATTGAAATAGCAACTGCAGGGTGGCAACAAGTCATCAGTCACATCACCAGCTGGCTCCACATGTTTGCCACAGCAGCTGCGGTTCACCACGATGCAGTGGCATTGCCAGTGCTGGGATCGCAGATGATCCCCAGTGATATTCATCATACCTGGTTCCCCTCATCCCTCTGAATCAATACCTATGTATGCTTAGAGTATTCACCATCGCCAAAGTCAAATATCCAGTACCTAATCCAAATCAACACTTCTTCATCATAATGGGGTGGTTATCAGAAAATGGTTATCAAGCATCTTGAACTAGCATTAATCATCGCTTGAACTGAAGGTGATCTCCTTGAACTTGATGGGCGCGCCCCCACCACCGGTTGTCACGGCTACAGCTCAGAGAACATGCGTCCATGTGGGCGATGGATTCCGGTTTCCGTGACGTCAGTCCCATGGGAGTATGCAACAAGGCCGCTCTCAGTCGCATATCTCGATTTTCCGCTTCAGTTTGGTATAGTATCTCATATGGTGGTTTCTCAAAATAGGGAGCCCCACAAATGGTTGGTTTACTACTATAAATGGTTAATAATGGATGATTTGGGGGTACCCCTATTTTGAGAAACACCCATATGGTGGTTTCTCAAAATAGGGGACCCCAAAGTTATGGTTGGTTTACTACTATAAATGACTATCAACACGGATGATTGGGGGGTACCCCTATTTTGAGAAACAGCCATATGTCTTAATCACTTTTATCCCTGTCATTCCCTGTCATCCGTATTAGCTATAGCATCTATTGTTGGTTCATCCCCTGTCATCAGCCAGTATTACCGAATTCCATACCACTTAATCAATTGTGTTTGATAATTGCAGGTGTCTCCTGGTACTATTCCACTCCTTGTCTCAGTCGTTCGTTGGTGCTATCCACAGCCGTTCACCAACGGCCCAGCAGCCGCCACTGACGTCCGACCTGCCTCAGAGTTGAGGGGTTTCTCGTGGCACTGCGGGTTGGGATTCTCGCCGCCAGCGGTTTGCCTGTCACGGTCAACACTTTGCACCATGACCATTCTAGCAATGGTTAGTTAAACGATCATTTCATCAATCATTTCATCAATCATTTCATCAATAATTTCATCAATTGCTGAAATACTACTCATTTCAGTCACTTGTTGGTCAGAAATGATGAGTGTTGCAGCCATTGATGAGCAATGCATACTGAATGATCATCTATATACATATATATGTACATAGTCTACAGATGTATATGGCGGTCATCTCAGCAGTGTGACTCTCTAACGTCGACAGCGATGAACAACCGCCAAAAATGAGCATTTATCATCACTGGCAGCCCAAACGGAACCATTCAAAGGCAGCCAGCCGAGTTGCGCGAAGCGGTCGTCGCATGTCACGGAGCATGAGCAACTTTCACCGGCCTGGAAGAAGTGGCTGGAAATGGCTGAATCATTGAGAGCCTTGGTGGCTTTTTGATCCCTTGCTAAAAGTCTAACCTTTAGTGGCTATATATATGGTAAATCAATCATGTCCCAAAAAGCTAAGGTAGTAGCTATAATCCACCCAGGAGCGTGAAGGGTTGATTGAGCATGCTGATTGCCAGCTGCCCTACAGTATCCAGTACTGGTTGGTGGATCTGACCAGTGATGGATGTTGAGGGCGTGGTTGCCGAGACGGGTGAAATCGATGTTGAATACCAACTAAATGTTCCTTGGATGACTGGCAAAATCGACCTTGAAGCCTCCCATGTTTTGGTCAGACAGTTTCACAGCATCGAATGGTGCGTCTTCAAACAGGCAACCCCCAGAATCATTTCAAAATAGACCATGTTTGATGATGAACCACATTCATCAACCAGTTGTCCACTGAGTCCACCAACAAATCATAGCATTCAGCGTCACCAATTTGGAGGCGCCAACATGGGAAAACTCCATCAAATTCAACCAGTTCTGGCTGATATAATTGCACAGCGAACTGGCGTGAACGCCATCTTATTTAGTTTGCCATCAAACAACAACAAGCATTGAGAATCATGCACCGTCATTAACCAATGTTTGGTTTCTCATTATAGCCCCCCAGTTATCATCCAATATGGTTCATTTATAGTGATAAACCATGCATGACTTTGGGCTTCCCTATGGCTTAAGAACCCCCCCCATTTGTTCAGCGATGTTTGGGTGGCACCCCTAGGCTTCATCATTGAGAAGCACCACACTTTGGTGGTCTTTCTTAAGCATCTCCGATGGCAACATCGGCCTACCGTCGACCCTACCACGCGCCAACAAGGCGGGGAATCTTCAGAGTTGATATGGATTTTTGCTGGAACTCGTCTGCTTTATATGGGCCATCGTTTGGTTTAGGGTGGGCCATGATGAACCAATGGCTTTGTGACACCCAATTTCGCACCCAAGAGCTGAGCCTCTGCTTGCTCCAGCCGAGCATCATGGCCAACGTATGACCAGTTTTGATCCCCTGGAACACAAACCGAGGTTCCCTTGATATATTTGAAAGCATTCAAAACGCTGAAATGAACAGTTGCAATCCATCAAACATGTATCACAGTATCATTAGCGTCTGAGTATAGAAGCTGTAATCCACTGATGAAAACAAAACAATGCCTGTGTCTCAAAACGCACCCCGGGCGGATCTCAAACAACCGTGGTGGGCCGTGATGGGCCTCAAACAACCGTGCTGGGCCCAGGGTGTGTTACGGGTGCTCCAGTGGTTGTCATCGCGACCACCCCTGGGCTCGGCCTGACAATCGCAGCCATCCACGAGGCGGCCGGGTGCATCCACGCTGGGGCACGCGGGAGGGTTCGGCCTTCGGCCAACGGGGGCGGCATCGACTTCCGGGTGACATGTGAGGCGCCTAGGCTTCAATCTCCCACTCCATCTCTTTCAATATATTTAAATGTAAATATGTAATAGGAGGCAGGTCATACAGTCATACATACATGCATTGCATTAAATTGAATTCATGTTCATTTGATTCCATTCCATTACATTACATTAAATTACATTAGATTAGATGAGATTACATTACATTACGTTGTGTGTGTTACATGACCTTACATCACATTACAGTACTTTGCATTACACTACATTACATCGCATACATACATATGTCCATGCATTTCATTGCATTACATTACATTGCATATGTATCTATCTAAATCAAAAATCATACATGTATACACACATATATAAATTTATGTATATATATATATGTATATATTTACAGATATGTTTTTGGATATGTATTTAGTCAGTACAGGCACAGGGCAAGTAAATCAATTGATTCACGATAATTCTCAAACATATAATTAGAGGGAATCAATCCTTTCCAGGGAACACAAACTTTACTCAGTACCCACATAATATACATGTATATGCTTATCAATGTATGTATCAATAAGAATATATGACATATATTTCACACGACCGATTTCAACGCATCATTACTGGATCGGCCCGATGGGCAACTCATGAGAAGAGGACATTTTGTGAAAATCCGCTTATCGTTTCGTTATCGTTCTGCTTATCGTTCCAAACCTCTGGGTACTTTAGAACAAATCTGGGTTGTTTAAAAGGCTGAATCTCTTAAGTTATCTTAGGTTCTCTTACGTTATCGGTTTTGGGAGTTCACTATATTGTTTTACCGGTCCCGGAGCCATTTCCTGCAGATATTCCAGCCGAAGACTAAAGTTCACTACGGAGAGTTTAGCCTTTCTCTCATGTATACATATATATATAATTAAATATATCCAAAGAAACAAATATGCTGTGAACTAACCACCTTTTGTGACGGCTACATGCCTGGAAACCGATGCTTCGCTCCGCCGAGCAACCACGGCTTATTCATTCAAAAGCGATGCTGAATTTTGAAAATGTAGCAGTTCAAGCATGAGAGCAAAGACAAATGTAGTTTGCGTATGAAAAGTAAAAAGAAACATACAGTTTGCAAATATATACATATATTTATATTTAGATATTTACATATATTTATCTATGTATATACATGTATATTGATATGTCCATATTTCAACACATGTATATGTATATATATATATATATGAAAATACAGTTCTCCTTGTATATAGATCCACTCAGAGACCATCACCATCACATTTCTTGGACACCAGCTGCCCCTGAATCAATGATATGTTTCAACATCCAAGTTCTAGCAGTACCATGAGGGGGTTATTCTACTGCCAACAAAGTTGCTGATATCTCTCTATACACATAAATGGTGGTTTCTCAAAATAGGGGTACCCCTAAATCCTCCATTTATAGTCATTTAGTACCAAACCAAGCATTTTGGGGGTCCTATATTTTGAGAAACCATCAAATGACATTATGCCATTTCTGTTGGAGCTATCCCAACTGAGTTAGGAGAACTTCTCAGGCATCTCATTTGGACAATGGCTCTAGCAGCCTGCAGAACTGTGCAACCCCAAAGGTGCCCGTGGTTTCCTCAGGATTCTCACAAGATCGCAAGGTGGCCGCCCAGGAAAGCTATAGTTCGATGGCGAACCTTAACCACCTTAAGACTTGCGAGGGACCGCCTTCTGTACACCGGTCACGCAGTATAACCGGCAAGTGACACCGGTATAATCAACTATATATAGCTACTAATCAATCATACCAGAGTCACTCCATTATTTCAATACACTGGTATAGAAACTGCAAGCATCAGCACATTTAACGCATTGCACTCACATATCAAAATCATCAAACAGTAGCATAAATCATCAAACATAATAAAGCAAAACACAATTGACAATCAAATTGATAACTCACCAAAACCCACCGCAACCACAAATGAACCATGTATCACCATTTACAACCATCTATAACCATGGTATAACCATTTATAACCATTTATAGATGGTTGTAAATGGTTAGACCATGGTTATACACCATCTATGACCATCAATCATCATCAACCAACCAGCTGGACCCAGGTCCAATCCCCAGCCTCGACCAACAGCTGGGCGAAGCGCCTGGCATTGCAATGCGGCGACAGCAGAAATCATAGAGAAATTAACATCAAACAAATGAAAACAAATATAATATATATATATATATACTTCTACGTTACAGTACATTATTTACATAAATGCAGTATTATATATACATTTTCCTCTCGCCTGCGGAAGCTGTGACAGCTGCGGCGAAGCATTGAATTCCCATCTGCTTCAACCGGCAAAATCCCGGCCCATACACAGACCAGCCTCGGTGTTCAGGCTGACGTCCATGGCTTTACACTGAGCCAGAAAAGTTGCTGGAACATGGTCTTCCACACTGACCTTGAAGCGATGGAGCGCTGTACTCATGCTGGACGCTAGAGCACCACTCATGGCTGGTGGATATTCCTTCAGCCTACTGGTGAGGAAATCGCCCTTGGCTGAAACCCCTATCGACGAGCCTGCGATCTGACCATCTGCCAACCTCCAAGAAATGAACTCGGCTGCCAGCGTGGGAATCCGAATGGTCATGATATCGGTAGGCTTCGGGCTGAAGGCCCCCAGTTGTCCCTGAATGACACGAACTCTGCGCACGTCTGGAAGGGTGAGCATGTAGCTGACTGCAGTGGTACGCCACACACACGCTGCAGTGGGGGATGGCGACTCAGCGGGGTGCTCCATGGCACCAAAGCCATCCATGATGTAGATCTCATGCAAACCTTCCAATCCGAATTGCAGCAAATCGTTGCCAATCCTGAGCTGTTGGCTCTCCCGTCTGGATGTACTCTCCATGCCCCAAATGCAGTTCAAGGAGCGGATCACCCTTGGACCACGGCGTCCATTGGAGAGTTGGTTCGATCTTGCTATCGACCACGATTCACAGGGTGGTCCTGTGAACAATCCAATCGTCCACTTCTGTTGAATGCTATGGAGCCAAAAGGCTCTTGTGGAAACCTTGGTCACGTCCCCTAAATTGGAGTCCACCATAATGTCCAAGCTCACCGTGTGGATGGTGGTCCCTGCTGGGGGTGCCACCTTGTCCAACCAGAACTGCAAGTCCCCATATCTGCGTCTGCCAGAATACAGGTGAAGCACAATACTGTGTCGCCCCAAGAGACGTGGCGGCTGTCGCTTGAACCATTCAAACGGAGTGAAAACACCGTCATCCAGAGCTTGTTCAAGATCCCTCATCGAAAGATCAGTACTTGAACTGTGCTGGGTCTGGTCGCAATGATCTTGCAAGAATGACCAGCTCTCAGGTGCTGCCAAGCGATGCAGAAGCGTCTGCACATCTTGTAGGGAA
>VSDK01022646.1:605398-618573 GCA_009767595.1 Symbiodinium kawagutii
AGGGAAAGATTGTTGATCTCGCTGTCATCTGCACTGTACTGTTCAGCAAAATGCAACAGGGTCACGCAGTAATCTTCCCAGGTGATTGGCATGTGCTGGATACGGTCTCTGATCTCCACTTCTGCAGCGATCAATGTGTCCTGTGTTGTCTCCAGAAAGACCTCCGCAAGGACAGCATCCAATTCCAAATGAAATATGGACTCCTCATGGGCTGGCTGCGGATCCAGACTGGGTCCTTGCCCTGTCAGCACTGGAGCGAGGCCATCATGTCTTTGCAATTGGGCATGTTCGGTCTGTGATCCACGACCCGGTGCCGGTGTGCAATGCATGCGACGTGTCTGCAGATCACCGCGGCACTGCGCTGAATGCATGAGATGACGTTGAACTTTGTAATGGCTGTGATACTCGCGAAGGCAGCTCGGGCAATGTGTGGAATCGAACAAGCGCCTCACCGGGTTCACATAACCATGTTTCTTGGCCATATGGGCTCCCAGGCCCGCTTTACTCTTGCAGACCTGCTTGCATCCAATGCATGCGAAAATCATGGGAGTGTCTGGCTCCTCAGGTGGTGTCTCCAACTGAGGCTGCTTCGGAACGAACCCCACTGCTTGGATGCGAGAACACAGACGTTGGTGGAACTGGTCTGTGGCGAGCATGCGTCCATGATACGCAAGCTCAGTAGCAACTGCGCGGTTCACCAGCTTCTTCCAGTAAGACCTGTGGGCAGTGACTAGCTGGCACCATGGGGCGATCTCCAGAGAAGGATCCGGCAAACGGCTGGTGTTGCAGATCCATCGCCACATCCACGATAGGTCTTGGAGGAGCTGCTGCCACCAAGCTGCGTCTTGTGAGAGGACTGTCCACACCTGCTTGTAGCCACAGTTGGCTAAGGTACCAAAATATCGCAGCCTGGCTCTTCTCAACAATGTGTCCGGGCTGGGCAGATTGGCTTGGATCCACACTTCCTTGTGAGTCATGTGTGCATCTGGGGCGATACCCTGTAACCTGCGATACAGCTTGCAAACACCATGCTCCCATGCTTGCTGCGTGCGTGAGTCATCCAACACCCATGATTCAAGGTTGTAGGATAGCTGGCTGACAACTATAGTCTGAAACAGTTGCAGTCGCTGTTCCCACGTCAGAGCTTTGTTACTGTAAAGGTGCTTGCGGTGCTGCGTAAAGGATTGGTGTGCTATGCCCAATCGACGGCGCATCTCCTGCTGGGACTGACCTTGATGATGCAAGAGCCCCCCTAGATGAACATATCGTGGCACTATGCGCACAGATGCAACCATGTCCTCACAGAGCACTGGAATGGTGCCTGACGCACTTCCTCCATAGTGTTTGGTACGTTGACCTCTGGAGTATTGACCCCTGAAACTGAACATAATCTCAGTTTTGCCAGCCTGGAGATTTGGCTCCATGAAGTATTTCTTGCATTGGTCCAGCAAGATGCCGCAGGCAACACTTGCTTTTCGCTCAATCTTCTGAGCGTCAGTTGCGGACAAGCAGACTGCTAAATCGTCCATCCACGTTGGACCCATGAATACTTGCTGATGTTGTTGTGGTGCCCTGGTGCCCTTTCAGATTCATGAGTCTCATGTTGACGGTGCTGGCATGATTTTTTTTTGGATTTCTCTTTCCTCGCGTTTTCGTCATCATGATTTTTCCTGAAGAATTTTTTGACAATATTTTGAAGTATGTTCTGGTTTAGAATAAAATTTTTGCAGTCATTGAATATTTTGAAGTATGGGAATAATAAAGTTTAAGGCCAGGGTAAGAATATAAATTTAAAATTAACATATATAACATGAAGGAGAACATGTGATATGTTTCTATCTGAAAAATGGAAATATGGTAATTTCAGACCACCCTACGCCCGTACTAATGCCCAATCACAAGAAATGTTTTACAACTTTTATTATATTATATTTTAAAATACAAAACCTCAAAAGGAAATATGTATCATACGCATACCCAGATTCCACCAGCGTGTAAAAGTACGACGAAAAGTGCTGGAGTAAGATCTTGGCTGGCTCATGGAAACCGGCAATTGTTCAGCGACAGTTGCCCGATCGAACTCGACAAGCTGGCTTCAAAAAAAGGAATGCAAGGGTGAGGGGGGCTGGGTTGGGGTAGAAGACGGCGGTCTCGCACCGACTGTCTCACAGTGCAACGGCGGCATCTTTCCGACTGTTGCAGACGGCGGCTTCGTGCCGACTGTCAGTTCGTGTTCCGACGGCGGCTTCGCGCCGACTGTTGGGCGAAACGGCGGCTTCGTGCCGACTGTTGACGGCGGCCCCGCGCCGATTGTCAACTTCAACGGCGGCTTCGCGCCGACTGTTGAGAACGGCGGCTTCTTGCCGACTGTTCAGGCAGAAACGGCGGCCTATGGCCGACTGTTTCTTCACGGCGGCCACTGCGCCGACTGTGACATTTGCGACGGCGGTCTTGAGACCGACGGTCGGAGGAACGGCGGCGCAATGCCGACTGTTTGCTCTGCAGCCGGTTGTTTTGGTGGTCCGGTGGCGAGATAGGCTGAGCTGCAGACTGCTTGTCGGGGTTGTTGGCAAGCATGTGTGTCGGCGACGCAAGTGGGCTCAAACCTTTTCAGTAGTGCAGTCGAGCCTCGCTGGATGGAAGGCTTCCTCCGTGTCCACGAGGATGCCAGCTTTGCAGACCTTTGTGCTCAAGCAGAGACTACGCAAGTCGAGGGCGAAGAGGGCAAGAGCGAAAAACAATTGAAGAAAAGTAGAAAAAAAAACCAAAAAAGAAAAGCACGCTGACGATGAAGCCATCGAGGAGGAGAAGGAATCAGTGCCCAGCAAAGCTACGACGTTCCCTGCAGAGAACGACGAGGACGACCAGGCTGAAAGGGCCGACGTCAAGATGGAGGACACGGATGATTGGAATGTTTCCACGTCATTGTGTAGCAATCCAGAAGCGGCAGTTCCAGAAGAAGAGCCTCTGTCCAAACGAGCTTTGAGAAGGGCAATGTTTGGTTTCAACCGCAGAAGTGGCGGTAGGAAACATAAGAAGAAAGGAAAGGTTAAAAGAACCGATCCTTACTCATGGACTTAACTGGGTACAAAGAATGGGCGGCGTTCAGGGTCCAGTTTGTGTTACTTTTGACACGTTTCGTCCTCTTGCGTCGTCGCCCCAAATTGAAGAAAAGTAGAAAAAAACCAAAAAAGAAAAGCACGCTGACGATGAAGCCATCGAGGAGGAGAAGGAGTCAGTGCCCAGCAAAGCTACGACGTTCCCTGCAGAGAACGACGAGGACGACCAGGCTGAAAGGGCCGACGTCAAGATGGAGGACACGGATGATTGGAATGTTTCCACGTCATTGTGTAGCAATCCAGAAGCGGCAGTTCCAGAAGAAGAGCCTCTGTCCAAACGAGCTTTGAGAAGGGCAATGTTTGGTTTCAACCGCAGAAGTGGCGGTAGGAAACATAAGAAGAAAGGAAAGGTTAAAAGAACCGATCCTTACTCATGGACTTAACTGGGTACAAAGAATGGGCGGCGTTCAGGGTCCAGTTTGTGTTACTTTTGACACGTTTCGTCCTCTTGCGTCGTCGCCCCCAGTTGCTTGGCACTGTTGAAAGTTTAGTCTGAATAGCCGGTGCAGGCTCAAAGTGAGGTGGGGCGTGGGGCGCTGCGTGTGCTGTAGCCATGACCTCGCGCGCTGACCCCAGGCATGCAGCGAGGCCAGAGACTCCACCGAAGCATGGGGGTCCTGTGGCGCGACCTCCGGCGGGTGTGACCCCAAAGGCTGCGACGCCGGCGCCGGTGACTGTGGCGCCGCGGTACCAGCAGCCAAGAGAGGACCGAGGAGGCCGAAAGGAAGAGGAGAGGCGCCACACACATCGGCGCCGAAGGTCAAGCCGCCGTGAGGATACCAATCCTGGCGGACGCGCGATGTCTTCACGTGGCCCTGGTGGAGGTGGTGGTGGGGACCATCGCCGCCGTGGTGGAGGTGAAGGCGATGGTGGGCGCGCCGCTTCTCGTGGCCGCAGACGGCAGAGGAGCCGTGGACGTGAGGAGGAGGAGACACCGAGGAAGGCGCCGAAGAAGACGGCCGCTGCGGCAACGAAGAAGGATGAGAGCAGTTCGTCAGAGGACTCTGAAGAGGAGGACGAGATGGAGTCGGTGCAGGAAGAGCTTCCTCAGGACGCAGAAGCTGCAGCCAAAGCTCTCCAGGAGACCAAGGAGAAGCTGGAGATGAGGGTCGCGATCCAAGGCCGCGTGGACGACTTGGGAGCCAAGGCGGTAGCCTTTTCGAAGGCACTGGTGCGTGGCACCCAGGCGCTGAAGACTGCGGCGAGAATCGCAAGAGAAGCTGCGATGTCCTTCGAGGCCGAGGTCGAGCACTTCATCACCGCCCAGAAGGACATCAACAAGACCTTCAACATCCCTGACTGATGTGGACCGAGGGCCGTGGCGACAAAAACCTTAGATGACTAAGTGAAAAATAACTTCAATGAATATAAAAATAAAAAACTAAATGAATAAGTTTTTTTTATTGAAATATGAAAGTATTTTGAAATTGTAAATCTAAGTGTGAATAATTAAGAATCATTTTCTAACATTTTGTAAGTAAGTAAATTAAAAGAAAAAGAAGTAGTGATAAATCAAGTTTGTTTTCCATAAATATCTCAAATTACTCTTCAAAAATTGGAAATTTATTTGTTTCAAGAAAAAAAATTGAAAAATGAAAAGTGATGAAAAGTGATGAAAAGTGATGAAAAGTGATGAAAAGTGATGAAAAGTGATGAAAAGTGATGAAAACATCATTTTTGTGATGAAAAGTGATGAAAAGTGATGAAAAGTGATGAAAAATGATGTTTTCATCACTTTTCATCACTTTTCATCACTTTTCATCACTTTTCATCACTTTTCATCACTTTTCATCACTTTTCATCACTTTTCATCACTTTTCATCTTGGCTGCTGCTGAAGGACGACCCATTGCCACACCTTGCCGTGCATTCCGGGAGTCTGAGGTGGACACGGGCAAGACTGACTTCGACAGCTTCACCATTGAAACGCGGCCAAAGGCTTTTCACTTGCGGCGGCACCAAAGCAGCCAAAAGCATCGGGAGGCATTGCTTTTCAAAGACGGTCTCATTACCGAGAACGACATTTTGAGTCTTGCCCCTTCCGTGGAAGATTTTCGAGGAGCCCTGGATGCCATGCGAAAAGGAGATTCTGCTCGAGACGGTGGCCAATGCAGTGACCGTGCGAACTTCTTGAGGTGGTGTTTGTCCGAAAGTTTACTTCAGCTTTGGCGCCGCGAACTCCGTGCAGCGCGCACCTTGTGCCTGGTTCGGGATGAGCGCAAGGGCAAATTGCTCATTCGTTTCCGTGCTTGCAGTGGCCAACTAACCGTTTGTTCTGGAACATTCGGTTGTGTGCGGATGAGAGGAGGAAGCGCAGAAGACATCGTGACAGCAACTGCCAAAGCCATGCGGGTGTTTTGCACAGCTTGTTTCAAGCCACCTCGTTTGGGAAAAGCCCTGGAGCACGCAGGTGGTTTTGACCAACAATTGTTTGCTCACTTGAGGAAGATTTGTCATATATTGACGACAGACAGCCATCCCGCTGAGCTCCTGGCGTCCAATATCATGAAGGGCAATCGTCAAAGTGCTGATGACGCCCACAACAGATCTCCTTTTTTGCCAAATGTCGTGCTTGTGGGTCGTGATGCGGCGCACGCTTCGACGAGATTGGTGAAGAGGCCGTGGGCGTGCATACCTGAGATACAGGAGACGTGGTTGAAACTGTTTAAAGGTTGTTTTGAAATATAGGGTGTATGCAAGGCGAACATTGGATGTCCCTGACATCAGGATGTCTTTGCTGCCACGGTGCGAAACTCTGACAGTCCAGTTCAGAAGCTCTTCAATAGTCATGTCTTCAGCCGATGGTTTGAGGATGATGTGCAGCAGCACTATGGGAAGAACCGTTCTGCATGCAGCCTCAGTGCGGCAAAGCATCGTTTCGCAAGCTTTGCCAAACCTCTGGGCAGAATGTTGCTCAATGTAGAAAGCTTCTTCCGGACTTTGCATAGAGCGGCAGCGCTGCGAGACGATGCTACCTGGGCCCAGACATGGTTGAGCGAGATCTCTTCCAAAAGATTGCTTTTGCTTTCCTTGGCCGCTGATGGAGCAGACACACTCATGCAACTCTGTCGTTTCTTTGATGCGGAGTCTTGCGACCCGGCTACCATGAATCAAGAAATCGGCTTCTTCATGTCGGAGTTGGATGTGCAATTTCGGCAGGGCAAGGTCTGGGAAATTGAGGGATATTCCAAGCATGTCCTTGGAGTCTTGCAGCGAGGGCATCTGTACGCCATCGCCGGAGGTCAAGGGAAACAATTGATTGCTAATGAGGAAGTCAAGCGTCAAGCTTTACAGGAGTTTCAAGCCTGGCTACCTCTCTGCGAAGCAACGGTTCGAGCAGAGTTCCCTGACTTCGAAGTCTTGAATTCCATGAATGTCTTCAATTTGGCAGAGGGTTGCGCTGCGTCAGTTCCCCGAGCATTGCCCGATGACCTGATTGCTCGGAGTTTGCGTCGCCTGGCCGAAGCTTTGCGTTTGGAACCATTCATCCTCAAGACGGAGTGGGAGAAGCTTCGCCCAATGGCCGCTGCGCAACAGAAACTTGGCCAACTCGACAATCGCCGAGCGTGGGCAGTGGCTTACGAACATACTCAGAAGACTGCGGAGATGCGCCAAAAATATGGGTTCCAATGTTTGCCTGTAGCTTTGCAAGCGTACATGTGCTGGACTCCTTCCTCGTGCCCCGGCTCTCGCTTCTAATGATTTTATAAATCTTAATATCAACTTGTAGTTCTTTGCGTCGACCTCTGTGTGATATGGCTAATTGTTGAATTGATTGAATTTATCAAATGTGTATTGATCATCTTGTTATATGGAAGGATATATGACAACTTATTGCTTACGTTGACGCATTGTGTCCAGGTCTGGTGTGGAGCAAAACTTTTCGAAAGCAGACCGTTGCTTTCACGAAGGCCGCTTTGGACCGAAAGCCACCGACACGGAGCGCAGGGCATTGACCATTTTGTGCATGGACAACTCTGTAGAGAAAGACATCATTGCCGGTGCTCGGCGCTTGTATGCCACTGCAGTCAAAAGACATAAAGGAAAGCAAAAACACAGCCGTATGGACAAGGGCGTTGCAAGGGGACACTTTCCTACTTCAGAAGCCCGCTTTTTGAAACGAAAGAGGGAATCTGTCAAAGAGGCTATGTCGTCAGCGCCCAGGACCGGTGAGCTGGTGCAACCACACATAGGAGCACAATCTTCCAAAGCCGTGAAGGAGATGCAGCTCCAGAAGCGGAGGCGCTTGCACGAACGGCTACTTGCTCCAGAATGATGACGAAGCTGCGGAAGCTTTCTCCCAGTTGCAGAAGACTCAAAAGAAGTGCCAACAACAAGATGCAAAGCGCATCCAACACATGGCTCTTCGAAGGCAGCATTGTCATACTGTTTGCGAGCACAAGCTTTGGAATTGGAAAAGCCTCGGAGCTCGGAAGGTTTGGTCACCGGTTTCCTTGCCAAGGGATGCCCTTGATCCACTCGTTTCCGTTTCTGTACCTTGACTGCAACATCAAGCGCATTCCAACACCACCCATGTATCACAATATACAGACTATTTTGTTTTTGCTTCCAGCGCTCACATCAGGACCCTCGGGAAGCTTCTGTTTTCATCCAGTGCAAGGAGACCATTTCCGACAAGGTCTACCTCATGGCAATTGCAGTTGGGGGGACCATTCTATCCAAGAGCGTTCTTCACGGTGGGGGTGGTTTGCGACTGCAATACCAGCTCGCTCCGTTTCGTCGGCTACGGAAAGAACATGAAGGCATTCACTGCTCCAAAACCTTTCGGGACAAACATCCTGAGTTTGTCAAGACGCTTGCTTGGGTTGTCCAGAAAGAAGGGTGGCGCAGACTGAAGACTAGTTCCTTGGATAAAAAAAAATCCATTTGTCTGCTTGCCTCCGAAGATCCGGATTCTCGCCAGTTGAAAGCCAAAGCATTCCTGGCTCTATCCAAAGAGGATTTCGTTGCGTGGCTAGCTCAACAATGCCTTGCAAAGGAGCAAAGCTTCTTTGTCAAAAGTGTTTAAAGGGGTTTGTATCTGCTGCAGTTGTGAAGCCAACAGCAGAAACTGCAAATGACCGCGCGCTAATCCGAACCGGTCTGGGTGTGCGAAAGAATGGACAGGGGTTACTACTATGGTCTCAGCGCTGCCGGGCTGGTCTGGAGGACCGAGAGGGCAGTAGGAAAACGCTACTGTCTTCTCGCGCGGCCGGGCCGGTCTGTGGCTTTGAGAACGCAGTAGTAAAATGCGAAAGGATAGTATAATCAGGTGAAGTTAGTATGTTCTCGCGGTCTGCTACTGTGTTCTCAATCGCGAGGGCCGGTCTGGAGCTGCGAGTAGACAGTAGTGTTCTACTACTATGCTCTCAGCGATGGTGGCATCAGTCTGCGCCCTGCCTGGAAGGTCCCGTGGAACCGTCAACGTGCAGCTCCTGAGTGTGCTTGTCTCTGCTGCTGCGAGGCTCAAGTCACAGAAGTCTTGACAAAATCAAAAAGATATTATACTAAGGTTCATGACATCATCCATAGAATCAATTTATATCTACCCTTGCAAACAAACATGTGAAGCAACAAAGGCGCCTCTGTGTCAGCCATGCCTCACTCTAAGGCCCGGCAGTTTTTGAACAAAAAAAGAAGGCATCTCAGGAACTTCCGGATGCTCTCCTCGAGAACCACATCGCCGAGCTGAAGGCTTTGGTCAAAGAGCAGCTAAACAAAAGCCTTCCTCCAGTCATGCCGACGGGAAAAATTCGGATTTTTGCCGACTGTGCAGGGATCTCTTCAGAGACTTTGGCTCTGCGCTTGCTCGGGTTCGATGCGTCCCACATGGAGTTTGTCGGTGGCTCGGAGATCGATCCAGTGAAGCGTTGTCTACTCCAGTCTGTGCACAGGAGTTGCAAGCAAAAGACATACAAGGAAGCGTTTGAGCGCGACATCTTTGATCGCGACTTGTCCGACACTCCAGAGAGTGACTTGTACATCAGTGGCTTTCCTTGCCCTGCGTATTCCACTTGTGGTGTGAAAAAAGGTGCGAAGGATGGAAAAGGCCGTGGGCTCTTGATTTTCGAGGGCCTCAAATACGTCACCTATCGCAGGCCTTCTTTGGTCATCTTGGAGCAGGTCGCTGGCTTTACCCACAAGCGACACAGTCGAACTCACAAGGTGATGCAGAAGTGTTTTCATGCCTTGAAATACAAAGTCTATTTCAAGAAGCTGACGACACAAGAGCACGGCATCCCTCAAAGCCGAACCCGCTGCTACTTTGTTGCCTTCCGCAAAAAGGCGGTGAAGTTTCGTTTCCCAGAGTCTTTGCCCAAGCCTGCCTTGGGAACGTTTTTGGATAAGTCCAAGGGCACTGAGAAAGTTGACCTCGCATCATATGAACAAAAATTCGGAGAGAACATCTGGCAGGAAGAGCTGGTTTTAGACATCGGTTCAAGTCCAAAGTGGCAGTCCAAAATGACCGACGTCAGTCCTTGCCTCACTCGAGGGCGGTGTCTGCAGAAGGGCTACTACTTGCCGCACAAGCTTCGTCGTTTGAATGGATGTGAATGCGCTCGTCTTCAAGGAGTTCCAGCAAAGGTCTATGAAGAGATGTTGACGTTCTTGATGCGGAAAATGGATCGATATTCCAAAGAGGACGTCGCTGAAAAGCAAATCATGGGCGCTTTGGGCGATAGTATGTCCGTCAATGTCTTAATGCGCTTGTTTTTCAGCGCTATCATAGCAGCAGGGTTAAAACCTTCTGGCCTTGCCTTGAAAGACCCTTGGGCCAAGGCAGTAGCAGGAAAACGCGCGCATACTTTGGCTGACAAACTGTGGGCCAACATGGGGTGAAAAAGGAAAGAGCCGCTGCAGCTGTGTAGTAGTTTCTTTACGCGGCGGCTGTGAGCCGACTGCGGCTCGCAAATTCGGCGGCCATTGGCCGACTGATTTTTCATACGCGGCGGCATGTCTCAGCCGACTGCATGACGGCGGCTTCGCGCCGACTGTCCTTTCATGACAGATGGACGGCGGAGTGTCACCGCTGACCGTCCAGAGCACCCTTGTTTCTCCTGTCTTGCCTTCATGTTGCCAATGGCCTTTTTGTCTGCCGTGGCCACGCGCTCCAGTCACCGCCTGAGTTTTGCCCTCAAACCGCTGGCAGCCTCGTGTGAGCATGGCTCCTACCAAGCACTTCTCGGCGTGGCGCTTGAACAAGTCCGAGGAGAAGCAGGTCGACAGTGACTTGGCCGTTTGGGAAGCTAGCCAGCCTAGTGGATTGAGCGAAGAGGACCGCTTGCTGAAGCGCAAAGAAGAGCGAACGCTCTTGGTCCGAGCTGTCCAGCAAGCCAAGCACGAGGCCAGTCTGCAGAAGCAGCAGTCCGCCGCTGCGAAGACCAAGGCTGCAGCACGTCCGAAGGCCTCAGTCGGCAGCGCAAGTGCAGCTCCTGGTCCTTCCCCTTCTACGGCGGACAACACCAACGGCGACTACTACGAGCAAGTGAAGCAAGACATGGCTGTGATTGACAAGGTCCTGGGCTCCAACCTGAAGGAACTCATGCCCACGCCCATCGCAGCGCAGGTCAATGAGAAGACTGGCATTCAGGACTTGAGTGGCTTAAACAGGGGCTGTTTTGATTGAATCGTTTTATTCTTTGCTTATAGTTGCAACTTAACTGCTAGCCAGGACCAATACCAGCTGGACAAAGCCAAGGTCGCGCTGGAAGCCCATGGAAGTTACATTTGCAGCTGCAACCTGTACTGGCTGGACAGTTGGAAGAGCCCAGCACCAGGGGTTCCACTGAGTCGTGCTCGTGTCCAGCAGCTGGCCGACTTCTACTACCCAGAGGATCGCAACAACAACTTTTTCCTGAAGCTGTTGGAGGTCCAGGTTGATGTGGCCTCGTTGACGGAGAAGCCTGCTGGTTTGGTGGTGATTTCTCCTTTGGAAATTATCCACGCCATCTACTTGAAAGCTGCCCAGGAACTTGGACAACCAGGTGTCACAGCAGCCTGCAAGACAGCTTGGAGCCAAGCCCTGTTTCTCGGACGCATTAATCTTTTTTTTCAACGCTGACTGATATGTGAAGCCACCCTGTCTCATCCGAGGACAGCTGTGCCTGTTGTGATGGTTGCGGTGCCTGAGGGCGATGTGTGGATCCACGCTCTCAACAAGCGACAGCTGGTGCAGCAGGAACACGAGAGTCTGACCCGGACTGCTTGGCAGAACGCCGCCGAGCTGCACCACTTGCAGGTCGCCAGCTTCAATTTTTTGTTTGATCATTTATGTCCTCTAACTTAGTCCACTTTAATGAGCTTTACTTTTAACTCACTGGCCTTCATTTAGAGACACTCGCGTCAGGCGCTGATGGAAAAAGTCGAGGGCAGGAAGCTCACCGAAAGTGAGGTCGTTTCGCTGCTGAAGACCAAGCACTTGCTGACTGCGCAGAAAGGCGCAGGCCAGTCGGCAGTCGACGTCTCCAACTACTGCGAATGGAATTTCACTGCCGCGAAGACAATCTTCAGCAAGCTTCACTCTGACCAAGTGATTGCCCAGATCGTTCAGAAGCAAGAGATGTTGAAGGGCTCCGACTCGTGCTTCAACTCTTTGGTGAAGTTGGAAAAGTTCGCGCAGAGACCAAGTTGTGCTGCATCTCGTCGCTTCATTTTCCAACTGATCGACGACATGTTGTGCCACGGCATTCTGAAAGACGAGGACCTGAACAAGAAGGACATCATTGGTTCTACAAACAATGTTGGCCTCATCCACTTGTTCGAATTCAAGTGGCGCAGCCTGGGCTACATTTTGGACATCATGTGCGTGCAGGCCAAGCTGAAGGACACCGACCGTGCTTTGCTCAAGGAGCACCTCTGTGACCCCAACGCTGCGAGAGAGAACACCGTGGACTCTGTCAGTTGGCAAGCTGCTTTGTCGAAGTCGTCCCTGGAAGCTGTGACTTTCGTCCAGGACGTAGTCTTTTTGAAGGCCTACGACAACGTGATCAAACAAGCCATGAAGCCCAACTCCCACCCGGAGATCCTGACTGAGATCGAGACCGTGCAAGAAGTCTGGAAGCACGTCTGCAACCTCAGGGACAACGAGCTGGCCGAGGAAAAGGCTTTGTTGAAAAGCTTGGACGAGAAGGACGCGGAAGAGGAAGTGGAAGACGATCCTGGAGCTCAGGGCCACGAGCACTTGCTGAAGATGGTCCGGAAGACTCCCAACACCTTGCCGCAGGGATCGCCGCAGTACTGGAAGGCAGTGGCCAACCAAACGGTGAGGATGTATGTGACCTTCTTGCAGGAAGCCAGTAGTCCTGCAAACATGGTGACTGCTGTGGAGCAGCTCAACCTGGCTGCTGGAGAGATTGGTAAGACTTGCACCTTGGTTCACTTGGATACAAGTCTGTTGGGCGAGAGCTTGGGTCCAGGCAGCCAAGAAGGCTTGAGGAAAGCCTGGCGTGCTGACGAGCTGGTCCTCCAGAAGTTGCTTGGCTCCACCCTCGTAGCCTTGGGCGCCCAGCAAGACAAGAGCGGCAAGTGCTCCGCACCAGGTGAAGGAGTTGTGGCAGCGGTCTTTGACCCTCTGGGAGTGGTTCCCAAAGCTTTCTTGAAGGATGCCTGCTGCCAGACAGTGTGGGTTTGCTTCCAGGAGGCCGACAGATGACCAAATCAGGTGCTTCATTTTAATTGTTTTTTCATTAATCTCAAATAATAATTTTCACTATTATAGTGATTCTTCGTTCTTCCAATGCCCCCCCTTCCAGGAAAGCATCAGGGCACGCAAGAAGAAGGTCCGTGGATTCAGTTACTCTCAGCGTTTGGAACTGTCCCTCCTCTCAGACAAGCCTTTGAGTGTGGTGCTGCCGGAGAAGCCACGCCAGGTCTACTCAGGTTGGTCCTCGGGAGATTGCGTTGGTTTCGTCACTGCGCTGCCCACGTCCCAGCTGTGGAAGTTGAGCAGGACACTCTTGGGTAACTAATCTTTGAATCTTAGATTTTCAAGATATCATTGATCAATGTGCCAGCCGACCCTTTGTCCCTCATTCCTCGCCAGGAAAGACAAGGTGGA
>VSDK01022648.1:0-16030 GCA_009767595.1 Symbiodinium kawagutii
AAATAGTTCAAAAAATGGTGAAACATAGTTCAAAAATAGTTAAAAAATAGTTAAAAAAAATAGTTAATTTTTTTAACTATTTTTTAACTATTTTTTGAACTATTTTTTTAACTTTTTTTTAACTTAAGTTAAAAAAAATAACTAATTAGTTATTTTTTTTGTCTTAAAATATCGAATTAACTATTTTGATGAATTAACTATTTTAGCCTTAATTGTCTTATCTGGTCTTGAGGTGTGTGACTGTCGTCACTTTTGAAGATGTCAGCTTCCAGTTTTGAAGGTTTTAACTTAAGTTAAAAAAAATAACTAATTAGTTATTTTTTTTGTCTTAAAATATCGAATTAACTATTTTGATGAATTAACTATTTTAGCCTTAATTGTCTTATCTGGTCTTGAGGTGTGTGACTGTCGTCACTTTTGAAGATGTCAGCTTCCAGTTTTGAAGGAAGTCTCGCAAGAAAGCTTCGTTTTCAGAACGATCTGTGTGACTGTCGTCACTTTTGAAGATGTCAGCTTTCAGTTTTGAAGGAAGTCTCGCGCGAAAGTTTCGTTTTCGGAACGATCTGTGTGACTGTCGTCGCTTTTAAAGATGTCAGCTTTCAGTTTTGAAGGAAGTCTCGCAAGAAAGCTTCGTTTTCAGAACGATCTGTGTGACTGTCGTCGCTTTTGAAGATGTCAGCGTTCAGTTTTGAAGGAAGTCTCGCAAGAAAGCTTCGTTTTCAGAACGATCTGTGTGACTGTCGTCACTTTTTGAAGATGTCAGCCTTCAGTTTTGAAGGAAGTCTCGCGCGAAAGCTTCGTTTGGAGAACGATCTGTGTGACTGTCGTCACTTTTGAAGATCTCAGCTTCCAGTTTTGAAGGAAGTCTCGCACGAAAGCTCCGTTTTGGCAGGCTGTCGTTTTCTGTACAGTCTCTCTTATCAAAACGCTTCAAAATCGCACTTTTTCCGCTTTGGCGCTGGGAGTCTGGTTTTGGGGCTTGGATTTCTCGCATTTTCGCTGGCTTTCGCTTCCTGTGCGCTTTTGCGTATCAAAATGCTTCAAAATCGCACTTTTCCGCTTTGGCGCTGGAAGTCTGGCTTCGTGACAGTGACAGATGGTTTTGTGTGGTGGTTTTGCGTTGGTGGTATTGTGCGGTGGCTTTGTTGGTGGTTTTGTGTTGGTGGTTTTGTGTTGGTGGTTTTGCGCTGGTGGTTTTGCGTTGGTGGTTTTGCGTTGGTGGTTTTGTGTTGGTGGCTTTGTGTGGTGGTTTTGTTTTGCTGGTTTTGTGCTGGTGGTTTTGTGTGGTGGTTTTGTCGCGCAACAGGAAGCACAATTTTTTGAAAGAACCATTCCAACAAACTATAGGCACTTTTGCCTCTGAATTATAGGCCACCGTTTTCTTTGATCTTATAGTGGTTGACCTTGGGAAACTTCCGCCCCCGGCTTGCCCGGGTACTACTGGTATTGGCTAATTAATAACTATAACCAGTGCCAATACTGCTAACTACGAGCTAATACTTGTACTACTGGTGAATAATAGCAGCTGATAATACTAGCTAATGATACTGGTGAAATATACCAGCTGACTGGTGAATGACCGAGGAATAACACTAGCTAATAGCTATAAAACTAGCTAGTACTATGGTTAGATACACTGAATACTGGTGAATGACCCAGGAATCGTGTTTGATGGCAATAATGGTGAACCACTAAGAGTGGTTGATGACCAGCTAGTAGTGGCGAACAAAAAAATAGTAGTGAATAATCTATCAGCTGCACAGGTTCTTGAAACACAAAACTGTCTGATGGATATTGACCTGTCACAGCAATGGTAGTGACTCCTCAAGGGCACGGGTCCAACATTCATTTTACGCCAAGGCCAGGCAACCTATGCATAGTGATGAGGGTTTCACCTGACAAAAGCATGAGAAAAAAACAGAGGTCGGAGTCACCATCCAAGTTCTAGGCAACAATATATATATATAATTATATATGTATATATTTGTATATGTATATATTTGTATATGTATATATTTGTATATGTATATTTGTATATGTATATATACACATGTATATACGTAAATCTATATATATGTAACAATCACTGTAAATTTTTATATATGTGGAACCCATATTGACAACGAAACTGTACAAATGTCATGCTTTGCCATGCTATGCCATGAAGTTTCATCCTGGATATGACCTAGGACCTAGGTCCAACAAGCTGCACTCCTAATCAAAGAATGGTTTCCCAAATGACCGACCCTCAAATCTATCAAACATTTGGAGCACGTACTTGTGGTCAGGTCAGCCGAAGAGAGTTTTGAATCGTAAGTGTTGGGAACCAGTGATGGCATTTACAACAACCCTACTGAATCATGTCACACAGCCCTCTTCAAAAATAATGCGGTATCTATGTACGACATGTCCCTATATGGGTGAGAGACCCTTTCCCAAATTCTGGTTTCCCAATCTAAGTCTCCATGACTATAATATGGGTGTGGGTCAAAACCCCGTACCCCTGGTTCCCTATCATTAACCATTGTTTTCCCACTATTATTGGCCGGTTATTATTCCCCATTATTGGTTATAGTTAATATTGACCCATAGTCATATGTTATCAGTTCTCATTCTCTTTATCCCAAGTTCTCGGGATTTGTTGCTCAACCGCAAGCAGGACACCGGTGCCCTCCTCGGTGTCAAGCCTTCACCGCCAAGCGTCTGATCGAAACCACGTGTGCCAGCTGATGGTGGAGGTTGGAGTGCGTGAGAAATGCCAACATGCGAAAAGCACTCCGGTGAGGAACCTCGATGATGCCAAGGGATGCCAAGGGTCACCCATGACCCAACCCCAAGCATCTCAAGTTGGGGTCAATGTGAAAGGACACCGCCAGTTTTGGGGGCATTTGTGCGACCCACTTGGGCCTTAATGATTCATCTCGTAGTGGAAAAATTGTGTGGGGTTGTTGACCCATTTACTGGATGGTGCCCAGCCGTCAAAAAATGTTTCTGTTGGTAGGCTGGCCATGGTTGCAATGGTAAGTGGCAGCTAGTTACACACAGGGTCTCTCACAGCCTTTGTGCCCTTACTGTTGGACGGCTTGTATATCCCGCCCTCAGGTGGATAGAAATGCGTGTGTTTGAGGCTATTCATAGATAAACGGCACCATCAGTTCTCTGAGTCTCATTTTTTCAAGAACATGAACCACCCACAACAAGAGTAACAGTGAGCACCAAAAATGACAAAATAGCTGACCAGCCAACAAATTCCAAAACCGGTAGGGATCGGTTCCGCTGTTTGGTCCCTTCCACAAACGATTCTGTGTAGCATGGCAGTACACCAAATACAAAGTCAAGTGGATGTTTGCCGCTGCTACAGTCAGCGTACTATCCAATCCATCCTTGTTGAAAAGGTCATTGTCCATTGCTTGGGTAACCAATCATGTATTGCCTTTCTACATTACCAGCATTTCATGACTTTCCTTGTAAATCTGTTAACCCTTGGTGACCTTGTTCACCGTCACCTTAGGCACCGTAGTGCTCCGTACCAGTTGGCCTAGGGACATGGCCACAGTGTAGGGCACTGAAGGAGCATATCTGTCCAAGAAGAGCATCAACAATGCGCCTCGGTCGTGCTGATCCATAGCCGCCGAGCGCGGGCTTGTGGAGCGGAACCTCGTTGCGTGCTGTTGTTAGCCATAGGAAATCCGGGACTGGATCATGATTCATATGATTCTTGAGGGATCATGATGATGCAGAATTTATGATGATTCATAGTGACATCCTTTCAATCATCCATTGAGTTCTGTCTCTTACACAACTTAAACAACAGGAGCCTTTAGCACTTGGCAAGCGCTCAACGACTGTCACCGTGGTTCATGTTTGTCTCGGAAGTTGAGCCCAAACCAACAGCAAACAGCACGCCACCAACATCTTCCTTGCATGGGATTTTTAGGGTTTCACAAGCTACAACTATAATCCGCTCAATCAGTAGTTTAGTGACATTGGTCCACAACAATCCTCCAGCCGCCGAGTGCCAAAAGGCTCCAGGGTTGTTGCTCCAGCGCATCATATCACAATTCAACAGATTTGTTGGACAAAGGAATGCAGCAAGTAGCCAAACAAAGAAACTCGTGGGGCACAAGAACAAGGAGTGAAGAAGGAAAAGGTTGGAAACTTAGCTTCCACAGTTCAGATTGCTTTCTGTGCATGACAAGGTCCTGGATGAGCAACGTGAGTCCATGTTAGAATGCGGTCTTCAGTCCCCCTTCCTCCCCAATGTGAACCAAATGGAACCTAGGACGCTCTCTTCACCCACGACAGCTGACCCTTGTCCCTCTCCACACATGTTCCTACGATTGTTCCTAGGAACCCCAGCATCAGTGCATCTTCTGAGGCGGTGATGCTACCGTCATTGCCATTAAGGACACGTCGCCACGTCAGCTGTAAGTCCGTTGACTGCCATTTGGTTTGGCCAGCTTAGCTCCCCAAAAAGATGCAGCTCAAACGAAGTCGTACTCAGTCTAGATGCAAAATACCACAACCCATTGGGATAGCAACATGCATGGCAGACCACGTGGTCTAACAGTTGCGAGCACCAATTCATCTTCCTTTCCCACATGTACTTGATCTGCCTTGCCCGCCTTGAAAAGTGCAGCTTTCCAATGGTTTCCAATTCTCAACCGGGGTTTCAGAGAAGGGTAACCATTCTGAGCCCCAACCAGCATCAAGCATTCCCATTCATCACCCAGCATGATCCATCAAATCATCCCCACCCCTTGGTTACACATCCCGGTAGCTCAGCTTTAGAAGGATAGCACCGACCCCTGGCTCATCGCTCCACCAACCGCTGCCACTTCAGACCGGTCGCCAATGGTTAGAGAGCCAAAGAACATCAAAAGGACCACCTGAGCACCAACACACGTCCTGGGCCCTGGGCATCAACAACAGCGTTCCATCCAAACAGTATGACGTCTCCACAGCCACATCGTGGTTTCTCAAAGTCCCCAAGATCATCCAACATTAATCAGAATAGTACCAACATAAACGGTCGGTTCCCTTTGGCTTGAGAAGCAACCGTATTTGGTTAAGAACCAGGATCAGAAATTGTGACCCGCCAGCTTAGCAGCGGTCTCTAAGCCAACGGCATATCCATCAGGATGGGCGTGTGCTTCACCATCCTTGGGACCATGACCATTCCTCAAGGGCCACGGCGCAGGCATGGATGACGAAAGGTGATGGCCCCGCTTTGATTGCCCAACGAGTCTGCATTCACCGAGCAATATAGAACATGGTTAGTTGTAGGGGATAAGAACCAACAATAGGGTGCATTTGTACTCGTTATAAAATGGATTGATGATGGCTATGACACAGTCGCAGTCATTGATGATCAAATGATTAATGATGATGCAATTCGAGAAGCTGGGCTAGTAATCCATAGTAATCCTCTTGGCGTATGATGCCTACCAAACCGAGACTGGGATAGCAACATGTTCAATAAGGATACCGCACATGATGATATCCATGATGTCAAGGCTCAGAAATCTACGGATCTAAGCAACAGAGTTGCATAAACGAGCAAGATCCACCACGATCAATCATGGTTGATCATCATCTAAATCAAATTATTCATTGTTGATTTGTATGATTTGATGACGACGACGATGACGATGATGACAACCACAACGATCATGATGAGGCTTTCTCATTTCATCATCACGGTGATCAATGACGGGGAAACCCGGAATCCGTTGGGTCCCATCCGCCGTCGCCCAAGCATCTCCGTGGGTTCCAGTGAATCCCCCAGCAGATCGGTGCCCAACTCTTCAGAGACGAGGTCTCCCACCTCACCAGGGTCCACTGAGGATCTTCGGTAGGTTTTGTGCTGTCAAAGTGTGGAACCTGCCAAACTCAACTGCTCATGAACAAAACTGGATTTATTCACTTTATAAACTAGATTAATTCCTTTATTAAGCGGTAGGGTTCTTTTTGCCTGGGTTATTAAAAAAATCAACTGCCAGTCATTCATCTAGAAACAAAGCCACTCGACCAAACTCATCATTGAATCAGGCAGAACAACTGACCAACAAAAATGAAACACACACGAACCCAGCATTGTGAATGGTGAAATTGCATGGTTACATTCCGGTCCACATTCCCTTCAACAATTCACAAAACGAAACAATTTATTCATTTATTTCCACTTCCAAACTCCACACTACTGAAGTCACGATTCATTCATGATTGTCTTTCGCCCGTTTGGCAGCAATAAATCGCAAGCCAACAACATGAAGTCTATCAAGTACCGGTTCCAATAGCATACATTACATTCGTACATACATGACATTGCAATAGCACACATACACATGTTTGTATGCAAATATACGCTACACATATGAAGCACACATACATCTATATACATGATTCTACATGTATGTATTGGACTTTGAAGACATGGGACAACCTCTTTACCAAACGGTAAAGTGGGGTGACCACTCCACAGTTCTTGCTCCACTTTGAGCTTGCCATCTTGAGATCAAGTCATAGGGCTACCCCCAGCTATCATCCAGTTTATTAACCATTCAAAGTAATAAACCAACCATAACTTGGGGGATCCCCTACTTTAAGAACCCCCCAGATGCAAACTCAACCTCCAACCAACACTCATTGCTCAACCCCCATCTGCTGAACCAAAACCACCATGACAAGCGGCGTCCGGAGGAAGCGCCAGGCTCATCGAAGATTCCAAGCAAGTGGATGTTGTTGCCAGATGGCTATGGGTCAAGCAGTTAACCAGCCAACCTTCATGGGGTCTAATAACCAACAATAATAAGGAAAACAATGGTTAATGATAGGGGAACCAGGGGTACAGGGTTTTGTCCCACAGCAATATCCATGCTTTAATTGGTGATGGTTCCTGATCATTGTTGATATTCCGATATGGGTCATGGTTGTGGCTATATTGTGTTATGTCCACTGCTTACAAGTAAAAAGCCGAGTTATAGTGTCAATCACTAACACTCGTTGTTGAGTATATCCTACTTTGATCCAAACATGTCAATGGGTACTAATTAATTAACCATTATCAACTGTCATCAACTAACAACCACCCAGCCAACCAGGCCTCGGCCGGCTCGGCTGGCACATGCAACTTATTGTCCTGATGGAGATTGCTGGATCTGGAACAACCGTGGATCTTGGTGAACCGTGATTTGGTTGGAGTAATCTGGGTCATTTTTTGGTGATCTTGGATAAGAATGGATAATCATGCTGGAGTGAAGGTTCATGGTAAAATGATGGGTAGATAACGATCAATGATCAAATCAAGCGTTGTTCGCATGAGCGTCAGTGATGCTTTACAGAGGTTGTTACAATGGTTGTCGACTACCAATGACATACTTAGCTGCGAAGGGGTGATCAAGTTTGATGATGACCACGAAAACTGTTGGTACTGTAAGAGTTCATAATGGCAAACCATGATCACCCACTGCGTTTGTCAATCAATCATGTGGTCCAATAGTCCACAATGGCTAACTAATCATAGTGATTGCTGGTGACTAACAGGATTTTACAACATGTGTTTCTCAATGGCGAATCGTGGTTTGTGTTGAACATGGTCAATTATTGTTTTTTGTTGATAATCGAGGAGAACAGTGGCCAGCGTCAATAGTGGCTATAATAGATTGAGCATCAAAAAACAAAATCATGAAGAGTAGCGGTCAGCGTCGTGGTGCTGCTAGCGTCAATTCCACTCTCACCCCTAAACCTAAGGACATTTCACACCCCAAAATTTTGGCACATCTAATTGTCAGTCAACTATCATGACTACACAACCGTTGATCACGAGCATTGCTAATCATCAAACCATCAACCATTGATCACCAGCAATACTCCTTTCATCGTACAACGTCTCAAAAAATCCTTTCATCTAACCATCAACGACCATTAGTTGGGTCAAACGCTCGCCACCATTCACCGCCCATTGAGCCACACGAAGCCACGCTAGCACCACCGCCTGCCTCAGGCTGAGTGCGGCCGCCCGCCACAGTAAGCGTCGACTGTTGCAACAGTCTATGACCAACAGAGGCTTCGATCCTGGACGAAACCAGTGACCACGAGGATTCTCAGAACTTTGGCATGGTCTTCTTTGATGTGTTGGTAGTTGTAGAAATGTGTTGGGTAGAAATGCCCGCATGTAGTGGTCTACATTCCTATGATGCACAGTTCAACATGATGACTTCATCATCTGCTTTTCAAAGACTGAGTGGTATCCTATGGTCAGCCAACAGGGGTTGCTGACCTTGTCTGAAAGCAAGAGACATGGGTTTTGAAGCTTAGCTGTCAATCAGTACGCTTAATACTGATGGCTAATCGCAGCGATTGTTAAGGTCAGTATGGATCTACAGTGCCAATACTGTACCAATACGGAACAATGGCTGATGATGATGTTTTGTTTTGCTTCATGCTGGCTTATGATCGGACAAAATTCAGCGGTTTGCTTGTCAAGTATGCGTCAAACTTGTGTACCCCTTGCGCATGCCCCGAGAACGAACCCAAGCAACCCGGCATCAGCAAGCACTAACTTAGACCCGAAGCATTCACCACAACCAGCAGCGGCGGTCGATCAATTGGTGACATTTGCATTGACCATTACGAAAATAGGAGCCAATGTCATCAACCGATCTCACGAGTCATGAGCCATATGAGCCATGAAATGGAAATGGCCATTACTGAACCATTTATTGGCATTGAAATGCCATTGATCTATTGGGATGTCGATGTGCCGATCCTGGTAGCAGTGATCCACAGGTCACCAAACCCCAATCTTGGCAGTATAGCGGAAGCCACATATGCGAGGCAGCTGATTCGTAATAACGATGGTAGCTGATCATGCCATTATTTGGTAGCTGCTCAAAAATAGATGGATTATTACTAATAATGGTTCTTCTTATTGAAAATAGTGTTGGTGAATAATGATTAGTTACAAAGCTGGTTTACAAATATTTACAATGATGGCTGAGGAGGAACCGAACCGCAGGTAAGACTACCAAAAAAACACATGAGAGACTATAGATATTCACTATGAACGGCGGATACTGATATGCAAAAATGATTGGTATGTAAAAAACGTTGAGTAGTTCAATGTGCATAGGGAAGCAAGGTCAATGATGGCTAAACAACCGAGAATATGTATTTTATGGTGGGTGAGTGCTCATGACACCCTTTGATTGTTGATACTGGATACCAATGGCCAATGAAGTCACATGATTGCCAACGATAGTCGATGCTATCACAAGAAAAGTTAAGAGTCATGACAGATTTGTGCAAGATTGTCAGTAATCATGATCAATGATAATCAGTAACAAATAATTCCACAACAATAGATACAATAGAACATGATGCAACATGTTTCCCGCCGATGGCCAACCTTGCTCCATAAGGGTCTGCTGTATATCACAATGGTGCTAATGTGTCATGGAAACAATTCACTGATTCAAGTGGATGATTATGGTACAAAGGCCAAGGTTGGTCTGGTCGGTGGTTTTAACGGTTATGAAAACCACCAACCCGTAATATTGTTCGTCATCCCCCCTAGTTGAGCACATGTTTGACCGTAGTTCACCATAGAAAATCCCAAACATGGTTGATCATGGATGGACATTGCTAATGATCACCAGCAATTGATGATGATTCGTCCTGACGGTTGATACCACACAAATTCTGTGGTACGAACGGTTCGTAATGGATGATAACGACTAAGAATGGTCAATGATGATTTGTAGGTAATGAGAATTGTTCGGTCCGAAAGCAAATTCTCTGCAATTTATGTTCACGATGTACACTGAAGTCTCATGATTGTCCATAATGATTCTTCATGATGATTCATCATTGATAGCACCAAAAACTCATGATGAATGGTGACCCGTGATCTACTGCATTAAAACAATTAATGTGTTCTTCAGGACCATGATTGCTGCTGACATTTCATCACAGTAAACAAGTATGAACAACGGTTCATACCTGCCAGCATGGTTCACAATGGGTTGAAGGTGTACAAGGAAGTGCAACTTTGCTCCCTGGAACAATTGGGAGGTCACAACTCACGGGCGCGAACACGATGATGATCAAACCATGTCAAATCCCTTGACCTGAACCAGATTGGCCTACACATGTTGTTTTTGTTTTTCAAAACAATTTTGATCCCTTAAACAAACAGGTAATTAAGCAATAACACCGATAGGTAGACATATTTCAATAGATAAACATGCTGGCATATGCCGTCCCAAAACAAAGAGGAACTACAGCATTGAACGTCTGAAAGAATCAGGATCAACCCAGTCTCTACCAGCATTGAAGTTTCTTCTCCACGGTGTCTAATTGGACATATTGTCAAAAATGAAAGGATCAGAGTCAAAGAGCTTACATAAACAATCTATAAACGAAAACAGTATCTATGAACATCGGGGTGTTTGTCAAAATAGGGGTACCCCCCAAATCATCCATATGTGTAACCATTTATAGTGATAAAGAAGCCATTATGGGGGTCCCTATTCTGAGAAATCACCAAATGTGTCTTATTGTTGTCTAATTGTTGGCTTTGATCCCCATCAATAACCACTATAATCCCCTATAAAACGCAGCAAAAAACCACTATGATCACCTATAATCCCATTACTAACCGCCTATACTCCCATTATTCACCAATCTAATCTAGCAGCATATAACCATTATATATTAACCCCATTATTTAACATTATAACTTCCCCATTATTAACCGCCTATATTGAGCATTCAATTTCTACCAGCCTCAAACGCCACGCACGGAACGACTCGCTGGCACTCCTGGAATCACAGAGCTCCTGGGCAGTGACTGCCTTAGAAAATGGCCGCGGCCGAAGGGTCCGTGAAGCAACTGAGATATTCAGCAACTACTGCAGGATAGTGATATGCAGTTCATGTAAACTTATTACCTAGGTTTATTGTAGGTCTATTATGAGTTCTCACGTAAGATTATATGATAGTTATAGGTTTCTTGTGGGTTTAGAGCTTCTAGTGAGGGATTGTATGCTAGTTAGAAGATGTTATAGGTTTTTTGTGGGTTTATGTGAATTTTATACGCTCCAGCATTCCAACTCCACCCTGTTTTGCCCCGAGGCCACGGTTGTCATGGTCATACCCTCTCTAGTCGAATCTAGTGGGGGTAGCATATACTGAGCATGTACAGTAGTTGGCATATATAGTTAACATATGTTAACATATTTCCACTTCGTATAAAGCACATGTACGGGTCGAAAAAACCCGAAGAAGGAAGCACGTATATAACATGCAGTGTGATACTAGTAGCAAAGATCACGTAGAGAAAGATGCTGCAGGTAGTATATCAACTGGAAATCATTGTCAGAGTATATCAACTGGTAGTATATAAACTGAAGATCCAGTAGTATATCAAGTGAACAGTCTGTCAGAGTCAGATTTGGAACGCGTAGCTTTTCGTGAGCCCGCGGGGTTGGCCCCCAGGTGAAGTTTGGAGAGCCGGTGAGGCGACTGGACCCGAGGGGCCTAGGAACGGAGAGAATGGGAAATACATAAGTGATCATAAGTGGCTACATTCATGTGTATATACATGTAAACTATATACATATATAAATTAAATATGTATAAATATACGTTCATCAATAAGTATGAACATTGCTGTACATTATATTATGTCAGAAAACGGAATACACTTCGATGCACTATTTCGAGTAATACTAGAATAGAAACAAGACTAATCGTGATACATGATGGTGACAAGGTTCACTCAAGAATGAAACACAGGAGATGAGGATGTTCTGAGTTTATGGATTCGTTTCCTAAACTCTGGGGGCTTCCGATGACCAGTCAGCATTTTCGTCACCCACCTACTGAGTATTGGTGAGAGTCGGTCTTGACCAATTTATTGTCATCCAAACTTACTAAGATATGGCAGCGGGTCAAAACCCCGTACCCCTGGTTCCCTCATCATTAACCATGGTTTTCCTTATAGCTTTGTTGGTCATTATCCCCCATGAAATTGGTTGGTTCACTGCTTGACCCAGCTCGCCAACTTGCCAAGACATCAAGGACACTCTCCCTACAACGACTCCTCACCTGACCCCCGCCTTCTCAACTTCACCCCTCGTCTCACCACCGATCTGCCAACCCCACAGATCCCCAAGGGTGGCACAGCAATCTGCCAGCATGATCAGATTCCATGGTGTTTTGTGGGTTAAACTTCATTGATTGATTCCATTGATGGTGGCAAACGATTTGATGGTGGTAAATGATCGTGGTATTTTGCTAATAGATCGAATATGGTGGTGTAACTGATGGTGGTAATTTCTATCGCAGTGCTATTTGTGGTTTGATGATGGTAAATGATGGTGGTGACTTGATGATGCAATATATCCATTTCGAGTGATCCACTATATCCACCATTTACTGAGGCAATATCCATGGTACATGCATAGAATATACGGTGGTTTCTCAAAATAGGAGACCACCAAATAATCAAGTTCATTATAGAAGCATACATACGTAGTAATACTTTGGGGTCCCCTGTGGCTTGAGAAACACCCATATCATGATGCTGCAACGCCTCCACCATTTCAATTGAAGGAATGGGAAAAACTCGGCACTGGGAGGCCAGACCAGCAGGAAGGCCTCGGTTGCGGGCATTCTGGGTGACCTGTAGGTGATGGGTTTCCAACCTGAGTGCCCAATCTGATGATTGAGCAAAGAGTTGAAAAATGATGTTACTAAATGGGTGTTTCTGCGATCCATATCAATAATCATTTATGATCATAAACCAATACCAACCATGTTTTTGTTTGGGGGGTACTATTTCGAGAATGCACAATATACAAAATGATATGATTCCGAAATGTAGTCAATATCACTGCGCCAATCTGGTTGACAAATGTGATGTATGACTACTTTACTAAATGAGCAACCAAACAGTTGTTGAGATCCATCTGGTAAATTGTCATTACACGAGGGATACTGTTACTCTAGATGACAATGGTTGACAGTGATAGCACCCCACCGCTGTTGTTTAGACAAGCAGAAAGTATTTCCGCAATGTGACAACTTGCTGCCGAGTTAGCATACTCTCTGACCAGGGCTGCTCAACAGCTGTCAGTACTATCAACAGCCAAATTATCATCATTGGTCGTAGCAACCACTTTCGTCAGTACCTTCACCCGGATTGGGGTTGTGGTTCATTTCAGGATCAAATCAGACATGGAAGACATGATTGCCGGGGTCCATGGTTCTTTTGTCCGCTACACTGAAGCTGTACTTCCCAATGTGGGATCTGGATGCCCAGCCCTCGGTGAAAGTCCTTGCCGTTGCAGCCATTGTTGGGGCAATCTTCTTATCATGCTGGGGCACAAATTGTAAGATGCCAAGCTGGTAATGGAAGACAAATCTTAGCATTATTGTACAACCCCGATTGATCAACAGTCGCACCACGGGCTAACAGGACACGTCTCTACTTCTCTCCTTCTCTACCTCTCTGAACTTTCTGATGCACATTTACCCTGAGCCACCTGCGTGTTCATCGGTGCATGACCGCCCCAAGCATTCAATCCCTCCGCAGAAGAACTTCCGGAATGTTTGCCACGTGGGTTGGAGGGTTTACAGCAGGTTTGAGTTGAACCCGCAGACCTTGTGCCACTGTTGCTTGGACACCTGCTCCCTGACCACAGTTTTTGTGACCCATCTCCGCCAAGAGGCAATATGAATATTGACCTGAGAGTGGACAGTCAAGTTGCATGAGCAAACGTTACATGCAGTATTTCGATCATTGTTTATTTAGGTTCTGCGACTGCAAACAACAAAAATAGCAAATGCCCAAATATCACACATAGATACAAATATATTCTGTAATGTGGGTCATTCTGTCACACGTTGGGGCACACCCCAAAATCCATGAAAATCAAGCTGTGATGAGTTGTTTTTGGCCCCCAATTCACAAGCCACCCAAACAGGCCCAAATACCCTAGGGTTACCTGATCAGCCAAGGTGTCTGATCCATTGATACTCTTGCTTCACCACCTGACGGAGTACACTCAAAGGTCATACCAGTAGGACACATGAGCTCATGGGTCATGCTATATATATATATACGTGTAATGACGAGGGGCATAACTGTGTATGACAACAAATCATGGATCATGGTGTAGGTCTAGGTCCTCATAGTACTCAAGTTGTTGGGATATCAGCAGATGTTCGTCAGGTTGGTGAATGGGTACCACGATGGGGTGAACCCCCCTGCGTGGTGCCTCAGCTGGTTGTCTTTTTGTTGGATAACCAGTGCCCAACAATCATCTGGTGAATCACATAGCTAGTAGCTGATAATCAGCCATAAACCAGCCCCAGTTCAACCAGGTCAACTGACTGGTTATAGCATGTTGTAGCTGCCAGTTTCACTCTTACCTATGGTGATAGATGATGATTTACCATTAACCATCTGGTAGTTAATATCCCATAAATGGTTAATAACCAGAATAACTGCAGTTATAATAACATATCCTCCCATAAATGGTAACTAATAACCATAATAACCATAATAACTGTTACTATAACTATTTACCAGTTATAATAACAGTTATACTACCAGTTATAATAACAAGGGGCTCAACATGGTGGATCACCACCGCAGCCCAGGCGAAGCGCCCAAGCGACAAATAAGGTGCGCGCGCTCATCGTCGCGGGCCGAGGTCAGACACCCGGAGCCATGACTTCGCGGCGGCATCTCCGTGACAACCAGTTGGCTACAACCAGAGGTGGGGATTCTGTACATATATAACATACATATATGTATGTGTGTATATATATATATTTATATTAAAAAACGGAACATTTAGACATATATATATATAACAACAATATATAACATCTAGTTATTTGAATATGTATATATATATATATGTAACTATAGTATTTTGGAAAAATTGTATATACATAAGTGTGGTGACCACTATTTCAATACAGTATATAAGCAGTGGAAAAAATGTATGTATTATTGTGACTTAAGATAGACATAGTGCCAATATGTGCCAACAATATAGATGTAACTGCTGCGTCTCTTGGACAACCGGCACCATTGCTGGGGTAATGCTGTTCTACCAGGGGGCAGTGACACTGATGAGTCCGAACTAGGATTGAGATATAAATGCGCTGTCACAGACCTGAGATACTAAACGTGATATGCCATAGTACGCCTGCACCCCTATGTATATATAAATATAAAATAATATAAAAATATATATCAATGACAGCAGAAGGGATGACACCGACTACCGACTACGCATCTTTGTTTGCTGGCCATGAAATTTGTGGTTTCACGACTTACGGGGTTCATGGGCGACGCTGCCAGCCCATGATATTAAAGTCAGAATTGGTTTGTCAATTTGACATCAATAATCATCCATATTGGGGGCTTCTTAAAATAGGGGACCCCAAAAAATGGTTGGATTTTTATTACAAATGATTAATGAAGGATGATTTAGGGGTGTCCCTATTTCAAGACACCACCATATGTTACCATGTGTTTGGTTTTATTTGCAAACATATACCCTGACATGCCTGATAATCATGCTTTGGTCAGGCCATGTTTATGTATATTATATGCAATATAAAATGCTTGCCAGGGTTGCCATGCATTCAGGCAGGTAGCAATTGGCGGTGCGTTGCCAATTACTTCTGCAGTATACCAAAGATGAGTTATCGTAGTTACGCCATCTCTGACACTTCCAGTCCTTTATGTTGGAACCCATCGTTGAGACTGTGGAACGGCGCTGGGTCTGATCCAAGTTCCAGAGAAGGAAACCTGTTCAAAGTCAGCAACCTTTGACATTGTGTTGGTCATAGACGTTGTGATTTCCCCATTGTCAACTAGTAGAACCAATAGAACTGAGTGGTTAATTAACATTTGCTTGTAAACACATAGAAACCACCCACCAAACATCATCATTCCAATACCCTGAACGTGGGTCCAGGACCACCACAGCAGCAGGATCCGAAC
>VSDK01022648.1:16041-53924 GCA_009767595.1 Symbiodinium kawagutii
GGTTCAGCTCTGCCGTCTCATGCTGTTGGGCCTGAGAAGCACGCAGTCTCTGTCAGGACTCAGGAGATCATCAGGACATCAACATCACCTGGTGAAACTACTCTCTGGCTGGTGGTTGAACCACCCCTATGAAAAATATTAGTCAACCAACCAGTTGCTAATAACACTAGGGGAAATAAGACATAGTTAAAACCAGCAAACTGGAATGGTGATGATGGTGATTTTTCTGTGAAATTTCATCAGGACATTGTGCTGATAACTAAACATGACAAATAATGCTGGCTGATAGTGATGGAACACATGTAAGTAGAGACGACAACAGAATATATAGTTCATGGTTGAAACAACCTGAATTGCTCATGGTATAGAAATTGTTGTGTCCATGTTGTTCACCTTTCACGTAGTTGCGAGCCAACAAGGTGCGTGTTTCGACTGACTGGTTGCTGGTGGACCTCGGGTGCTCTTCATGGGAGGCGCTGCAGTCCTCCTTGAGTACCATTGGGTTGGAGCACGCCTGGTAGCTCCTGGCCTAGTTCCCCCATTAAAGATCTGTAAGGATAGCCGGCTGATGTCATGTGGCACTGTGGTTGCAACGATCAACGTTTGCACTTGCTTGTGCAACCAATGGCCGGCTGATAGCAGTTGCAGGATCTTCCACGCCTGGTTGATTGTCTCAGAATCCTTGACCAAACACCAGGGGTCCTATCCGATGTGTAGATCTATACTTTTACAAGTTACATATACATTCACATTTATGCCTATATGGCTGTGGGCCGGAATCCTGCACCCCTGGTGAACATGCCGTTGAGTTGATGACCAAACTAGCGATTCATGTTCATTGTTTGAATGGTTGGTATGTAAACACACATCGATGTCTGCACCAACCGCGTACGTTGAATTCTCATCGAATTAAGGGTCAACCCTGGTCACCCGGCCATGTGGAGCGCCTCCAAACGTGAGCGTAGAGCCATCTCTTCATGGTGCAAACGGACTCAGCGAGGAGGCGTTGCCAGATGGGTTGCATAACGGCGTGGGGATGGGGAGAAGGGTTGATTTCCGATGCCACTCCTGGGGCCGCTCCTGGCCCTTAGCTCCCTCGTATTAAGCCTGGGCCGGGATACCCCATGGCCTGCTCCTGGCCTCACAACCACCAGACAGTTTGACATCGAGTACTGAGCCCCGGCACCAACTTCCTCGCTCTTGCTGTGAGCCTGCTGGGATGATCACACTGGTCCACAGGTTTCCCACCAAAATCACCATGTTTGATGTCAATTATTTCAACATATTTCCGTTATGGCCTTACCCAGTTGTAGCCAGGAAACAAACTCAACAATCAGAAAGACCTACAGTTGATGATGATCATACAAGTGTTGAGCACAGCAGGAGGCACCACAGAAACGCTGGGTTTCACCAAGTGCAACTGCCCGTAGCCATTTCTGGGTTTTCCCAATCCTCCGAAATGATTGCCCAAAATACTGCAACCAATCATGGCTTGGTGCCATAAAACCGGACACTGCTGGTGCTATCATTTTTTGCTGTCTGGTAGTACCATGTAGCACCAACAGTTGGAAGTCTGTCTGAATATGTTGGTAGAGGAACCAAGATCTACAATATCACCCAACAATTCATATCATTGGTGTCCACCTTCGCAATACAACGGAGGAACTCATCAGTTTGATTCAAAGGGGATAGTGACGAGCGGTTTGTCTTTGACATCATTGGTAATATAACGCCCCTTATTCCAACGACCACTAGTACCAGCAAACAGGTCAAGATACTCCCCGGCCATCTTCGCGCAAGAATAACGGGTACCAAGCGCCATCTTCGCATGTCACGGCCATGTTGGCACGCCATCTTCGCAGGTACCGGCCCCGGCGCGGCGGCTTCCCGGTGACCTCTCTCTGCACTTCGGGCAAGGCGTTGCAGCCTGGCGGTACCCACAGGAGGGATCAAACAACCGTTATACCAGTGGTTACTAGGGTTGATAATGGATGTAACATTAGGGATCCAACTAGGTGGATGTAACCAGTGGTTTCATAAAATTGAACCCCCCTCCCCATTTGGATGGTTTATTACTGCTAATAATTCCTATTGGATGATGTCGGGGGTCCCCTATTTTGAAAGGCACCCACATAGGCCATACATAGCTCAAGAAAACATCAATTCTGCAGGTGACCCAACAAAAGTAGTTCTGATCATTTTTCCAACGACAGCCACCCATCAGGGGGTTCAGACCTACTCCAATGATGTACTCAATCTATAGAACGGAGCAGCAGTTCAATGTGGGCCCCGCTACAGCACATCGAACTTAGCTACGGTGATTTCTACCAGTAAAAAAGGGGTGAACGGACCCAACAAATCATGGCCTGCTGGTGGTCCAACAGCTCATGCCTATTGGTGCTCAACTGCCCCAAATAAGCCTCTGTATGGACCAATTTAAAAATGCTATACAGTATACACAAAGGGTTCTCCCCAACACTTAAAAAAACGGGTACAGGTGACAGCTTGCGCACCAATTTAGCGAGATAAGACCCCAACAAGAGTGATACTCAAACATGGCTATTCTTTCGGTGGCCGTAAAATCCAGCAAGAAAACATGCTCCTCTAATTTGGTTCATCATCCAAGGTCAGATTCTAAGACCCCTCGAATGTACATACAGTATCTATATCTACAACTATATGGCGGTGTCTTAAAATAGGGGTACCCCCCAAATCAGCAAATTTCATATCCCACAGGCTCCAATGTAGTCACTATATGCTTACATTTGGCTTCGTGCTCTTCAGAATGAACATTGGCTTCGAGAATGCTAATGTACTCAAAAATCAAGTACATTCAAAACACTATGGGTTCGACAAAGTTCGAGAGTTGGTTCGACAAGACCCATTGGCTCTTTTTTCCTTCACCCGATCAATGCCGCAAGTAAAACTTCAGTCTCAATTGCCACCTCATCAATGTTCTCAGCTCAAGCAGGGAACGGTGACAGCGACGAGCTAAGTTTTTCATCGTTCCGATCATGTCTTCATCAAGGTATGTATGATAGGCTCTCATGTTATAGCGCTGCTCTTTGGTCTCGGTGATCAGTTCAATCATAGCCTCAGGACCCAAGGCCATTTCACCAACAAAATTGAACACTTGGGCAACAAGTCACGAATCAATTGTGGTGACATAGTGCCGGTAAGGCGCATGATGCTTCGGTTTGATTGGAAAATGGATAAGTCCAGATGAAGCACAGTGGTGGGACAGCAATTCGTAGACAGACAAGAACCTACAGTGCAGCACAGAATGATCAGGGGATGCCAGTGTAAGAAGTTAGCCACTGTTGGCAGGGTCACCATGGATTGAGGGAAGACAACCATGTCAAAACACAAATACAAATAGATCAAAGTTTAGAATCAAACTTCAAGATGAAGATCTCCCATCCAACATTGTAGAGATGATTGGCTTGATCTTCGCTCAACAGCCGAGGGTATTTCTCCACCAATAACATGAACTCAGCTAACTTTGCAGTCGCTGCTGCAGCCATGGCAAGCATTGGTGGGCGATCTGCTGGTGTGAACTGGCTGCAAACATCTTGAAGGGCCACGGAAATGTAGGCTGTGACCAACCTACTGGTCCATGCCTTCAGCCGGAGCTCAGGGTACTCGCCGGCCGGTACTTGAAGTAGGGCGACCGGCACATATGGTTGATAGTGTCTCAGGGTCGATGCTGACAAAAAAAACAAATTAATGTTCAGCCCAGTTGAACATTTCAAATCAGTGGGTGTATCGCCTTCTTAAAAATAAACAACGGGAGTTCGTTCCAAAACCCCACCTGATGCGGCTCATGCTGCACCAGCTGTTCAATCTCTGGCAGAAGACATTCAGGTGATCACTAAGGGACATGGTTGCTGGACCGAAGTATCCGTGTTGGGCCAACAGATGAAGTCCACTTCCATTGATCCATTGGCACACGCCTAGATGAACACAATGCATATAGCATAGTCACACCATCACTGGCCGAAAGCCAATAACCAAAGCCAACGGGCACAGCACATTTGCAGGAACACATTCGGTGTAAAATTGCGCCACAGTCAACCGAGGAACTTGCTGAAAGTTCCGAAATTTTGTATACCTATCGACAATGATTGGGCATCAAAGTATCAACTTTAGATCAAATCGAACAACTCAATCTCACTAATATTTTTTTTAAAATCTAAAAACAACATTTGACTCAATCAGGTTAGTAGCTGATTTCGACCAGGAAGTTTCGAAGCACGACATTTGTGACATATCGCATTGGACAAGTAATTCTTTCGGAGCTGCCACACTTCCATGTGCCATTTCCTGATCACACACACATGTGTGAAAACACAAATTTAGTGATGTTTGGTGTATGTTCTAGTTCAAGATCATGTGTTCATATCGAATGTTAGGAAAATCTAACACACAGGATGATCGATGAATTCAACATCATAAATATTTGTTTGACAGTTATGTGCATATATTCAATCCTAGTTTCCAATCTCCGCGGTACTCAGTCAAAGCCCATTTGCCAGCCATAGGTGCACCAGCTCTTTGACGTGATTTCACATCTGTCAGAGCCTTGCCGTTGACATCGCATGATGGCCATACTCCACCAAATGCAACCTCAACTTGGGCTCATGGGGAAACTGACTGATGGGATTTGACTACAAGGGAACAAAAATACGTAGAATTCAAAAAGAGTTTCAGGAACATTGCGAAAACATATGTACAACTCAGAAGTTACATTCGGTGGGTAGCAGTTCAAAAGGGGCTAGATCAGCTAAGATGCATTTAATGACCAAGCTACGATTCGCAGAACCGGATTCAGGCTGCGGGGGCCCAAACAGATCTCATAGCGCAGAAGGAAGAACGGGAATCTGCAAATGTCTAAGCCTGATTTGCCAGCAACACGTATGTGTGATACAAACCCTGGGTGTTCAAACCAGAAACATTCAAAGCAATCAATGTATGTAGGACGAGCCACTTTCAACCTGTTGGAGGACCGATGAAATCATTAAAATAATGATTTTTCGGCCAGCCAGTGTGTAGCGAGCATCGTCACCGCTCACTCCGATTGGTTCGTGCCAGGGATTTGTAGGGCTTTGGTCATGAGCATCTATGGCTGGGTGTGGTCCAATGTGAGTTTTGAAGTGTGACCAGAACCGAGATTTGTCAGCTTCTGTCACATTGATCTTGTCGTTTGCCTCATTGCATCCAGCTGTTAAACCCCGAAACAAAACTGACATGACCAAACGAATCAAGAGATAAATTGTGGTCAACCAACAAGAAAATATATAATAACTGCAAATAAGGTTCCTTCAGATAGTTGAGCAACTCATGCGGAAGTAGCAAGGGGAGCCGCATCTTCTCAGTTTTGTTCTTGTTCTTGGGATCTGACTTGTCGCGAACATCAATATCGACAAAATGAATATCCTTAATTGCGGATCCGGTGTCAGCCAAACCTTTTAGATATAATCAATGTTTTGACTCATGTTTGTGCACATAAATTTGTATTTAAATATCCTGACGTATTTTTAAGATAGGGTTCGATTGGAAGCTCCAGAGCACGGAACAAATCACGCTCCGCGTTCTGAGGGTGAAGACCATGTGCCCCAATGGCTGCCAGCTTCTTCGTCAGACCACTGCAATTCCCGCGGCTTTCCTGCACATTGGGTTGGACAAATTGTTTCATATATAGATTGATCATTGCACCCTTTAAAATGCAAAAGCAATTGAAGCATCGAGAGCCCTATAGTCATTGTTGCCATATCATGTGGTTGGCTGCAAACATTTACATCCACTGGAACAATTTACATTGTTGACAAAACTTTTTCTCACCGTTGATGTGCGAACAAGTTTCTTTCACTGCAGCTGCTGCTGCAGCCTGAATGTCTCGGCAGCTGCTGGCCTTAGGGATACCATCAAGAATAATCAAGGTGCATGTTTTTGGAGCTCATGTCACAGCTGTAGCATGTCAATCATCGTGGCGGTCATGATCGATCTAATTGTTTTATTCGAATTCTTGCAGCCCCCAATCCCCAAGTATGCTTCCAAACCACCCCACGGCCAAGTGTAGAAATGAGGTGCTCAGCCAACGAAGTATCTGCGAAGGGCAGGCAGGAATCTGGGGTGAGTGCAAAGCTTTAAATCACTATATATATATATATATTCAAAGATGAGCGATTCTCACAAACACGCACACATTGATGCATGGATGGCACATCCGCTAGTGAAGCAATTTTTTGATCGAAGCACTCACGGTACCCGGTATCTGGGCCAGCCACTGGCAAATTGCAGTGAACAACTCTTTGTTTGATATGATATTGTTGTGATGTTTGTTAAAAAATCGTTTATGTTCACATCATTGCCGAGGCTTCCCAGGTGTCCCAGGATCTATTTTGATTTTGACCTGTGGATGTGCGAACTGTGTCTAGCCATTTATGCATCCTGGCATTGACAATCATTGACATGTTGGAAACATAAGTCTTTGTAAAGCGGCTGGATGGTACATTCATGATCATGATAGACAATGATAAAAAACGGAACTCGAAATCGAACTGCCAAGTGCCAAGATGACTCCCTGTAAGACACAGCTCCTAAGCACATGTCATCAGGTTTCCATCTTCGCCAAAACTTGGAAAAGTTGCCACACCTCGCCATTTTGTCAGGGCAGTGGTGTCTCTGGAGCACCACCACCTGTGGCTGCCGCTTTGGCTGCAGCCCTAGAGCTGGGGGCTTTGGCTGCAGCCTTAGACTTGGGGGCTTTCTTGGGCTTGGCTTGATTCTCAAGCCCCTTGACAGTTCTGCAGGCACTCTTGTAATCCGTAATTGCCTGCGCAAGTTTGTTCGTATGGATCATCAACTCTTCATTGTTGCTGCCTCGTGCGACGCACGCCTGGCATGCAAGGCACTAAAGTTGGTATTGATTAGATGTCACTGTGTATTTATCTTTGAACATGATACATGGCCATGTAACTTTCATGTATATAATTTGCATATATGCCGAAAACATTATTTGGCTCATGTGTATGGAACTGTGGGATGATGTCTTGATCGTGAATAATTTGTCAACCTTCCCCCCCAGACCTCCAAACTCTGTCGTCCATTCTTCAGGGCTTCCAAGTTTGTAGACAAATCTGCGATCGCAGCCGTACGGATAGCTGCAGGCCTTCAGCAATTAGCAGGTCAGGTGATGAATATGTTTTTGTTTACTGTGTATTGTTTATGATCTACTACCTGACACATTGGTTTGATGATGGATTTGTTTAGCGAAGTGAAATCTGAGCGCATCACACATTAGCAGCGGTCAACTTCGCGCTCCAGCCTTGATCTAGTTGGTTTCATTGACATGGACAAGATAGTTGTGAGCAGCCCGCAAGACTTTACTCCAAGAAACCTTCACATTCAAGGATCATACCACTTGCAGTCGTCATCGCCTTGAATGAAGTCAAGCTAATGATCATGACCAGAAACAATCAACTACCAACAAAATAGCACTAAGTGTTTTGCAGGGAATACAAAAGCCACAATTAAACCAAAGTGCTGCTTTTGCCTCTTGCTGTGCAGTCTTCACCTTTGGAACCTTCGGGGGTTTTGGTTTGGGCTTTCTTGGGTCCTTTTCCTCCTCTCCTGGTGTACCCGATGGTCCTCCGGATCCTGCTGCAGTACTGCTTCCATCTTCGTTTCGAAACGCGGGATCAATCGAAGCTGGATTGGACCTGAGCACACCCCTGGGTTAGATCTAACTTTTTTGTGTTGTAGTTGAACTTATAATCAAAAATAGGAACAGCAAAAATTGAGTCCCCTGCATCATTTGTCCCGCTTCTTCCCCAGAAACTTCACCCTTCTTTGTGATGTTCACGCTCCGGAACTGATCATTTTTGGTGATGACTGCCGAGCTGTCCCAACACCTATAAACCTTCATTGTTGGCACATCTGGGTTCCACTCCCAGTCCTTCAATTCCTCCTGCGCAGGCGAACCACCCAACAGTAATCCAAAGGTTAGCCCCAAATCATAGGTTACTTGTCAACTGGCATAATTAATGAGAAAAGGTCCTTGTTTTTGATGATGTCCTGCACCACCGCCTCATTCTGGTGGTATTTCTGCATGAGGTCCTTAGCCCAATGATGAAGAAGCCATGACTATGGTTACCCCATGAAATATTGTTGAGTTGACATTACAAATGTACATATTTGAGACGAATGTCTTCTTTGCTCATGAGTTTGTAGGTGCCCCTTTTCTGGGTACCATCCTTGTTCTGGGAGTTGACCACAACTTCGCTTTTCATCCAATCCTCACCGCTTTGGATAAAGGCCTCGAACAAGCGCTGGCGCTCCTTCTTGACGAGGTGGTGATGAGTTCCTTGGTGGATTTCAATGTTGGGCATGCATGCGCATGGCTGGAAGAAAAGGTGGAATCGAACAGAATAATTGGTGTTTTCTTATTTTGATGGTGGTATTTGGTTTTGCTAGGTAAGTTCAAGAATGTTGAAAGTGCCCCCAAGTATCCATGGTTCTTCTCCAAATCCTTCAATGCCTCAAACTTTTGCTTGATCTCGTCAGGTAGGTCAGCACCTGAAAACATCACACAGAAATACAAGTTTATAAATACATCTAACCAAGTAAGGCGGCATCTTGTTGATGATGGGGATGATGATGCTGAGGATGCTGAGGAGGATGATGATGATGATGATGATGGTGATGATGATGATGATGAAGAACTCACAAGCAATGTGTGTGCAATCAAGAAACGCTTCTGACTTCTGCTAAACCTCATGTAGAGATTCTTCAGCATTTGCTTGTGCGTTGGTTCTTCTTGATCATCCGGCGGTTGAAGCTGCTGGGAACTCCCGGGTTCGTGGAGGTTTGGCGGCGGGCTTGGAACAACGGGTGTGCTGCTTGGAACAACGGGTGTGTTGCTTGGAACAGGTGCGTCACTTGCAACCACAGGCGTGTTGTTTGGAACCATGGTCGTGTCGGTTGGAACCATGGCCGTGTCGGTTGGAACCATGGTCGTGTCGGTTGGAACCGTGGGTGTGTCACTTGGAGCCACGGGTGCATCGCTGGCAACAGCTGACTTTGAACCATCATCATCATCAACATTCTTTGCCAACATCAATCCCGCTTCCTTACACTGGTAGGGGGATAGTGGCACTACCACTGGTTGCAACGTTCCTCCCAGATTGAGAAGGACAATTGTAGAAGCCCCCTCACGTTCTGGAATGACAAGGATCGATTGAGGTGGTGCTGGTGTGGAACCACCCTCCAAGTCAACGGTGCTCACACGTTTGAGGGCCTCTGCCACGGCTGCATTGCTTTGTGCTGGAACGGCTGCATTGCTTTGTGCTGGAAGTGCTTTAGGAGCTGGTGGTCCTTCAGGTGCTGAGGGTCCTTCAGGTGCTGAGGGTGCTTCCGGTGCTGGGGGGGCGGGACCATCTTTTTCACCCGGAGCTGGTAGTGCTTCAGGTGCTGGGGTGGTGGGAACATCTTTTTCACCCAAGGTTGGTGTTGGCTCCGGGGCTGCCTCAGTGTTGACTTCCATGACCTTTTCCAATTCAGCTTCAAGTTCCTCCACAATGACATCCGGTGAACTTGCCACTGAGTCTGCAACAACACCTGAAGACTGATCGGGCTCAGGCGCCATCACTGACGCAACCACTGGGGCTTCAGGTTCAGGTGCCATCACAGGCACAACTCCCTCGGTACCAAGGGTCGAAGGTGCTCCGGAATCTGGAAGCTGGGACTCAACCACCAAAGGCTGAGAATCATCCCCCAATTCATCTCCCCAAAGCCCCATGCCCATGCCTGGAAAGGTACCCTGAGACTCATTCGGTACTTGGGAAACTGGTTCCACTGGCTGGGCCATCAAACCTGGTTCCGCCTCTTGCGTGTCATTCCAATCTCCTAGCCGAAGTGTCGGAAGAGACATCAGCTCACAAGGAGGGATAAGAGGGGCTGGCTGCGGATCTGGAGGGGCTGGTGATGTGGCCAACAACTCAGTAGATTGGACCTTCTTGAACTTTGACCAAAACTTCTTACGTGCTTCCAGGGTCTCTGCAGACTCTTCCACCTCACTATCCTTCCTTTTGATGGTTGGTGGTACTGCTGTGTTTCCCAATGCACCTGTTGCTTCCGTGGATGGTGCTGCTGCCGGTGTTGCATCGGGTGCTTTGGAGTCGATGGGTGTTGGGATGCTGTAGGTAGATGGCACCACCAGTGTGCGAACAAAATCTGCTAGACAAGCAGGGTTTTGCGCAAACACGGGGTTCTTGGACAGGAGCTCCAACATCTCTTGTACCTAAGCTAAACTTTAAGCAGTATAATGTGAAGAATGTGGTGCAAACAGTTCACTGCAAGGATCATAAATTTGTATATAGATGTTGTCAAGATGCATGTGGTGGAACAGCCAGCCCCACATCTCGAGATCCCTGGTCACCACCCAGTCTTGGAAGAGGAGGAACATCACGATGCATGAACTTGACCTCAGTTACATGTACATTGGTGGTATTCATAGAGTTCGGTTGATTTCAAACTTCAAATATTGTTTTACAACCAACCAAGAAGTTCAAACATATATATATATGTGTGTGTGTGTGTGAATATGTCAAAATCGACCAAGCCAACTCATGGTTCAATCTGTTTACACCTAGGGGCACGTGCTGCCTCCAGCTCTTCTTCTGTCGCTGGAATGGTTGTCATACTACTGGTTCCACGACGAAGCTCAGGACCTGATCAGGGATGTTCATTGGATAATAGTTATATGATCCAAAGATGTGTTTATGTAATTAACATAATTAACAGTGTTCATACGGTAGAGTAGTAAGATGGTAAAGTTGTAGAATTTGTTTCATGATCATGTTTTGGATCTTTCAACAATACAGTAACAAACGCACTCACTTCAAACAACATATTAGGGTGATGAATTGGGACGATGAGCATACATCATTCCAACACGTGAGGTTTCACAAAACAACCAAACAAAAATTCAACCTGACTTGAATGTTTATAACCACACACCTTTTTCAGCTTGATTTTGGTCATCCATGGTCGGTGCGAAGAGTTCTTTCGGAGTTGGTGCAGTCTCGACCCTAACATGTTTAGGATCTGGAGTGACTTTCTCAACCGTTCCCTTGGATGAAGACGCCGCTGCACTGGATGGAGTCCCCAAGTTATCCTTGAGATTCCTCTTCACTCCAGCCCGCCCACTGGATTCCGGGGTCGCAGGGGTGGTGCTTGGAGTTGTAGCACCCTTCAATGCCACTAGCCGATCCCGCCGGTGACGAGCCCCGTCCAAGGCTGCCGCAACAACCTCCGCTCAGCAGCAATTGGTGAGGCAGGGTCATTTGACGGTTCCCAAATCATTGAAAAAATAGGTATAGATGATTTAAACATCTAAAAGATGGGATTGACATCAAACAAACTGCAGCCTTGTCCACGTCCATATCCGCAAATGGATCCGTCGATGGCATGGAAAGGCAAGATGTGAACAGGATAACAAGATTTGAGCCTCTTAAATTAGGCTTATGGTCAGAAAAGCTTCAAATCAATTGATGACACATGAGCAACTATACGGATGTCACGTGAAGTCACGCAGTTGTCACGCAGTTGTCACGCAGGTGTCACTCGAGACTTTTCGAGACTTTGGGGTTTATATAAAGGTTTTAAATTAGAGCGCAATTCGAGACTCATCTTTCGAGACTTTTGTCACGCAGTTGTCACGCAGTTGTCACGCGGTTGTCACGCAGTGTCACGTGACCCCAACAAACCATTCACAGTAAATTTTGGATATGTTAATTGGAACCAGGCTCGGAAACAAGCCTTATTTCGGATGCAAACAGGCTACTATCCCCTGATAATCAGAGGGCTCCAGAAAAACAAGGTCCAAGCCAGCTAGAGTGGCAAGTTTAAAGTCGGTGTGTACCTGCCATTCTCTATCTCTTGCTGCAGGAAGTCCCTCAGCTCCTGAAGATCGGCGTGATCCCATTGGAATGGCGGAACCTCGGCCACGGAAGTGCTCACAAAGGTTTGTTGGCACATGGCTGGCTTCTTTGGATCGGCAGGTTATCAAACCTACTGGGTCTATTTGAACCAATCTGGGCACATCTTAGGACTACAATGGGGCTACCTTGGTCAAAAAACGGAAATTGTTTGGGGTCTTGAGCAAGACAATTCATAATTTCCCGTTCATGTTTGGTAATTTGGGCCCATGTTAGGTGCATACATTTAGAGCTATCTTGAGCCAAAATGGACCCATGTTAGGCCCATTGAGTCTAGGGTCTTGAGCAAGACTAAAAAGATATATTAAGCGATCCCTGTCCATTTTTGGCCATCTGGGCCACACATCCTGTCACAATGCCAAGAAACCAAAGGTGTACCTGAAGCCAAATCATCTTCGGAAATGTGAACGCCAGGTGGAGTTTCCTCAGAGAACAAAAGAGTCATGTCAGTACCCAGGATTACCCAAGGCATTGATGAACTATTTGAAGCAATGGGCTTTAGTTTCAAACAATTTGGGTGAGGGCTTCATTTGGATGTGTCTCAAAGTGGGGCGCCCCAAATGTGCATCCGTGCAGGGCCTAAAACACGTTTTGTTGCATACAAAGCAAAGAAGGACCATCATTTGTTGAGAACGATTCGCTTCTCTCCAAACTATCACGTTGAATCACTTTGAAAATGTGGTTTGAATCATGGGCTTGTGGAAACCGGTAATGTTTTATATAGTATATATATTTATATATTTTTATATTTATATATATAGTTGATACGGTACAGATTAAACAAAAATCAGCAATGATATGTATTTTTGTGGGGATGTGGTGTATCAACTACCTTAAATCAAATTGTGTTTTGGATGGCTAATTTTATGTCGTTTCACACATTTTTTACAGCTTGTAAATCTGTTGCTTGTCGATGATCTCGTAGATGTGATGAATTTGCAGAACACTTATCAAAAAATGAATAAGTATATATATATATATAATATGCAATGTGTCTTCAACATCGGGCCCCACCAGCTTAGATGCTGCCTAAGAAACGCATGACAGATGGCGGTCAACCACGAAGGCAGCAAACGCTGTTGGATAGTGAGCTGATTCTTTCATGCTGGCTCCTCCACACCTCAGCGATCAACCCAGTCGTTGGTAAGAAGAGTCTTGGGTAATGCCAGAATTGTTATTAGATGATAAATGGTTCATTGGTTCATCATTTGCTAAATCATCATTAGATTCATTGATATGTTGGTTACGACACTGAACCAAATTCAATCCTTTGAGTGCCCCACACTCTAGTGACTCCTTGGCCATCTTCATATTTTCTCACCATTTCGAACCCATTAGCTTCAGCCTCCTTCTTCAGCTTTTCCCGTAGGTGCTTCGGAAGGTAGTCTTCCAACTCACTGATCCAAGGCCTCACCATGCATATACCAGATCTTGATACATCAAGAACATGACCGAAATTCATTGGCATCGTAAGATCCCTGTTGAGACCCTGGCGGAGTTCCCAACAGCCAGCTTGCTTTGGGAGTAGGATGACCATATAGACCAAGCCAACTTAGTGCCATGTTGAATTTAGTCATTGTGTGCGCAATGTGTCAGGTCACTGAAGACTACTTACTTCACGCAAACATAGTCTAATTTGATTCACACTACATTTCAAGACAAATCGCAAGCGTCTATAGAGGATTCCGCCCGCTGATCGGCAGGTTTCTTTCATGGCATTGATCAGGTGTTGCACGTAGGGCATGGCAATCAAAGTTGAAGAAGCAGGTTGCTCTACCTGACAAACAATTCCATAGATAGACATGGGTCAACCAAGATCGATATCACAAACAAAGGTATTTCTGGTGAACATCCAAACTCTGTAGCCGAGAATCAACCCAGTGGATGCCCAAAGCAAAGCAGAGAATTGCCAGTAGTGCAAACCGAGCGCAGCACTTGTTGCCGAGTTGAACCAATGGCTGACCTAATTGTACAGTGTACTATTCCATGCATATATATATATATATATATAGCGCATGACCAAAAACAATTCATGAAGCAAACTTGAGCGATTTGATGAAACAAGTAATGCGCTGCTTTCGTTGCCAATCGGAACAATCAAATGGCAGGCTAGATTCGACCATCTCCAAGGATAGATAGATGTCTCCAATGCGTTCCGCTGCTGACCCATACAAACCTGAGGTGGTCAGGGGATGCTAAACAAATCAAGGTGTCAATATATGTATAAAGGGTAAATTATGTAAATCATGGTTTTCCAAGACGACATATATATATATATATATATATACATATCTATCGATGTAAGCAAATTCCTTTTTTGAAACATATATATATATATGAGTTACTGTACATTGTGAATATATAACAACCAAATTAATGTAGATTGCTAGTAATTCTTCCACCACCCCTTCGCAAATCCCAGGAAACCAACATGCTGCCTGGATGTCAAGTACTGGATTGAATGGCCTTTGAAATGCAGGTGTCTTGGCTTGAGATTGACCGAGCAACGGATTACAAGGGTGGCCAACCCAAAGAAGGCCTCCCTTCTTAACACGTAAGGTATCCCGTATGGACAGTAGAAAACCTCGCACTGTGCAAAAATCATCTTGAGGTCGATGAAGAAGATCCATCCACTGCCTCACCAACATATGATCATGTTGAACAATTCAATAGTGTGTGACATGCAAATGTATACCCATCTCAAGATAATCTGAGGGAAGAACGATTTGCACCCACGCTTTCCTGAGCAATCACATAACTAATCAATGTGTTGATGTAATGTATCTTTTTTCGGACAACACAAAAACTAATGAATGAAATCTGGTTGATTATTTTGTTTTTCTTCAATTCGTCCAATTAGGGGCCCAGCTGAACTCGCCAGTCAAAACCGATGACCCAGCAAATAGCTCGTAGGTATCAAGGTCCTGAATCTTGAGATGCATCGGAAATTGCAAAAGGAACTCCCCGTCCCCTGGAGAGGTGAGGATAGGAATGGGAGCATTGGCATTTCAAACAAGGACGTTTCAACCACTAGAAACGGTCGAACCAAGAGTTATAGCGTGGTTAAGATTGTACAACCTTACAATGAAAATGCAAATGCAAATCATATAACCATGATCGGTGATGATGATGATGATGATGATGGTGATGACGACTGCAGTGTACTGTCAATCCATTACACAGAAAATGCAAAACTTGTATCCAACAACCAAACAAGTGATGACACATACCCTGGGAAAACATAGGCCCCCACGCGCTGCCAGGATATTCCATTGGAAGTCAAATCGGAGTCGGCAATTTGACAAATGTAGTCACAACAATGCAACCTGAGGCAGGCAGCGACAATGTTTAACTAACATGTAGATGGGTGAAACAAATATCACGTATTCGTATACACAAAGTAGATAAGATGAATTGTCCAACCATGATTCCATGATTGTTTTGTTTTTTGATTACACGTCTATTCAAGCCAGGGAACAACACTGTTGGACCTCCTAAAAGCAGCACAGTGGCTGCTGCTCTGGCTGACAGCCAAAGCCCCGGTGCAGCATGTGATCGTCCCATCTCCAAGGTAATCCCACCGCAAGATTTGTCAACGGAGACTTGGACAAAATTGCTGACGGATTTGGTGGATTGTGTGGGTCCATGGATTCGACAGAACTGAAATGACAGCTGTTCATTCATGTAGTACCCAGATCATCCATGCATACATGAATCTGAAATATGATTGTTTTTTAGTCGTTGATTACATTATATGATCAATGATTTGCAGATATGTTCATTTAGATAGTTGTGTAAACATAGATGATCTCGCAACGGCATGCTTTGCAATTCCTTTTGCTCCCTTGAAGACCGATCCCCTACGTTTGAGTGATCAATGAATGATCGACCGAGCTCCACGATCCAGCAACTTTGAAGAAAACAACATTGCTTTATTTTAGTAAGATTAAAGAACAGCTACATTTTCTTAAATGATATATGATTGTTGCAACATGTCACAGTTCACCTCGTTGTGGATCATTCTTTGGGGCGTACCCAAAGCTTCAGAAATCAAAACTCAAAAGCCATGTGTGTAAATCTACACATGTGGCGCAACTTCGGTTGACCAGGAAGCCAGCTGTTTGGCATCCTTCCATGACTGGCACCAGCCTCCCCGTTTTTTGATCGATACCGTACAACCTCCAGACTTGTTGACTTGGTAAGGTTCGAAAGGCTCAGCAGCGTACACGTAGATCTGCTCAGTGTACCACCTAAGCACGGCGAAGGGCCAGTTATCTTGATTTATTCAGGGCTATGTTTGCAATCATCGAACGAACACTGATTGATTAGTCAGTTAATCGATCTTGAGTGTCTAGCAAAATCCCAATTGGCGAAGCAATTGTGTTGTCATTCTCGGGCTCTCTCACGGTATAGCTTTGCTTAGCACCATGGAAACCATCAGGAATCGGGATCCCTGCATCCTTCAAGCATTGCTCCTAGCAGAAACAAGTAACATGTACGATCATGGATCGTGATCATGGTGGATAGTGGAACCCAGTGCTGTATGTAGGCTTGGCTGCATTGTCCCGTGGATTGGTCATATTTATATATATATATATATATACATCATTATTATTATTATTATAATTCACATATATATATATATGTGTGTGTGTGTGTGCAACCGATCGACATAAAAGAGAATTTAGAAAGAAATACCGAATCTAAGACCAAACGTAAAACACATAAATCCCTATTCACTCCTTGGCAGGCCACAACTCCTTGAGTTGTTCTTCAGTTGCTCGCTTGGACCGCTTCTTGGGCCCATCCTTCCCACCAGCTTCATCACCCTTTGCTGGCTCCGGGACTGATGGTCCAGCAGCCCCACCCTCTCCCGAAGGACCAGGCTCCTCTGGAGCCCCACCCTCTCCTGAAGGACCAGGCTTCTCCCCGCCCTCTCCCGAAGTACCAAGCTTCTCCGGAGCACCCTTTACCTTCTTGGCATCTCTCTGGGGGGATGGCGGAACGGAGGGCGCTGCTTCTTTGGCGACTGCTTTACCACGCTTACGCTTACATTTCGCCTTTGCCTGCACCTCTTTGAGATGTTGCTCCCTAGCTGCTTCCTTCACCTAGCGCAGTAGTGACAGAAAGACTCGAACAAAGGTAAACCTGAACACTTGGAAACCTAGAATGCATAGATACAACATTACACCATATATATAGACCCCGATGTTGCCTTAGCCACGGCCCCAATCATATCGGAGTTCTCCGCGACATCCTTGCCAGCTGCATCGATCATTGATTTCACCTGTTCCTGACCGGAGAAGATGGATAAAGGAGCCATACAACACACACATATATATAATTAATGACTTTGCATCAATTGTGGGCAAATAGAAAGAATTAATAAAAGGGTAATAATTAATATATGGACATAGGAAAGTTGTTGGTACATGGCTGAATTCCTGTGATGTTGAATTGTTTAATCTCAAAAGCCACGAGTGTGTATGAATGGATACTCGCCTCCAAACCAGCATCCAGCTTCGGAGCACCAGGAAGAAGAGGTTCACGTTCCTGCTGGAATGGTTTGATGGATTCCACCGGAAAACATAAACATCATTGATCACTTGATTATTTCGCTTTCTATGGCAGCATAGTTACTCCTGAGATTTCTGAAATCACACAATGATTTCAAGACACCAGCGGACATGGCCTTCAAAGCTTGGCGTCGATGTTCTTTCGAAGATTCATCGAGGACATTTTCCAGGCCCTCACCCTGGGAAGCCTGGTCACAAAACAGCAAATTACACCATGGTTTCCCCAACCTTGCAGAATCCAGCCTTGGCATCAGCAATGGGAATATCCTCCTTGGAGGAAACGCTCATCATGGAATTCACCTGCAGGTGGCATTGGACCGATCAATATATCTGCATTCGTAAAAATTCTTTGTTGTTGTTTTTTTTCTGAACCTTACTTACATATTTATTTCAAAATATGCATGTTGTGTGCATACCTGCCTCCTCACAAAGCTTGTCCATAGCTTGGGAATCAGCCTTCGAAGAAAATCTGCTGAAAAAACCAAAAACGCATTCACTTGTAAATTGTTTCCGTATATGATTTGTATTAAATATGTAGTTTTGGACAAACACACATTTAGATTATTTTGGTATCTATATATATGAATAATACTTGTATATAAATTGGTCATGCTGTTTGTTGGGATCAACCAGCAACTCTTGGATCAGGAAGTGGCCTTCTCATCGGCGCTCTCTTTGGGCGAGGAATCCAGTTCAGAAGAGCTGGCTCCAGTGTCCTTCGTGGCTGGGCTTTAGTCAGAGTTCAATAGAACTGGATGAGGAAAAGATATATGGTTGAACTAATCAATCAAATTACTGATTAACTTTGTTGTCATGAATGGCCTGGTCACACATTGCACGCTCCACGTGTTGCTCCATGATGTTCTCGATGCTAGGATTTTCAGGATTTCGTTCTGCGCAAGAGCATGATCGATGGGTATCATGGCACAAGTGGATTGTCGATTTCTCATTCAATGATTGGCCCCACCTGCAATGACTTTGGAAATCACTGCCTTCAGCACTTGGATTCGTTTCCTCCTGAAAGCAAAAGATACTTCAATTTAATCAAACAATGTCAAATCATCATTGCAAAGCATTGTATTGTGTGGTGTAGATAATTCAAAAAGATACCACATGTTCCCTGGCCACCTGCTCGACTGGGATCGGCTAGCCAACTTCATGCCGTGGACGCAAAGGGCCCTGCCATCAGCAGCTGCAGCCTTTGCCCACTCCTGGAATCGAATGTTGAACAAAAAACGGTGTTCCGCAAACATAAGTCAAACATATGTTGAAACAGTGTTCCAATCAACTAGAGCATTTAGTCCTTAATCACCTTCACTCTAGTCTTCGGTGCGAACAGCCCATAGGTTTGCGCCAATTTGAAGAGAGCAGCCTACAGACTGATAAGAAGTCAAGTGACTGTCACTTTTCACTTGTTATAAGATATATATTTGTTGTATTTATTTATCACTCAATGTTGTTATCATGATGATGATTCAATTGTTGCATCCACTCCACGAGACATGGCCTGGAAGTGACTCAGCGGTGGTACACCGTCCGCTGCAAACGTGGCATAAATGTTCAGAAGAAACAAAAAGTTTTCTTCCACCTCAGATAGTGAAGGTTGCAGTTGCTCACTTTCCTGACCGATCGCGACCCTTTAACATTGAGACCCCCACAGCATCCACTGTGAAGGCCCCTTCAGCTCCAATTTCCCAGATAACTTTATCCTGCCATTCCGCACTGGATTGATGTGCACCGGTTGTTCTTCTAAAGTGTGAAATTGATGCTAGGGAAGGCAAACATTATCGACCAACACAGATATATTCATCAATAGATAGCATATATATTTTTTTTACTTGTTCAGAGTAGGTAGTTGTAGGTTTCTAAAGCAAGTGAAGCAAATCCAGTCCTCATGATTTCTGATCGATGGGATCCGAGCATCATCAGCCAAGAGGTAGGAGCGTATAACTTCTTCAAGAAGCTGCTTCTGTGCATCATCCACAGGTCCCGTTTTCTTCAAGGCCTGCCAAATCGAATAGTGATGGGAATGATAAACAAATTTGTTGGTTCCAAAGTTGAAATGAGATTACCTACATGTTTTCTACATGATTTGTATACAGCCTTCAGGTGGATCCAGGTGCACCACTACACATTTCAATTTAAGAATGATAGCCAACATCCGGGTACATCAGCCCAAGAAAATGTTGCCTGTTCAGAAGGGCGCGCTACAACCACAGCCATGCCCAGCTGAGGAACCGAAGCGTCACAGTGAGCCAATCAGCTGCTGAGTCGCTGAAGGGTGAATCACACAAGCAGCAGCAGGTTTCAATGCTTCCCTACATCAGATCTCAGAACTCAGCGATCAATGATTTTTTTTTGATATATGCTGTCCGTGCAGTAAATGGTGATGTGAAGTTTCAGAAATATGGAAGAGATGTGCAAAAAGGGGGAGTGGCACCCTCTCGAAATGTCGATGCGGTAGCGCCGCATTCAGCTGGATGGGTCTGCGAAGCCGATGAAGATCTGAAGCGACCTAGTAGCATTGGATAGCTAAGACACTAGGTTTAAAATTACTTACAAACCACTACGTATGCCCTTAGCACATCTTGACCGACCTCTTGCAATTCAGTTTCAATAAGCACCAGACGTCTGGCGGAGGCCAAAAGCATGGCTCAGGGAAGGAGCCGCAACCATGGGTCAAGGAGCAAGCGGTAAGGTATGAAGAAACATTGCAGAAGATTCTACAAACGTGACAGATCAAAACAAAGGATTCAAGAAGTTGTAGGATCTAGAATGCAAACATGTGCAAACATATATATCAAGGGAACCCTTTCAGCACTCGTGGCTGCACATTGAACTCAGCAAGAGCGAACATCATCTCAAACTTTCCAGAACCAGTACTTCGAGAATTTCGAGAGAGCTCGACAGTGTCCGAGAGTATTCGAGAACCAATGTACCTGGATTTTGGCTACATTACCAATGTACCTGGATTTTGGCTACATTTGAATGTTAGCATATATGGTGCACATGGATCCCCAGGGTATGGAATATGTGTCCACATACAATATCTATGTGGCGTAAAATTTGTCACCCCAACCTGTCAAACCAAACCCAACAGCGCCCAGTCACAACTTTTGGTCTCCGAGAGATTCCAGTCGACGTCTGTACGAAATTAAAATCAGCTAGCTGTCAATAGGGGGTAGTAGCCCAGAAAGAATGACTAATACCCAACCCGTTCCTACCCTCCTCCTAAAAACTTGAATGTATTTTTTCCAGAAGCCACTTCACAGTCGTGTTTACTTGCCCACGGCTCAAGTACTGGAGCTAATCACTACTGATCTGTGTCGAGCAAAATTGAGATAACAGGAAATAGCATCAAGGCCATGGGTCTTCCGCATGCGAAGAGTACAAGCAATTGAAGTTCATCAAACGGGTGACAGTTGCCACTGATCCGCATGGAAGCTGCCTTGCCATCGGCATCGTGAACCTAACAGGTCTATGTGAAGGGCAGTACTTGTGCAATACCAAAGAGGGCTATCAGCTCCCTACCGAAACATGTGGCCTGAGCGCTGCTCCAGCTGTTTGTGACACTCGGCGTTGTCTTCCAGCGCAGGTGTGGCAAAGCAAACGACTGATGGTGTCATCGAATCGCCATGCATGTTCAATATTGATCTGCTAGGATATGCGTCGAAACTACTCTGATCTATGCGTGCATCAAATGCATCTCTATATTTACACACATATATATATGTATATGAATACATGAACCTATGCAACTCACACATGTATGTAATCATGAACACTGACACCTTAGCATACCTCAACTTGCACATGATGCTTCTGAGTATACTCTGAGTATACGAATGCTAATGTGGGTATTGCTGCAAACATCTCTGTCTTGGGTTTATGTCTTGCATTTTTTACTTGGATGTATTGCAAGGCACCCAATCCATAAATACATTGTTCCCTCTGGAATATGATCTTGGCGGTTGCAGGGATCATTGATTATTCTCCTCAGAATGGGTCAAAATATCATCTGAAAATGGCCCTATTTGTATGATCATCCACATGTAACCTCGGACTATCGGTCAGGCTGGTTGGTATACTGGGGCCATTCCACATTGATAACATAGTCAAGTTGGCCTCGTGATCATCTAAGTGCCAGCAAAGACTGTTGAGTGCTCGAATGTCCACTCTCAGCGAGGGGGTTGATGTTGAGAATACCCTAACAGGATGAGTGCCAAATCTTTGAAATGCTGAAATTGCCAAACGTAGAATCCCATGTTGGTTCAGCATTACTTTTCGTACGAAATTAAGCGTATTTATTTGAACTAGAATGGGGCACAGCCTAACCAACAAGAGATTGAAAACACCAAAACATGGTGGAAATATACAAAAATAGGCTCCATTTTATCAGTCCTGAAAAATTAAGTAGTAGATATCAATGGCTATATTTCAGAGTCATGATCCGTCATGAGCAACCATGTTATCAGTCTGCAGGACTTTCAATCTACCATGCCATCTTAATCCAAAAAAACCAGGGCAGGTCAAACCTCTGATTGAGATGGACAAAGGCTCTGTTTCGTTTACAAAAAACACGTGTTTTGCCATCACCTATGCCTTGACAAGCGGCCCCCGCGGTACCAATCAACGTCTACGCCTTCGCACCTGGGCTCGGGAAGTGTTGTTGCTGAGTCTTTGGTTGCAGGACGTTTGGGGTGGTTGACAATGCGGATTTCTCAAGCCATGGGGCCCCCCGCCAAGTTGTGGATGATCTATTACTATAAATGGTCAATATTAGATGATGAAAGCAGCGATCTTCGAATGTATCTCAGTCGCCACGGGAGAATCGGCTGCGGGCAGCTGAACAAACACCGTGTTGTGGCTCACTGTACCCCCAGCCAAACGAGCATGAGTGACATATCTATGATGCTTGGAGTTTTTTTCCTGGTCATGTTGCTGTTGTTACTGTACTAAGTATGTTCATTCTCAGTCTTTACTTTTGGCACTTGTTTTCATGTTGATCTCGCTTTGGGTCAAAATGCTCCTTTTCGTTCCTGCTGCTGCTAATGTTGTTTTGGCTGTGGCTTTGTTGTGCGTGATGTTATTGATCTGATGTGGCTGACAAATGATGACTGGTGACTGGTGACAGTGATTTTGATGTTAATGTTGTCACAGCAGCCCGATCAACAGTAGTAACAGCTAACATTTGAAGCAGTCGCAGTGGCAGTAGCAGTACAGTAGTATTGCTAGCAGCAGTCGAAGTAGCACCAATATTTGTGTAGAAATACCAGCAGTGGCAGTCGTACTAGAAGTAGTTGTCGCTGTCCCAATCCCAGAAGCAAAGCAGCATCACTTGCAGTTGGGTTGAATATGGAGGAAGGAAATCATGCTAACATTCATGCTGCGGTGCCTAGGAACATGTTGCCTTCTTTTGGATTCCGGCAGTCTTCAAATGTTTGATCCATGTGTGCATCTCAACGGTTGCAAAAGCCAACCGGCTCTGCCAGAGTCGGGGCTGTTTACAGCTCCTTGATCCACGTCTGTCAGTCCTTGGGAACCCCAACTTGGAAGAAAAGGCGTCGAACTTCCCCTGTGCAACCCAACTTCAACGGTGGTGCGCAAGGTCTTCAGGAATCTTTAGGCATTTGATATTCCAATCATGATTAATTAATGATTTACGAAACATTACAAAACAATAAAGCCTTCACAATTCTTAGCCAATGACCTTTGGTCAATTCTTGTTAACAATATATGCTTGCTATAAGGCGGGGTGATGATCGATTGTCGATACAGCTTGTATTTAGCGAAAAGACGAGTTACATATCACATATCTTCATCACCACAGTTGCTAGCTTCAGAAGGTTCTGAGGTGTACGATCAATCGGGGGGCATTCTCTCATCCCTCTTACTAGCGTTCCACGTATCGAAAGAAACACATGGACAACAATTAGCATCAATGACTCATCGGGTTCAAACCATCACTGGATGGTGGTTTCAACCTATCTGAAAAACATGCGTAAACCAACCAAACATGTGTTAACATTGGGGAAGATGAAACATGTGAATCAAACCACCAACCAACAGTTGTTTCACCATCATTGATGGTTCTTAGTCCCTATATATCATTAACGCGCACAAACTACGGATCCAAGCTCCCGACGCCACATCAACGCACAGTGGCTGGGGGAGAGGGGTTTATGAACCATAATTTCTGATTATAACCCATTAGCTAAAATAGCTAATAACCATGTGGCTACTTTTCGGATGGTAAGAGGGGGTTATTACCCAACCATTTTTTTGATTATAACCAGCATTTGTTTCAACATTATTATTGGCTATCAGTCCCTATTATTGACCAAAAGTTTTGGTGTTAACCCCCAAAAACCATCCAATGTCCATCCAATAGACCCCCCCAGTTTTCCGTCACTGAAACTCACCAGCTGCCGTTCGCGTGCCTGGCTGGCTTGCGTGATGGACCAGCGATGGCCACCAACTGCACAGTAAGACTGAAAGGTCGTTGGGTGCGACGGGCGATTTCGCGGAAGCACCACCTGGAGTTCATGGCGTCGCCGCAGGTGAAGCTGGTTCTGGTGGCGCTGGTTATGGTAGGAGATGGGTAGTGGTTAAGGGGTCACAATTTAAGGATCATTTGGGTCAGAACTTGGTCACTTGGTCACATTCAACTCTAATGTCATCATCAATCATCTCGCTGAAGTCACAACCATGGTTGGGAAATGCTCAGTGGTTCGCGGCTGGTTCTCATGTATGACATTGTATGACACTACTAGTAACCAACAACAAGAAACAATCGATCGCAATCAACCAGTTTGTTCATGGCCCTTGTCAGTTGCTGGAGGGCGAACTTCCCAACAAGCTGGACATTTGCAAAAAATACTCTGTATCTGTACCTGCTGGCTATGATTGTGCATGATTGTGCGCATATATCATGATCATGTATTTTGTTTCGTTGGTGTTGTCATCCCTAAACTTAGTGAATGTAGCACATAGTATCTACAACTTATACGTCCAGCTACGCTCAAAGTATGTACGGCATGTATAAACATGCATGTCTATAATCCTATATGTCTACAACTTATACGTCCAGTTACGCTCAAAGTACGTACGGTACGTAAAAACATGTATGTCTATAAGTCTGTATGTGCAAAAGCAAACGTAGAATGGGCGCATGTGTGGATATATGGTTTGCAGTACCTTGGTAGCAACAAAATGAATACCACCGCATTGTTGTTGATAATTGTTCATCATAAAGAACTCTGGAGACAACGAAGGTTGATCATTGTTGATCATCAAGGCTGGAAATGGTTGCTTTTGATGTTTTTGGCAATGGGTCGACTAAATCAGCGATATGGAGTTGTACAAGACCGACAGTCAACTTGTCATAATGATTCATGCTGCCATCGATATTAAATGCAATGGTTGCCAGAACAGCTGGTACAGTTATTTACCATCCAATATGAGCAGTTTTTAACAGCTTGATCTCCCATCCATTCAAAAAGCATCGCTCATGCTAATAAACTACGAATGTTAATGTTGATGTCACCTATCATCGATGAAAACATATATTACTTAGAATCCATTGCTATTGGTGGCCCTCATTCCCTATCATGAACGACTACTCTCCTCTCGCAGATGAATCTGCAAATAAAAAGAACAGCATGTTCTTTATCCTGAAAAGTATGGATGATCAAAAAAACATCATTGCCAGGATCACAAACCAAAAAGAAAGCAGCATGTTTGATATCCCGAATAGTTCAGTAAACAACACTGGCCATGGTCAACGCTGCAACCAGCGCATGGGCCAAATTGCGCCAAGTTGCAACCTACGGTTGTCGATGCTGTGGTACTTCCCGTGGTAGAACATCACTCGGATCATGGGAATCTCCTGGTGATGACAAGCGAGGTCATCATCATCATCATCATCATCATCATCATCATCATCATCATCATCAGGAAGATAGTAGTTCATAATCATCCCCGGTTCATGGTGGTTGATGATGGTCAAAAGATTGTCGATGGCCAACGTGTGGTCGAACAAATTCTGACAAATTCTTTGAAGTTGCTCCACCATTATGCAAATCAGCTGGCTAGTCCCAGGCGGGAACGATATCATCACATGACGAGCCATCAAGTTGAGGGATAACCCCTTCGATCACGTTCAATAATTTCAATAGGTCATTTGAATGTTTATCATTGTTGATTGTGTAAAACAAAACTTGATCATGCTTCACTAATGAATGATGAAATCAAGTGGAATGAACAAATACGAGGCTGTCCAATTTGATCATGACTACTTTCTGACCTTTATTGACAAAGTGCGAAGCGATCCTTTCTCACTATTACTCAGGCGAAACCCCCAGGATCACTCACAAACTACCATCTTTTTGGGCTATCAACCATTCTGAATCATCCTTAACCCTATCCTTCACCACCCTTCACCCTATCCTTCACCCGATCCTTAACCATTATTGATTATTAACATTCATTAAGCCCATCCTGAACCACCACTAGCCCCCATGATTGAAGGGGCAAATCCGGCAACCATCGTTACGCTGCACTCGCGCAACCGTCCTGGATTTTCTTGGGATCTTCCATGAGCTCCATGACGGTCTCCTCTAAGGCCTGTGGGGCAAAAACGATGAGCCGATGGTGGCCCCAGTGGTGAAATGCTGGTTAGATGAGGGTCAAATGATGGATGAATAACGGTTCAATAATGCTACAATCATAGTCAAATTATGGTTAAATGATGGTTCAATCATGGTCATATGATGGTTCAGCAATTCTTAAAACATGGTTGAGTGGTGTTAAATGATGGTTGAATGATGAATGATAATGGTTGAATCATGCTGGATACGCCCAAATGGTTTGTGATGGTTCATATTGCTGAATAATCATTTGTTACCATTGAACCATTGATGATGGTGAATGTACCATCCAATGTTTAATGATGGCTAATGAAATGGATGGTTACTCATGTTTGACATTGATTGGGAATGCTGATGGTTTGTGATGGGCAATTATGATTAATTAAGGATGGCAACAAATGATGTCAATAATGGTCGATGCTGGTTGACACAGGAAAGTGATACTTGCTGATGTTTCGGTAACAAAATGTAACAAATAGATTACAGTACTGATGGTTTATTTAGAGGTTGCCCACACCCACTCACATAGAAGGGGATTGTCAACAGGTGATCAATGGTAATCGCTTTGCCATCATAGGGGGTAAAATCACTGCCAGCTGATGGTTTGACAGATCACACCTTAACCAGCAAACCACTTGCTGCTGTGCAGCAACGCAAACATCAGCACAGGGAACAAAATACGGTCGCTCCAGCTGGCGATGCATTACCCAGTGGATATCGGTGGTTGTTTAAAAGTTTAATCTTTATATTGTTGAATGTTGTTAGCACTCCCCCTTGGAGACAAACATGAGATTAACATCCTTAAAAAATCAATGAGTAATTTAATTGTCTCTGCTGTGAATGGTTAACCAAGAGGTATTCATTTGATATCCCAGTAGTACTGCTACCTGCATATGGTGAACTGATGTAAACAAATCCAAGCTGTGATCAAGTGCTGGCGGTTGAAGCACCCCCCCGAAAAATAGAACAATAGGCCTGTCAACCAACGATCCAAGCGTTGGGGGAAAAAAACATGTTCCAAAGCACCAAGTGGTGGTTTCTCAGAATAGGGACCCTCAAATGGCTAGTTTATTGCTATAAATGGTTAATAAAGGATGATTTGGGGGGTCCCCTAATTTGAGAAACATCCAAGTAGATATCCTCACCAAGCCCAATGAATCCAACGGCTTGTCCCCAGCTGCACATGTCCCAACAGCACCCGAAAGCCAACCTTCCCATCTTTGAAGCGCTTGCTGATGGTGTCGTGGGTCCAGAAGATCCTCGGTCCAAGGTCGCATCCAAAAAATGCTTGTCAGGTCCTCCAGTTGTTTCTTGTGATTCATACTGGTGATTTGTAAGCAGCTGGTGATTTGTTCACCAGTTGTTTATAGTGTTTTTTGGGATACGACAATCATTTTATAGGGTTTTGAAACAGCCCTGGAGGACCAGTAAAGTTGTTTATAGTGTTTTCTTTTCCAATCTGCTTCTTAATCAGGGCTGTTCCCTGACATGCGGCTAATCAGCAAAAGCGTACTAGAGTTGCTCATGATGACTGGTTTGTAATGGCTACTTGTGATTTATACTGCTTGGTTTTGGTTAGTAAGATCAATCATCAAAAAAAATGATTGGTTTAGCCATACTTTTGGTCGAATCGACAATTTTGATTCAATACATAACTTTATAGTTATCATGGCCAAGGGGGTTAACAAATTGCTGTATAATCAACTAACCAAAAATCAATCTGTTGGTTGCTGATAATGGATAAACATGGCTACTTGTCAATAATTTTGATGACTTATGGTCCTGATTAGTGCAATCAAAGATATGGTCATTTGGTGAGGACTGGGATCATGATCCGGTTATCTGCAACCAACAGCCAGCAACAGGTTCCTGTTTGAGAGCCACAAACATAGTGAAATCAGCATTGTCAACTGGAGAAATCTATGGAAACACCTAAGCTCAGGTATCAGAAATTGGGAAGCTACTGGCACACCATCGGCCACTATCAAAGCACAGCTTCACCATTATATATTGGTTGGTAAGTAATCTACAACAACCAGTAAAATATGGTAAAATGGTGATTTATTATCCTACAACTTTTCGTAAACCTGCCCTGTGCGAAATCACAGAATCCAGGAGCGCATCTTAGACAGAAGTATCCTGATTGGATTTGCAGGATCACTGATATACTGGTTGGTGCTTTCAACCCCCATAGAAATATTAGTCAACCAACCATTTGTTTACTGTTTACAACTACCAGGGAAAATGACAAAAAATCTAGAACCACCAACTTGCCACCAACCAGTACATATTTGATGATTTCAGCACACCACCCCGTATACATTGTGTGTGTGTGGGAGCATCATACGACCGTTTTGCCTCTTTCTACCATTGGCTGCTTGGCATACCACAGCCAGGCTCCTAGATTTCCATGCCGCACTCATTGCTTAAGCCGTCAAGAAAGGTCATCGCGGGGAATAAGCCTTGTCAGCACACAATGAACTAGCTGTGCTTCATGTGCCAAAATACACCTACACGGGTGGGTCCATAAGTGGGCGTTTCTCCATAACATCCCAAATGATTCCATTTTCAGAAAAAATCACAACTTTTGGGTTTTACAACCTAAGAACAATGCCTTTTATTTGCTGTTTACTTGTGGCTGTCTTCCCCGTGCTTGTGATACTCGGTAGATGAAGCACAATACCCAAGTACATCTCCGCATCAGTTGCTCACCTTTCCAAGTTCTACATTTTCTTGCAGCTGGCTTGAGCAACGCTCCTCAAGCTATCGCACATTCTCAACTAGTGTCAATTCTGCTGCGCAGCAGCAGTCTCAAACAAGACCGCATTTTCCGGCCATTTTCCGAGGCCTCAACTACCACCTGGGATGATCGCAGGCACCTGCAGCTAACAACTACAGTAGCACCTGGGATGATCGCAGGCTGCAGCTGAGGCACCGTTCAACCGGCAAGGTCCAAGTGCCACCCCAGGAATCCCATTTCGCTGCCTCAACAGCTTCCTTTTCATTGCTTGCAGCAAGGAAGCCTTGAAAGTCCATGCGACACCTGTGACGGTGGGATGATGATCAGTACAGCAACACCATCATGAGATATGCATGATATATGATATGATATATGATATGATATGATATGATATGATATGATATGATATGATATGATATGATATGATATTTGATATGAAATGAAATATGAAATGATATATGATTTGTGTCTGGTAGTGTCTTCTACTTATATCATGAAGGCAAAAAAATGTGATAATTGTGATATAAGTAGTAAGTAGAAGACCTACCGTACATGTTTGATGAATAGGATTCAATATCTTGTTGTGGGACTTTACAAATCCTGATTTACACGGACATATGTGGACCTTTAATCAGTGAACCATCTTCTGGTGGGCCCACCAATATGAGGGACCCCATTTGTTGGCAAGCACTTTGTAAACTTCCGATTCGAGGCAAGAGTTGAGGACCTACATGATCACCTGCAAAAGAGACAACACAAACAAATAAAATGCACATCTTGGTTGCCATCCATTCCATGTCATTTCAAATTCATAAATAAGTAACAACCGGCGGAGAAGGAGGGGAGAATGGGCGGAGAATGGGTGCAATTATTGCAATTGTTGACCCAAATGGATCATCCGGTCATCAGTCATCAGTTGTTTTTTCTCTTCCAGTTCAGCGATGCTGAATTGACTCCATGGTGCGATCAAAACATGATGAACTGCTAAAAACCAAACCCACAAAGCACTCAATGCTTGATGTTGCATCATGTCAAGGGTACTGTACCTAGCTCCCAACCACATCATACATCGGCAATGCAAGAAACAGGGGCTGTCCTGTCCTATATGGTTGGGATAGTCAAAAGTGCCAACAGTCTTCAATAAACGTCTGCAGTTGACCCAAATTATCGCTGACGCTCACCTTGGTCTTTCAAAATTACCACCCCTGAAACTGATTCAAACTGCATGGCTGTTCCGCAAAAACGGTCAGTTCTGTGCTGTCGTCTCAGTTCTATTGGCCATAATGTGTTAGATTCGCTGGTTGTATCCCACCCATTTGCTGGTCATATTGAAAAACTCGTGGTGATACATACGCCAAAACATCAAGCTCTATAGTTTCCACCCCACCTCCCTTTGGCTATCTGCCAACCACAAGCCATCCAGCCTATGAGGATATTAGCCACTCAAGCATGACTGAGCACCATTGCTAGCCATTGATTCACCATTAATTAAGCGAATCACCCTAAACCACTAAACCTATCAATTCCTTTTCACCATCATTCATGTTCAACACAAATGATCGCTGCATGGCATCCATGATCATCAAATGATCAGTTTACATGGCATCGATTCTTAGCCACCAAAGGCATCAATGAGTCTTGATCATTGATGATCATGGATGGCATCCATTCTTAGCCACCAAAACTCATCATCAATGGTGAAAACATCAATTCTTAGCCATGATCATCAGCGGGTTTTCACCATTTGCCACCCCCACCTGTCACATCTGAAGATCTGCTTACAGCAGCTTTCGAAGGTGTCCCACGATGGCACAGCCCTCGGTTGTCGCGGCTTTTCAGGGGTGCTGCCCATCATCCGACATGACCCTTTTAGTACGAGGACCCACAATTCCATGGGGGGTACCACCTTTGGACAAACCCTGACAAACCTACAGCAAACAATATGGTTGTGGATACGTACTAACAATCAAAAAGAGGGGTAGATGGTGGCAAAGGAACATCCCGACAACTCGACTGAGTTTGGTCATTCAGGGGATGCAATCAGCTATGCACAGAGTATTGACAAAAAGCTAGAATCAAACAAAGTCTACAACACGATGCCATGTGACAATGCTCTAGTTACAGCGGAATTCTTTGAGATGGTCAGCACAAATTAGGAATTGTCTCAATGATAAGCTCAATGACGAGAGTGCACGTGCAGGAATACCGCCTCCAAGTTGTGCTTTCCTGGTATTGGCCCACAAATAGTTGGGGTTAGCATCCAGTCATCAAGCGGACCCTATCGGACCCTATCGGATTTACCCCGGAAGAAGCGCATCAATGGATGGTGCTTCATGAGGTCGTCTGTTTGTGCTCCACAACTGGTGGGTCACCAAGCCGGGTCCGGACTGGTGCTATCGCAATTCATAGACGAAGTCATCCGGAACCGCTTGGGTAGCAGAACCCATTGAATGGGGACCCCCCACAGCACTTCAAGCACTGTCCAACTGCTTATTATGCAATTGGGTAGGATCTTAGCAAGTACTTTTGTTGTCGTATTTGCATGGTCAATTTTTGTACACAAGCCAGTTCCTAACAATTGGTTGAATGATTTAGTTATGTTTTGTTGTTTGGCTATGTGTCCTTGATTACGTGGCAATGGGAGATAAATATGATCCATAGTCGATGTTAGATCATCATCAGCATCCAAAGAAAAGGAAGGGGTAGCTTCTTAAGACTGGGCCGTCAGTATCCTAAGATCCTACCTACCATGATTGACCATGATGAAGCATCAATAGTCATCAATAGTCAAAAATAATCTACTGCTTGATATCGGGATCTGCCTGGTAGTATCATCTACCAGGAATAACCATGATCAACCATAATCAATTATCATTGGTTGCTCTCCCCATGAAAAACTACTATCAACCACTATTGAGAATTACCTGGGATTCATTAATACTATCGTGTGTCCTGGGCTATCATTAACTCTGATAAGCACTAGGAACAACCGGTGTAATTGGTCGGTACCCCTATGATTATGAAGCATTATCAACCACTATTAAAATAGTAGCCATTATTACTCCACCATCATCCTTTCCCCAACCGTACCCCCCGGTAGCACCGTACCCGATTGATCCACCGGGCGCGATCGCCACGGCACAGAAATTGGTCGACAGCACTGCTGATCTCATCATGAAGCTGATCGCAGTCCACGTTCTGCGCGGCGAGCTGCAATGGGGAAGGGGAGCCATAAGGTTTGCCCACCTAGTTGTAAGTTGATTAATAAGCCATTTAACAATAGTTATATCTACCATAACTGGTAGTTACCCTAGTTACTAGTTATAACCCAAGTTAGCTAACTAAGGGGGCCCACCTTGCAGTAGCACAGTTACCGCGTAGCAAACATTAGCAAACTACAGCTGTACACACAGACTATAGCTTTAACCTGTTTTATTTAGTTGTAAATCTGTAGCAAGTAATCATGGAAGCGGTAGTTGGTGAGATATCCGTAGCTATAGCAAGTATAGATTATGATTATTAAGACAGTCAGCAGTAGTTGGTGAGATTACAGCGTGCTGTACTGCAATTCGCAACTTGCTTGTATTTTCCCTTGTGATGAAGGCTATCGGATCTATATGGCAAGGCTGTTTCCCACCTACTTGCCAAGACGGACCATCAACAAGAATACAGGCATGACAAAGGTTTAGGAATGATGTATACGATCAAATCTGGTGATCTTTGCAGTTCGCACGTGTTTGCCAGAGGGAACACCCGTGTCAAACCGGATGAGTGCATTGTGGGCTGTCCAACCTTGAGATGACATGTAGAGGTAGGAGCATATAAGAGCCGCGACATGCCGCGACAACACTCATGCGACGGGAAAGATCCCAACACAACGCATGGCTTTCGAAGTCAACTGATCTCAGCAGAGATCAGCTGATGGGATGCAATGGGGTCGGATCAAGGTCCGCCGCTCCGCCGCTGCCTCTTGGAAGTCTCGGAAGTCCTTGTTCAAGCCTTGGATCCTCCTCGGTGCTGACAGCAATGGTTGATATCAGGCAATGGTAACAAATAGTATTGTTTCGATTAAGTGATTAAGATCAAACAGTAGAATTTACTAATACAACATGAACTGTTACTATTAGACTAATGATATCAAGGATATTGTTGTGTCAGTTGCCAATGGTTCATATACGGTGATGATTACTGTTGGCTATTGATGATTGCCAAAGCCTATTTGGCATTAAGTATATTGCTTCTTGTTAATATAATTGTCAATGATTGATTCTAGATGAGTCATTGAGTCCTGCTGACGATTACTGATTCGAAGTTGGTTGTTCTTGTGACATATGATCTTATCAACCAGGCTGCAAGGCTGGGTATGTTCCAAAAATTATCTGGTTGGTGGTTCAGGTCCCTTGAAACATACCAACCAACCATTTGTTAGTATTGGGAAACATAAAAGTGTTTGAAACTACTGACCATGGTTTCCAGAAACAATTTCACTCTGTGGCTGTGGGTCACCATGTTTCACATCCCCTGAATGAAGCCTACTACCATCCGCTCCAACAGAGCCAGCGGAGTACGACCCGGTGATGTCTTCGATCTGGAGATGGACAGCTGGTCGCCGGTGAATCTGGACACTGGTCCAACTGTTGGGATGCCCACCAGCCTTTTTTGGGATGATTCATATGGACCTACAACCATTTCTGACCAATTGCCCTCAGAACAGGCCGCAAGATTTCTTCCAAAGCTTCTTCAAGGGAAACCCACGAAGCCCACTTCAACAGCGTTAGATTTGATGAATTCTCAGGTTTTTCGACAAATTTCCTGGTGGCAAACCCCAACTTCGACTTCAACTTTGGGCCATGTGGCAGTGCTTGAACCCATATCTTCATGATATTGACATGTTGACTCCCGAAGGAACTGTCTATGCGCTTCATCGCTTAATTCATTTTGCCACCAGTTGAACTCGGATGTTGCAGATCGGGAGTAGTTGTCAAAGCCAACCATATCGTCCTCAAACGCCCACTTTATCATTGCTTGATTGATCGGGATTCGCAAAGAATCTAATATTGTAAATTGTAAATGTTACCGCACACAAGAGTATTAGTCATACATCTTCCATCCACCATACATCTAACATCATCTAACTCATCATCTGAACTCAAATGCTTTCTTCACGAAACTCGACTGCGAGGCTTCACAGCTTGGCCAAGGCTCGATTGACTCCCGAGGAATTGACGCCAGGACCTTCACATGGCGTGCCAATAGCAGGGGCTGCGGGATGTCCATAGGGCTACGCACAAGACCTCCGGTCACCTTTGAAACTGAAGGTTTCACCTGGTGCCACACACCAACACTCGTCACAAATCGCAAACATTTTGGGAGGCGCAGAACTTTGAACTGGGAGTTTTCGTCCTTGATATAAAAAATCATTTATGGTTATCAGTAAACCATCCATTCTTGGGGGTTCCCTATTTTGAGAAAAATCCAACTAGAACCAAGAGATTTTGATGTAACTTGACACCTGCATATTGATACAGTCCGGTGCAAAAGTAGGTCCATGGGCATCAAGAAGTGTACCGAAAACTCTCAATGAAGAAAAACTTAGGGAAGTCTATTGCAGCAGGTGCCTATGGCGGAATGTGGCTGATGGCATCCCCGTCATCTAATGTCCTTTGCAAAGCATGTTGTTAAAACCGTTGCTGATGCAAGAAATCGGAAACCAGTACTTGATAAGTGGAAGCACATGGTAAAAAACCAAGCTGTATAATTCAAATACCAATTATACTGTATAATTGGTGTTTGTTTGATTTCAGCTTGTGATAGCGGGTGATTTAGCATCCGTTGCATTCTCCACGACTGGAGCTGACAGTATCATGGCTTTGGCATTTCAGTCACTGATTTTTCCATCAGCGTAAAGGGCTTTAAAAGCAGCATGGTGGGCTGAGTCAAGCGGTATTGAACAGGCTTCCAAGAAAATTAGCAAACATTAATGTCACACAGAGTTTCTGTCTTTGAAGCTGCTATCCTACACTTGGAGGGGGATGGTTGGAGGGGAGCTTGGGCACAAGCTTTACAGCTTCACATCTACCCCTGGGTCCTTCCGTGCCACTTCCAAGGCCGGCACCGTTCTTCCTCATTTTCGCGGAGCTTCCAGATGAGGCGCAAAGTGTCGAACTCCACCAGGTCCCTGACAGAAGTCGCCACCAGCAGTCTTAGAAGAAACCAGGTGAATAGTTCCTCCTGGTCTCCATCACAAACTTTTCTTGAAGACCAGGTGAAAATAGATTCTTGGAGACCAGTCTTTTCTGAAGCAACCAGGTCTCCAAGAAAATAGTTCCTGATTCTCTGGTGCTACAGAAACCATGTGGATATAGTTTGATCATCCTTTACAAAAGAACCCGTTTTGAAATGTTTTGAATAGTCAGGATCATCCTTCGAAAAAATCCGGTTATGATCATCCTAAGGTCCCCAGGTAGTTCATAAGCTCACTTCGGGAATCCATAGCCATGGTTTCCCATACCCCTGGGGTGCGCTCAACAGTCTCGTGGCTATGAACAACCTAGCAATTAAGTATCAGCCCATGACAACTGAATGCATGAAACATATGGACCATGTGTAAAGCAATTACACATAATTACGCATCCTTATATAGAACTATCAAACACATATAACTAAATGTTCTTAAGGTGAAGCTGGTTGATCCTGACTGGTAATTACTGACAAATATAATTTTCAAATCATTTGTCTGCAATGTTCATGTCCTCTGTGAAGGGGAATATGCAAATCATCTCCACCTGCCCAAATGCTGGGCATCTAAGCAATGGCCATCATTGAGCCCGTGGATCTGATTTCACCGATATACACCTTAATTTTACTATACGTACCATGGGTATTTCATTGCACCGGCCCTTGAGAAATCAAATACATGCTCACATGCATGAACAACAATCAATGTGTAAACCAGGAATTAATGTGTACAACAATTACGTATAACTATAATTATATAAATAATTGTTCATTTTCACCAATCAGGTTACAATATGTCATTACCTGAACCTTCAAGTGATACACTTATTTTTGCCTGACCCTCATTCGTATCATAAATTGAACCATTGACTGCTTTTCGGTTAAACCGAGCGGTTTTTCATAGTTCGAACGCTTTTCATGTTTCGAGCATTTTTCCAGAGGGGTCACCTGACTGGTGTCAGCATTTGGGGGCTCAAATGCCTGGATAAAGCCATCTGCGACCACGTGCCCCCTGTGAAGCTGCTGCGACAGACAATTGATAAACAAACGAAGCAACATGTTGGATATTGGCTGATGCACGCGTGTGTGTTGTAGAGTGCACCCATGCACAGCAGGTACTCCATGGAGCGGCCTTTTCGAATTTGAACCTCAGAGAAGGCCGGCTATTACGGTTATCTAATCTGGCAGTAGAACCACATAAGACCTCACTTTTGAAAACTTTGCCCGTGGAAGGTGTGGGGGACAGCATCTTCGTCGAGGCTACCGATATGGTTCCCCTGTCCTGTGTTGTTTGAGCGCTCACGCTTGTGTCCAATCTTCAACTGCTTTTGATGAGCTTTATCTTTAAGTTGACCACTACCAGTTGTAAAAGGTGTTGGCACTTGAAGTCTGTTTGCAATCTTCAAACCTTCCAAGAGACGTTTTGGCCCCAAAACGCAGCAACAAAGCTGCCCCGCTCGTCATGACAGCCGATCAAGACGGTGTGTGTCCTGTGGTGCGCGAATGGTCGGGGATGGAGGCTCTAATGGGCAGAGCTTCCAAGGGAAGGCTCGCGTTGGCTGTTGGTAAGCTGACTCGACAGACTTGCGTGGATAACTCTGACCTTCTCATACCCCTCATCAAGGAGTTTGGCATTTTGACTGAAATTTAATCAGCTGTGTCTTAGCGCATTTCTCTGCATGGCAGTATGATGTGTAAGCCATACCTCACTGATCATATTTCATTTGGCGGGCTAAGGCATGAGGCCTAGCATTCACTTGATCGTCGATGTGGTTGCCCGAATCCTTCACTATGCCCGACCCCGTGGGAAGCCTTTGCCATCAAGCACCTAGATTACAAAACCAACCAAGTTGATAGCTGTTTTGATTGGAATTTTTGGATCTAAATCATTTGGCCTTGGTGGGTCTGAGGTGGCGTGGTGAAGGCGGAATCCTGGATATTGAAAAGGTTGGTCTCAATTCTCAACAGGGCAGCCCGGAGGCCACATGTACCCCGCAACAAAGGTCTTAATGACCTTTTGGCAGCCTGTGGAATTGAACTGAGTCGCTCAACTGTTTAGATCTTTTGAACTATTTCTTGGTTCGCTAAGCTGTTTCGATTGCATTGGACATGTTTGGCTCAGTAACATCATCTTGGCCCAACCAATCACCATTGCCACGGTCCTTCCAAGGTGCTTCTGACGACAGCCAGCAAGAAAACCTGGCCGATACCGAAGGGGATGAGGATGTCGGGAGCGACTATGGTGATGATGATGAAAACTGTTGCATGGATGTTGGTTACTACAACCCTGATGAAGATAATGAGGCTTGGGAATCGGAGGCAGAGAAGGAAGAAGATGACTGCATTCTTCCTGATGGTGAGGGTGAGCCAATGCCAAAGGTAAGCTTCTCAATGTTTTGAATGTCCCGCAACTAACTCTCAACACATTACACATGCACACAAATTCACAGCCTTCTCTTGCCCAGGTCATCCCTACCACTGTGCCAGAGAATACTGCCGGCTCTTTGGTTGAAAATAGCATTCCTGAAGTTTAGTGAAAAATCTATATTGCGCTAATGGGTATTTAATCCATCGACTTTGCCCAAGGTTCCAAGACTCCATCCAGCCTGCACACACCATCGCCGTTGCCACGTCCGTACCTCAATCCAGGAAACTGTCAAGGAATGCTGATATGAAATATGTT
>VSDK01022655.1:0-21146 GCA_009767595.1 Symbiodinium kawagutii
CCTCTGTGAATTGCTCCAAAAGCTCTTTGACGGCTTCAGCCACCTGTAGCAACTGAAACTGCCACCGGTGGCAGTGGCAAATAGAAATGATTACCCCAATGAAAATGAATAAGGACCCTCAATGATGATGCAACGTTTTTCCTATATAATGGAAAACAGCAAAACTTGCCTCCACTTTAGGTAGCGGCTGCTGCTATTGAAAAACTAGCCCCCAATCATTCGTGCAAGTAACCCTGTACCAAATCCGCTTTTCCTATATAATGGAAAACAGCAAAACTTGCCTCCACTTTAGGTAGCGGCTGCTGCTATTGAAAAACTAGCCCCCAATCATTCGTGCAAGTAACCCTGTACCAAATCCGCGGAATAGCACTGAGGGGAGGCATCCTGCCCAGGAGATCTCGCGCTTGATCGACGAAGGAGCCATCTTGCAACGTCATGACTCGGTGTGGTGAAGCCAGGACAAAAAGGAAATCAATCCCCAGCAAAAAAAAGCACAAATACCATTATTGTTATTACTATCATTTAGTATTGGTATTATCATTACTGTTATTGTCATTATCATTAATTATTCTTAACATTATTATTGTTGATATTGTTTGCAACATTGATTTTATTATTGTTATTTACTATTATTATTGTTTTGATTACTAGTGGTATCATTATCATATTGTTATTATTATTTAGGATCATCACTTTTATTTTGATCATCATTATTATTTTATGATCATTATTAATTATTACTCATCCTATCAATCATTATGTCTATTAAAATTATTATTGATTGATTAAATTTGTTAATATTATCTTGAACTTGGTTTTGAAAAATGCAAAAAATGTAGAACATGCAGGCTGACTCACTAGTGGGGAATGAATGCATTTAAATGCTGCCAGATTGCCTGCGCAGATCTCTGTCTGGGACTCCCTCGTTCTAACCCCACCGCGGTAGAAAGAGCCCAAGATGAAGTTGAAGCCAGCCAACGCCCAGGTGAAGTTGGTCTCAGTGTCGTACGTCTGCCTGAAGATCGCGGGAGCCTGGGGCAAACTGACTGAGTACCCTCGGATCTCCTCCTGCTTCAGCATAAGCAACTGAGCACTTGCCGCAGGATTCTGCGCCGCCACCAGGTTGGACACTGACTCCACAATCTCACGAGTGGCCTCAACATTGGCATCTCGCGCTGCAGCTGTCACAGGATCCAGCTGGGACCGCATGGACCGCATGGACCGCTGGGACGCTGCGATAGAAGCTGCGTCGTCCACCCAGCCGTCCAAGTCTCCGCCTGGAATTTCCTGCCCTGGCAAAGGCGCTTGATCGACTGCTGGCACCGCTGGCGCTGGCACTGGCGCAGCATCAGCACCGGGCCGCGCAGGCTCAACCTGCTGCCCAGGCTCAGCCTGCTCCGGGTCAACCACAGGATTCGCAGGGACAACTTCAGCCATAGGTGCGCGGCAAGATCAAGGGGCCGCAAGACCGCAGGGACCGCAAGTGCTGTGCCAACTGCGGTGGAAATAGATGCGGTGAAAGAAACTCCAACTGTGGTTGACATCTGACCCGTATTGAACACTGAGAACTTCAAATCAATCAAGCTGAATGCTGCCCGTAGCCCCCCACCACCTCGCCTCCCAATGGAAGAGCAGCAGCCCATAAGCAGCAAAAGGCGGCAAGCCAGGCCTGGGGACCGCTGGGACCGCTGGGACCGCTGGGGCTATTAAATTTGACCCTTCAACGCGTCTTGATCACCCTTCAGCGTAACCTGAAAAAAAAACCTACCGCTGAAAGGTCTTTTTACTGCATTGAAAGGTCGTTTCAGGCATCTGAGGCCAGGACTTGTAATAGTTGGAAGGCTTGAGTTGGGGCTGGAACCAAACCGGGCTGAAGAAAGCGAGCTACTGTAATGATCCGATGACCCAAGTTGGAGCTGGAACCAAACCGGCTTGAAGAAAGCGAGCTACTGTAATGATCCGATGACCCGGGTAGGGGCTGGAACCAAACCGGCTTGAAGAAAGCAAGCTACTGTCACTGTAATGATCCGATGACCCAAGTTGGGGCTGGAACCAAACCGCCTTGAAGAAAGCAAGCTACTGTAATGATCCGATGACCCAAGTTGGGGCTGGAACCAAACCGCCTTGAAGAAAGCGAACTACTGCAATGATCCGATGACCCAAGTTGGGGCTGGAACCAAACCGCCTCAGATAACCCAAACCGCAAGCACACCGGGGAAAAAAATAAAAAATGCTCGAAATGCCAACGTAGTTATGGTAGTTCAAACATGTTGTGCCTACGACCTATCCGAAACATTCCGACATCTGTGTTTGGCACATGTCACGTGGTGCCAGCGTCCATCTTCAACGCGCCATCCTCGACACATTTGGCGACACGGTGCACCACGCTCCCCTGCTTCAATTGTGCTCTCTGGGCTGCACAAGCCGATGCCCATGGCCGGGCGACCTTATCGGGAATGAGTTGAACGTGCATAGTGAGTTGCATGAACCGTAAGGTGATGATGGGCCCGAAGATGCGCCGCGCCAGCAGGAAGTCTTTGGACGCACCCGTTGGAAGCGCCTCTTCTGGGCCTCGTGCCGGTTCCGCGACACAAGTTTTGTGTTTTCGATTCCTGTCTTTAGCTTGTCACAGCACCGCTGAAGACAAGGCGTTTGATTGCAAAAAAGAGTGTTGAAGCTGGAACCACCGCGGTGGTCAGACGAAATCCGTGGATAGGGATGAGCAACGCCGGTTTGCCAACGAATGCCCCTCTCGTGGCCATCGAGCCAGCGTTCCACGCACGCGTGCGTACGTAGGAAACGCTGTGCGCTGGTTGTTGTTCCTGCTCGGCTGCTTGTTTGCAGCACAAAGTTTATGAAACGCTCGCGCAGGAAGCGAACATCCTTGAACCAGGTCGTGGGAAAAATCTCCGAGTGGTGGAACTCTTCGCAGAAGATGCAAATCCTATGGAGCAAATCATCGCATGCGCGATTGCGTGCAAAGTGGAGCAGCGCTTGCCAAGAAAAAAACTCCTTGGCGATGTAGTTCATTGTGTTTCAGCAGGCTTCAACAATATCAACAATGAGATGCAAGCTGCAAAGGTCACCATCAATTCCATTGTTAATGCACAAGTGGTCACCTGATCACATTCACTAATGCATGCTACTGTTACAGCTGCGTTCTGTGATCATTGGATGCCACTGGCAGCTCACCTGTCTTGAAATACATCCAGGCAATGGAAGGTGGCTCAAGGATGTTCAAAGATGTTCGAGGTGGTTCAACCATGATCAACGATGAATTCGTTGATGCAAATCTTATGTTCAGAGCTTACATCAGCCTGGGTTAGCCCAGGTTTGTAGATGATTGTAGAGGCATGCTGTCACTGTCTCCAGTAACTACCGGATGATATTACCAAATATTATCACATGTAGCGTCTTCGTTGTTCCGAGCATAGGCCCGCATGAGAAGTCTGCAGTGTCTGTAGTCAGGATGAGTCGTTATCACATCCTCAGCAGGAATAGGAACACTTTCCTGTAGCATGAACATACACCAAATGGCTACATCTATCACCGTCAAGCGAGGCAGTAATCATTGCATGGGAGTCATTCTCAATTACCAGCAAGTCTCATTATCATGTACCTATTGATGATCTTCATTGGTTTTCCAATATGAACCATCATCTTTCTGGTGAGACCATCTCCGGTCACTTGAAATCAACCCACCACCCATGATGATGCCAGAATGGTATTCCTACCAGGATTCACCTGCCGGTGTTTCTCATCGACTTGGTACGCTGATGCCATCAGAATGAAGAAACAATCCTTCTAACGCAGCTTCCAGCCATTGGGTGGCAGTAAGGTTCGAAAGGTCTTTGCACAATATGACGGCCCGTCTTTCTGTGTATAATATCTTGTCCTTGGTCCAGGGTGTAATCCGAAAGTCAACGACATGACCAATTTCGGGGTGAAACCAACCAACTTGTGGTTTTGCCAGCACCTTTCAACCATTCTTGTCCAGTCTTTCATCACACTCAACCCTCACCCAACAGCTCTTAACCCCAACCTTATCTATACTTTAGCCACTCTCATCCACAAATACCCTACAATTCTACCACCCAAGCACTTCATAGCACTGTAGCTCCATCAGTTTTCAGCACGAAACACTAAGCATCAAACCCCAACCCGTCAGTAGCTCAGCACCCGCCGCAGCACCCCAGCCACCTGGTGAGCTCCGTCGATGCTGGGAAGTGGTTCACCCTTTGGAACTCGTGCATCATGCGGTGGATGTTCTCACCTCGGGGAGTGCGCGGGTTGGTGGTGCTGGGAAGCGGTGCTGGTTGGTGCTGTTTGGCGCGGTGAAAACCAGTGGCCAGGAATTGAGGCGCTTGGGTTTTTCATCATTGTGATGGTTGCTACTGGATGGAGCTGTTGTTAGTGGACACCAGAACTCTCAGCCACTTCCCCCTCTCTCAAGCTACTGCTGACTGTTCTCCGTTATTCCTGGTTTCAAGCTTTCAGATCACTCGTTGCTCAATCTTTACCACCAAAAACCACAATTAACCGCTGAGCATTGTTCACCCCTATCGGCTATTATTCATACTGATTTACCAGCCGCTTAAAGCCAACCACAAACCACAGTCAACTCATTTTTGCCAGTTCAAAGACCGTTGTCAACCACTATCGTCACTCTCAACCAGGATTAATCTTCATTAAGCATCGATGAGTCACTGAACATCGTGAACCCTTCAGCCCTTCACCATAGAATCATCAACAGTGGTTAAAAACCACTTACGCCAGAACTATATAAACAGGATCAAACCAATCAATTGACAAAATTGAAAACAAAATTGCAATTCAATTAGCGTTGGTACTTCTCCTAGAAGGTAAAGATAGACTCATCAGACTTAGGTTCCTTAGATGTGGTGCGTGACCATTGTTCGAAGCTCTTTCTCAACAGGTTCTCCTCATACCAAATCCGCACTTCGGGGCCCATGTCCCACGGACGTGTATTGTGGTTGTCGTCTTCGAGCCAAGACCAGTCAAAGTAGTCTTCATCTTCTTCATAATAGCTGTTGGGATCTTCTTCACTTTCTTTACCGGGGCCAGGATCGGCATCTTGAGGACAAGGAATCACCGCATCTTTCAAATCTGGATCTTGCGCAGGACTGGATCGAGGAGTCACTTCATTGACATTCCTCATCTCCACCTCGCGTCTTTGGTAGTAAAGGCATGTCCTGTAACGGATTCTTGCAAGACGCAGCTGAGTACGGGGAGATCCAAGGGAAGGGCACATCAACTTTGCGAAGTGAGGTGGAATCTGCGGCGATTCCTCTGCCATCTTGCGCCAAAATTGTCTCATAAATCAAGAGAATTTGAAGACCTATTCGAGATTCATGGAATGAGACAAAATCCATGAATGTGAATCATGAAACCGTGATTAGCAATTGTGAACCTTTGCAAAAGACCATGAAGATGCATTTCATGAAGCAGTCTTAAGACACACTTTAGAAATGACCCTAATTGCAAACCATTGTCATGACAAGATAATAGTCAAGGCAAAGCATGATCAGTAACCCACAATTGACCCATGTTCAGTACTATCGACCGCCACTCAACATCATTGAGCATTGCTCAGCAGTACTTCTGATAAGCTTTGAACCATTGTCAACCTAACCATTCTCACCAAAATGGAAAGAACCTTGTTCTTCTCTTTATAACCATTATCAACCATCACTCGGCAGTACTACTACTGCTTCTTAGGCATCATAGAGAATGAAGCATTATGAACCATTAGCAACCATAATCAACCATTAGCAACCATAATCATCTATAGGTAACCATGGTTGAACACAACTATTCTTACTATATACCATTCTTATTGGTTGTAACCCTTGAAAAATCCCAGTGGCTCACTGTACGCCATAGTTAAGCATAGAAAATCCCATGGTCAAAAAGCATATGGGACTGGGTCGTCACGACTGCACCATCCTCACCAACACCGTCCAGTGGCGCATGCGGGGCCCTGTCCAGCTAATGAGCCAGTCCTGCAGGATGGTCAACCATGTTGGATGCTTGGGAATGGTGGGCCATGATGGTTAAAGCACTGGTAACCAATGACTGGTTGTGGTGAGCCATCTTTTGATGACGGTCGGTCATGGTGAATGATGGCTAGGGGTGGGTGATGGTTCATGATAGGTAGGGTGATGGTGAAAAGTGGGTGATGCTTAGTGCTGGTTGGTCTAGGCTGATGCTGACTAGTGGTTGGTGATGGTTAGTGCTCATCATGGTGACCATTGAGAAAGGTTTATGACGATCTATGCCGGTCAAATATTCAAATCATTGTTGGTGATGCTAAGCCATTGTCAGCGATGAATGTGATGGCTGAACATGATCAAGGATAACTGATGATGGTTAGCAATGATCTTTGATGGTTTATGATGGGTCAATGATGCTTCATGATGGTTGGGGGTGGTTCACGATGTTCATGGTTAAAGGTGGCCATTGATGGCTGATGTTGGATGAAGATGGCGAACGGTGGTTGCGACTGCCTTACCATCAGCTGGATGGGCATGGACAAATCCACCAATGACAAACACCAGGGATGGATAGGTATAACAAGTGACTAAGTCTTAGGTGTATAACCAGCAATGGGCTACCATACCTTGGTATATCCCTGACTGTCTTGTGGGTCCCAGGGATTCCTCCTAGCGATAGGGTTGTTGGTCATAGGTATATCCCTGGTACAACCCTACAACAACCAACAGGTCCAACAGGCCGACCACAAGGATGCTGTCCCACCGGCCTCACCCTTGGTGGGGCGAAAACCTGCGACGGTCTGCTGTCGGTGGTCCACTCAACTGGGACGGGGAGATAGGGATACGTCAGTCAGTGCATGGGTATCACGTCAGCTCACACAGTTCATGCAGATAGTTTGTGTGGATATGGGGGTAGTTCATAGAGCTCAGGAACGCCAATGAGAGATGTCGGGCACGGGGACCAAGTGCCCACAGATCATGCCGAATGGTCGCCCCGGACTGCTCACATGCTTGGCCTTTCGATGGTGCGAGTGAGAACAGGATACCAGTCATCAAGGGGAACATTGTAAGCACAATTTGGGTTCACATCAACCCAATTGATCAATCAAGGAGGACATGAGCAATTGATTCACCATGAGCAGTCATTATTTCGACTTGATCTCGTACCTAATATTCAATCAATTGAGGCAGTTAATAATTTTGGGCTGATGATCTCATACCCAATATAAATCAATTGAGAATAGGACATTGATTCATGTTGGGTTGATCAACCAACTCACAACTGGGTGGCACCTCCCTTTTTGTTGACTACTCACTTGCAAGGGCTTGTTGGACATCAAGTGCTGCCAAGAGGTACAACTTTCGGCACTGTGGAGGTCCTATCCACATGAGTCATACTTGAAACTCATCCAATGGGATTTTTGTTGTCCGTCAACAGGAGGGGCGTACTACAATGATGGCACATGTTCAACACGGTTCAGACCTGAGAGGTCGTCTTGCCTAAAAAAGTCCATTGTTCAAACTGTCTCATCCCTGGAAATTAGTATCACTGCGATGTTGTTCGGACTGCCCGAAAATGGAGACTGTAACATCTTCAACTTGATGACACACGCGGAGAACACCAAGGGGAAGAAAGGAAGTTGGAGCCAGGTACTGCAGTTTCAATGAGGTCTCCCGATAGGAAGCATTATCAAGTTGAAGCCGCTACTCAACAGTGGTCTTTGGTCCAACTGGGCTGTTTGCTCAACTAAGGGGACCCTTCTTTCCGATTCGTCAACTCTGTGCTTCCGAGTGGTCACTCCTTTGTAGTGGATGTTGATGGGACATTTTGGAATCCCGGGAAGAGGAGACTGATAAGGTAAGCACTTTGATGATTATATGTTTTGATAAACAATAGTAACATACGGTACTATAATGATAACAACAATTATCCCTACACAGCAAGGCGTAAGAAAATAGATTAGTAATGGTTGGGCACCTCCATGAGTGTGTGCCAATATCTATCATGATTAATCATGTCCATCCGATATCGTTGCCAAGTGTTTGCCACGGCGCCAACATCATTCCCACCGTGTAATCATTACGATTCATTTTCACATCTTGGTGAACATCATGAATCCAACCAGTATCGTGGTAAAACCATCATTACCGACTATTGAACCATACAAGAATCATTATCAACCATTGGTTACAGCCCCATCACTACCAACACGGCTACAACCTCCAGGGCTTAACCATCACCACCGACCACTAACAACCAAGCGGCTTCACCCTTTCCAACGGCACCACCACCAGCCGCAGCCGCGCTCCCCACCGTTGTAGAGGAAGGTCTCCCGCACCAAGGGCGCGTGGATGCGATCGATGCGAAAGCCCGGCGGAAAGCCGCGGCCATCGGACCTGGGACGGCCACCGGGAGGATGGCTGGGAATGGTTAGGAAGCACGGCTATAAAACCCATGGTTCATGGCTACTAGTTTATGGGTTTTATAAGCCATAACTACTAATGATGGTTTATGGTTATAGCTAGTTTATGGCTACTAGTTATTAATGGCTAGTTTAGGGTTTCTAACCGTGGTAACTACTTAATGATGTACACTAGCTATAAGTTATAAGATTAGTATTGGTTGATAGCTAGTAATGCTTAATGCTTAATGGTTAATGGTTAATGGTTTGCAATCCTTGGTAATGATGGCTTATGGCTAGTAATGGTTAATCGCGTATAGTATAGTAGCTGTATGGTTATAAATAAAGCCATTATACTAATGGTTAGTAATTAATGGCTAATGGTTTATGGCTACGAACCATGGATATATTATGGCTCATGATGGTTCATGTCATGGTTCAAAGTACATAGTGTTTTTTGGTGTTGATGACATGGTTAATAGTTAGTGACTAAGGGTAATGGTGGATCCTGGTCAATAACGTTGATAATGCTGGTTTGTACATCATGATGGTTTCAGTATGGCGAGGATCAAAACAATGACTAGTATCATGGTTGATAACGCACTTAATGGGCAGTAGTAGTGGTTGATAGTGATATTAATATTGACTGGGGGTAATAATCAACCAATTCGTTTACTTTCGTGAACGGTGAATGACCCTTTGGGTGACCATTCCCTCATGATGGTTGATTATAGATGATGGTTCATAACCATTGATATCATCGTGTTGTTCACGGTGGTTGTTCATGATGAATAACAATGGTCATTTGAGTCATTTACCAAATGGCATTTCTTGAATGATAATGATGGCTTTTTATGACCAAATGGTATTATTGATGGCATTTGAGAAACACGACAATGATGGTAGCTACGTGTCAACCAGTGGTTACCCTGGTGGTTAGCTACTTCTGGTGGACGCCGCCAGTCGTTACAACGGCGGCTGAAACATGGGTAAAACACGAACCACTAATAGTCGATGCACCATTTGGCTATGGGTCGATATTAATCAACCAATAATGGTGGATAATAACCAACAATAATAGGGAAAACAATGGTTGATGATGGGGAAGGAGGGGTACAGGGTTTTGACCAACAGCCATTTGATTTGCTACCATTGCTATAACAATACTAGTGAAAAAGAATTGGTGGTTTATCCGCTAATGATTGGTAACAATTTATTATACCATTGGTTTTTAAACCATGGGTCAAAAACGGTTTATCTTTCCATATTTACCCCATTGATGGCTAGTTTATGATGATTCATAGGGGTGAACCATCAGTTACTTGATGGTTACTCGATGCTAAATGTACGCGTTGTATCCTTTATTCATGGTTACCCGATCGGTCAATAATGGTGAATGTAGTGGACCATGGATGGTGGTTGCCATCATCAACCACAGGTGAGCTTAGGAGACAATCAATCACCAATCTTCAACTACTAGCATAGTATATTAGCATCATCCACAGTTGGTGATATGACGGCTGACAATGAAAAAGAAACATGTCCGATTGTCATTGGCCAAAGGTAACAATCGGGTTTGTAACAGGGAATGATATTGATCATAGGGAACTATGACAAGTGGTGTACTGTGTTTGATGATGGGTAGTTCTAGGTAACAATGACTGATGAAAGTAGATAGTCAACAATGTTCAAAACAAAGAGTTTGTCTAGCAAAATCAACAACAATGGGCAATGCAGGTAACGGTATCCCCAAAACAATGTCGACAAAGGCGAAGATGATAGCCACGCAAATATGCAACCACAAAGCCAGGACCAACATGACCAACGAATCAGCCAATCTACTTCAACCAATGAATTTCAACCAACCAACCAGCCAACCAACCAGCCAACCAGCCAACCAGCCAACAAGCCAACCAACCAGCCAGCCAACCAGCCAACCTCGATTGACTTCAACCGACCTCAACCAACCCAAACAGGCAACTCAACACCCGGCAGCCGGGTGACATCAGCTTGGCTAAGGAGGCGAATTTTGCGCCGGGCTGAACCTCAGCTCAAGACAAGGGGGGCCCAGCCGCGTCGCTGGGAGGCGAAATGATGGGTTCAGTTGGATGGATTAGAGGATTAGATAGTATCCATTTTGTTGGTGATTTTGTTGGTTAATGGTAACCATTTTGATGGGTTACTGTTTTTGTTGGTTTATGGTAATCCATCAATGGATTAGATGGTTAATGGCCTTCTTCTTGATTCATTTGATGGTTGATGATGCTAATTTTAATTGTTTAATAAGGGTTCAGGGTTCAATTTTCAATTAATGGATCATAATTAAGATCATGATTTTGATGGATTCATTAACCAATGACGGTTAAGACGGCGGTTGTCAAATGAGGGTCAATGATGCTTGCAAACTCATGAAGAATCAAACTCACAATGGCTAATAAGTCATGAAGTTTAGCCCTTCATGATGGTAAACAACTCAGGGGGGGTAATATTTGATGGTCGTTATTATCTCCTACTGTGCTGCCTCGATGTCAAACCTCCGGAAATCCCGTGCCTGAAGCAGAAGGAAAGGGAAAGGCGTGTCCCTGTCGAAAAAAACTTGCCATCAGACTGCTGTTTCAAAAAACACTGAACACAGGTGCCCTCACAAGCTTCCAGAGTCGAATTCCATTTTGAATTTCTGGATATTTTGGAGCCGCTTCTCCCAAATTCACGTTTCCTCGCTTGGGATGAGCTCGCACATATCCGAGGGACACGGCTATATCAACCATCACGATGTTGTGAGCCGTGCTAAGCCATTTTCACACCAACCACTTCTAACCATCATCAACCATTACAAACCATCATGAACACCTACCAACGACACCAGTAGTAAGTACTAACCGTCATTCATCACTACCAACCATCATGAACACTTACTAACCATGATCAACCACTACTAACCATCATTGACCAATACTAACTATCATGAACCCCTACTAAATCCTACTAACCACCATCAACCACTACTAACCGCCACGCCTTTCGCCATTGCCATTGGTCCACGCTTACCGTGCAGACCAGTGGCAGGAGCCAGGTCCATGAACGGGACTTCGGTCCATCTGGGCGCCATCACTAAATGATGAATGATGATGATTAGATAATGACTAGTGGTAATCATACACTAGTATATGTTCACACTGGCTAGTCATTATAATGATCACTGTATATTGATCAATGCTCGTGATCAATATGATGATGAATGATGATGTTAATAATGACTAGTGATCAATATATAGTGAACACAAATGATTAAGGAGTATTGACGATCAAGTCTTTCTGGATTAATGATTGGTTTTTGAGATGGCTTTATTTTAGCTTATGGTGTTGGTGTTTGTTGATGGTGATGATATAGATGGATCAATAATGACTAATGATGACGATCAATCATGACATGATGCTTGGTGACTTAATGGTGAACTAATGGTCGTCAAAAATGGTATTAATGTCATTGCGATGGTTGATAGAAATGGACAATACTTTTCAATGCCCTTCATTCACCAGCCAACCAGCAACCATCCACTAACCCTTTACTAATCATGAATCAACCACCCCCCAACAACCAATAAACCATTGGTTCTCGGGAAATTAACCATTCACCAACAAGTCGGCAACCATTAAAGGCTGGATCAGTCATGAATCATGATCATAATTGTGTACCATTATCAGCTCACCACTAAAAACCATCGGCCACCATAATTTACCGGCTTGCCGACCCCCGGATAAAACACTATGAGCCATGACAGTGGCTATCTTGGCCAGTCGATTGAATCATTCTCATCCATCATGAGCCAGCTCTTCCCGATTGTTCACCATCACTAACCTATGAATCGCCTAAAATAAACAACTATCAAAACGATCTCTTAAGCAAAATTATCCATCAAGAACCATCACTAACCACCAAGAACCATCACATTGATCATGTAACCATCATCTTATAATCATCTTATCATCATCTTATTATCATCTTACCATCAGACTTGACCATGTTTGAACCATCATGCAACCCCATGGCCAGCGGAAACCACCAATCTTCACCACCAGCGTCCGCGCCTTTCTCCCAGCACCGCCTTCACCCGCTCCAAGGCTTCTCGGGTGAAGCTGTGCTGCTTCTCCTCCTTCTCCTCGCCCTACCGCAGCCGCTGGTGACGTGACGGTTGGTGATGATTGGTGATGGTTGGTGATGGTTGGTGATGGTTCAAGGTCAAACTGAGGGGTAGTTCATAGTTAATGATGGTTGATTGATAGTTAATCAAATAATTCATAATGATGGTTGATTGATGAGTCAGGATGGTCAGCTGATGGTTGATTGATGGATGATAGGCTGGCAAATGATGGACGAATGATCTCATGGAAAATTCTGGTTGATAATGACTAATGCTAGCTGATCTTGGTTGATTATGCCAGATTATGGTGAGTGAATGGTCACTAATCGGAAAACATTTGGAATAGAATGGAAAAAACCGTTGATAAACTGGTTTGTTGATGAGTGCCGATGATCAGTAATGGATTCACAATGGTGAATTGATCCGCCGTTTCCTTCTGTGCAATGAGTGTTCCCATGGGGATTGTAACTAGTTGACCGCCACGGGACTGGGACTCGCAGATTTTTTCATCGCGAGGTAACCCCAAATGCACGTTTCATATACTGGAAACTGACGGTGGCTGTTCCAACATTGCTGATTGAACTGAACAACGATGAAACTGCCACTAATTAATGGATTTGCTTATTGGTTGAACCCCTGCTAGACTATATGTGTTGGCCAGCTTGGGCTTCGAGGCAATCACCAAGGATATTTCACCCACAACGGCACGCCCCCAATGATCGGGACATGGTTGCGATCAAATTTTGCAAATGATCATCCAAACGATGAAAACGGCTGATTATTCAACACGGCGGTGACATGGGATCGTCCGTTGGTGTGCCCCGGAATTTGCATGTCTTCCATGAATAAGACACGTACATGGGATGGCTGGGGTTGGTGTACAACCATTGGCGTGAACCAAACTGGATCATATTGTTGACCGAAAGCTGCGGTGCCACAAATCTGCCTTTCTGGAACATGGCCTGGTATAACGTCATGATGAAAACCTTCTTGTGCAACCTGAACAATGACGTGAACCAGATCTGGGTGATGCTGCTTCAATATTCATACTCGCTTTGCTTCGCATCCTAGGTGACCGCTAAACTTACTGGTGGATCCAATTGTTGACGGTTTATACGACGGTTTGATGTTTGATATTCGTGCTTGGGGTTCCTGGTTGACGGTGGCTGGTAGTGGTTAATTCTGCACGGGGACTCATGACAAGAACATCCGGGGTGATGGGTTTCCAAGCGTCATCAGTTCAAGCCCTGGATAGTTTCTTGATCAAGTAAGCAGCAGCCACCATCAGCACTATGTATGCCTCCGCATTTCGTTGAGCATATTCGCAAGAGTGAATGTGGTTGGGTCGTGGCGTTGTGGCAAATCACGGTCCCACGCGTAGGAACGTAACAGCGGGGCCACGTGGCAAAATCATTTACGTACTTATTCATGCAAATATGAAACATTTAGGCCACAAAATATTTTTGCCTGTGCATGTGTGCGCCCGCTGCTGTGACAAGACAAATGACACCAATAGATGCACTCGCACTTACATTTGCAGACACACTGCCCCTTCCGACCAAATTTCCAAAGATGGGCAATGGCGGCCGAAACTTGCAGAGCTAGAAATTACTAGCAATTGGCCAAATAGCTGCGACTTGTTTCCCCGGGCGCAAGAACTTGGCGCCGTTGGTGTGCTGTGAAGCCTTGCGTGCAGATTTGGCGCTGCGTAAAATCCAACATCAAAACGTGCAAAATTGGCCCCTAGTGTGTAATCTTTAGGGGCTGCGTCTCTAGCAAAATGCTATTCCTTCACTATGCGCCGAGAACGCAGCAAGCACACCTGCTCTAATGTTCCAAGCGCAAGCCGCTTGTTACGACTAGATTCTGCAAGCGCTTGCGCTTACCCGACGGCAAGTTAGTGGTGAGAGGTTGAGCAGTCACGTCCTTGCGACGGCAACCCTTACAGAAGGCACTTGCCGAATACTGAAGAAACCCCATCAAGCGCAATTCTACGGATGTGCCCACGCGGGTGGAGTAATTACTTCAAGCAATCTGGCCTTAACTGCTGTCTGAATGCATCCTTTTTGCAGAGATGCAGACATATTGACATGCATTCTGAAAGTGAAGCAAGTGGAACAACAAACAAGATTAATCGTTTGAAGTCCAGACGCGAACTTGGTCTGACAAGAAGACCAATGTTCTGAATAGCTGTTCAGTACTTGAACACTGCTAGGTAAGGGGACCATTCGCACACAAAAGAAAAGATCATGCGCGCACACAGAAAAAGACTCGTTCATGGGGGGAATGCGAATGGATTGGAAGCCAAAGATATGACCCTTTAGGGTTAACATTGGGAGTAGAGGGGGCAGGGGACTTGGGGTTCTGCTCGGATGGAGAAGTGGCACGTTTATCCTCTGGTAAACTAAGCTTCTGCAAATGGAAACAATCCAAGTTAAAAATTGGTTAGTTTCCCAGGGTCTCATCGAACATTTACAGCTGGTTTTCCAGAGTTTCCTATCAAAACATGGTGGTTTTGATTGGTTTATTTGTTGGAAGTGATGATTTTTGAACTTCCAGGGGGTCCGTTGAGGTTATCTTGTTGGGTCAATCTATCTGAGGGATGAGATATGCATTCTGTATAGCATGTGGGTTTGTCAATAAATGGTACCTACGATCAGACTATCCAATAATAGCCGTCATGAATGGGGGAACTACCGTTCGTGGGTGGTACACCATTTCTGGACAATCCTATATGCAGGTAAACGAAACATTTCAAAAACAACATAGTATAGCAATGGTATACAGGATGAGACAATATTTTTCTGGTTGGTGGTTTGAAACCCTATGAAACATATTTGTCAACCAACCATTTGTTAATGATTGCTGATGAAAATTAAACATGTTTGAAACCACCAACTAGTTTTGAATGCTGGTAAACATCTACCATACGCTGCATCCAAGTGATAAAGCTAGTCCCCTACACCACATGCTATGCATGGTTTCAGTGTGGAATTCTTTTGGGGTGTACCATCCACCCTGACTGTGCCTTGCCAGGTATGCATAATCTACGTGTGACTCGAATCCAGCTTGAGATGCTTCAAAGCCTTCTGAGAATCAAACGGATCGAGCCTCATCACGCAGGAATTAAAACATATTAACATTTGAATAAAACATATGATGTATGAAAATGTTTCATGATATTTCAATATTTTCAACATTAGATTAAGACCTTTGAATTGATATCAATGTTGATGTCTTTTGCTTCTTAGCCATTTCGAAGCACCATAAGGCAATATCAAGCAGGCACGCAACTTTCCCTTAAAGTACGTTTGAGCGGAGTTGCATCAATAACTAAGGTCTGTATGCTGCTTGGCGGTTAAGATGTATTCCATGTTCCTGGATTGCATCAAAGTCCATCGCTGAACGTCATTAATCATTAATCGATAACTAAGCAGAAATTCACCAGCAACTTACACCGGCAAATCAAAAGGGTTTGTCCAAAAATGGTCTCCAAAACTGGCGGTTTCCCTATGAATAATGACTATGAACTTGGATGCTTAGAACAGGTGAATATCAATCAGGATTTTCAATCTCATCGACCTCCACACATGGAGTGATCTTCATTCCAAGTGATATACCCTCCGGTCAACTAATCTGGCAATGGATTCTAAGCATATTTTCTAGTGAAACCCTGGGAAACCACCAATAAATGATGGATTTTCCATTGCTATGTTAGTTTACCAGAGTGTACCCAGGATGTGGAGGGACAAATTCTGCATCAAGCTCCACATTTCTTCGGTCGTTTCTTGATGATCGCATACCTTTGACAACGATCATGAGCGGTCAATTCCACGATCCCTTCCGGAGGTGGTCGTGTCTTCTTAACTGTGATATCACCAATATCGGCACTTGCAGCATTGCCATCTTGAATTTCGCGCAACTTCAAAATGTAGGTTCACAGGCGTTTGAAACCACACATGCCATCATTGACCCAGCCGAAGATTGATGTTAACCAGCTAACAAGATCAAACTATCAATAATGATATCACGCTCTTGATTATCAGCTTACTGCTAGTTTGATAATTATTGACAACTAAAGTATCAACAGTTATAAGCTAAGTATATTGAACTATCAATGATTGATACCAGTAACTATCTAAACATCCGCTTATTATAAGTGTCATTCTGGTTGGTGTTTGCAACCCTTATGAAAACATTTGTCAACCAACCATTTGCTAACAATCACCAGGGAAAACATGTTTGAAACCACCAACCGGTAGTTGATTAAACATTCTGATTGCTTATTTTCCCCCATTATTATTAACCATTATTGATGGCAGTTTTTGGTGACGGATCAGCTAATTGATAGTTTGATCATGATTGAAAACACTGTAATAGCTTATTAGTTTGATCATAGCTTATTATAGCTATTAACTATAATGGCTTATCAGTTTGATAAGCATCAAACTGATAAGTTCCGCTCATTAAAGCTGTGATTGACAGCTTCCAACTTGCGGATCACCAGGGGCACCAGGTCCGACGTCGACGTCGCTCGCCTCTCCATCAGAATCATCTCCTGGGATCTGATCCCAAAGGCCACTGCGGAGCATTCCTCGGGCCGCGGTTGCCGGGCTGGCGACGTTGGGCGTTGCGGGTTTGGGGCTTGGTTGGGGGGTTGGTTGGGGGGTTGGTTTGGGGGTGGTTGATGGGTTGGGGTTCAGGTGGGTTGGTTGGTGAGAACTCGGTGATTCGTTGGCGTTCAGACACAGTGAGTGGTTAATGGTTGGGTATTGAGCTGGTGAGGTTTGTCGATGAGGGTGAAAGGTGGTTAGTTGGTTGATGGCAGGTGTGTGATTAACGAATATTAAAACATTCGCAAGCATAATAGATGTTGGATCGATATGGATAAACCCCTGTAGATGATGAATCTCCATCTATGGTGAAACTGGGGGGATTATCAATATGCATCTATCATGACTCATCATTAATTGGTGATCATTATACATTAAATGGATAAACCATTTGCTACCGTCATATATCACATTGTAGCTTATCATTAGCCATTGCATTATATCACATTATATCACATCATAGCTTATCATTACCAGCTTAACTAGGCTTCCAATGGGAAGCCAGTTGGCTTCACTCAAGGATACCCCGTGCTCTGAATCATCAACCAGGGGCGGCGAAAGCGCTCATCCACGTCTGGCATTGCCAGCACAATCATCATCAACCACAGCCGGGGGTTTCTCAAATAAGGAGCTCCCCAAGAATGGTTGGTTTAGTACTATGAATGGTTAAGAACTAGATGATTTGGGGGTGTACCCCTGGTTCCCTTATCATTCACCATTGTTTTCCCTATTATTGTTGGTTCTTATCGCACGTATAGTGGGTTCGTATTGACCCATAGCCATATATAGCTGGTATCTCCCCTGTACTTGCTAGTTGTTATCCCCCATCATTGACCATTAACTAGCTATCATTGGTTGGTTAGTTGCTTAACATTGACTAACTATGCCAGCAATTATCAATCATTACTCCTAGTCATTTCCCCCTAATTATCATTATCAATCATTACCCCCTACTCCGAAATCCATGAGTTGGTTGGTTTACCTAGTCTATCCCCTAGTCTTGTTGATAGTTATTACCCCCCCTAATTATCAATCATTAATTCACAATAACCGTTAGTTGGTTGGTTAACATTGACTAATCTGTTGCCAATCATTACCCCCTAATTATCACTATCAATCACTAATTATCAATCATTAATCCACTATTAACCATTAGTTGGTTGGTTGGTTGGTTGGTTAACCGCATGACTAACTCTGTCAGTCAGCTGCTTCCCAGCTTCACCCCGATCCCCAGCTCTCTCCAAGGCTCCCCAGGTCGCGGTCGGGACATCCTCACCGCCGGAACTGGTTCACCACGGAGCGAGCGATGCGCGGCTGGAGCCGAAAGGCCAGGGCCATGGTGCGGCTGGTGCTTCCTTAGATGGTTAGATGCTTAAGCACCAGTAGTTTTTCATGGGATTTTCTATGGGTAACTATGATTCATTGGGATTGTCTATGCTGAACTATGATTTAGAGTGATTAACTAGGGGTTGAAAAGAGTTTGAATCACTATGTAATAATGGTTAAGAACAGGGGATGATCACCAACAACAATGCTTAAAGAACTACTGGTGTGGTGCTACATAAGATGATTAGGCAAACACAACAAATTTTTGGTCAATCATGATTTTTATGAAATATCATGAATTCTATGACCATTCTTACCACCACCTTGCATGACTAGGGCTGCTTGCTGGTGCACATCACTCGGCACCTCGGCCAGGTGTGCTCCCCCCGGTTGACTCGTTGACTTACTGTACTCAGCTGTATGGGTTTTCCATTGGCAATCAAATCATGGTGCCACCCTTGGGTCGCGGAACTTGTTGGACAGGCGAACTCATCCTGACATGTCAGTGACTCTAGGTGACCTGTGCTCTTCAATAACCAGTCAGTTGATGGTTCGTTGTGCCTACATCACCCACAAATGACCGACCAACTATGGTGAGTCTTGGCTGAAAGGTGTCGACGACACGGCTGCTGGCTATGATGGCGCTTGGTTGATAATGACTAATGATGGATGATCATGGTGAAGAATTGTTACGATGATGCTTACTTAATACCATATGATACTCGTACCATAAGGTCACTATTCTTACCTGCTCAAAATGTCTGGTTAACAAATGATGGCACCAGGTGCTAACCTGTTTTTGTCTCATGCTTTGTCCATACCAGACCGAGGCTGGGTGGCGGCTGGAGAACCGACCAACAATTGGGATTGAGAAACACACATTTGTTGAGATTCCATATGATTCCTAGTTCCGATTCTTCTGACCTATCGATATTAATCCACGAATTAACCATCCTTCTTGAACATCATTAGCCATCACTAGAAATCAACCAATATAAACCATCACTATTAATCATAAAGCCCTTGCCAAAGTCTCAGCAAACTCAGCTGGCAGTTGCATCACCGCTGCCCGACCCTGGTAGAACTTTGATCAACCGCCCGGATGATCCCCAGCTATGGATTCACTGGTGGTTTATTGATATCTGCCATGAATGGTTGCCTAACCATCACTCAACCACCCATCAAGCATGAATCAACCATCAGCCAGCCATTGGCCATGAATCCCCACCATCAGCCACTAATCAAGCATGAAATCAGCCAGGGATCCACCATTTAACCACAATCATTCGCATCCATTCACCATCAACCAACGTCACAAACGCCATCCATGAGCGCAACCATTGCGATCCGCCGCAGGGCGGCGGCATTTTCCGTTGCCGTTCCCGCGTTGCCGTCACCACTCAGTAGGAATCCATGAGCTTCGAAGCAATGCCTTGCCTTGGCAAGCGCCATGACCAAGCCTACCATTGGTTACTAGCACCTACCGGTGGTCCATCTTTGAGCTAGTGGATCTCAAGTTTTTGATTTGGTAAGGTGGGTGCATATCTATTTTTTAGGTTTGTGAATATATGAAGTCTTGAGCTGCTAATCAAGCACCTCCATCAACTTAGACATCCAATCCTACCCACCCAGTTTGTTGGTTGGTCCAGAACCGCATCATGTACCGCATGAAACCAGCTGGTACTAGCCAGTGTTAAGAATTATTGACAAGCACTACTAAGCATCACTAACCACTGGTTAGTACCAGCTTTTACAACTGTTGCCACAAAAAACATGTTGATAACAACAATTTTCAGGATTTCTACTACCAACTATGACTAGCAACGCAGTAGTTCACCAATCTGGTGGCTTACCAAAATAGGGGTACCTCCAAATCATCCAATATCAACCCATTTGTAGTAATAGACCACCCATCTTGGGGGGTCCCCCGCATTTTGAGAAACACACACACACATGGGTTCACCAATATCTATCTACCATTTGGTAAGGCCACTCCTGGTGGCTTCAAACTGCTCCCCTATAAAGGGCCATAGGGTTCACCCTTGGCTCCCTAGCTCCCTCCCGATCACCCGCCAGCCATCGATCACATGTTCATAAACCAGTGACGGTCACCATCCCACAACAACACAGCTCATCCCATGCCCTACCCTGCACGATGGCTAGTCACTGTTCTCCCAGGTTGCGCTATGGTGGCGGATCCCTTTGTTGATGCCCTGATTGAGTAGGAGACACCGCCTTCACTTTAAGGAGAAGGAGCTCTGAAGGAATGAATGGTTCTCTGGCTCTCATTTTCATTGTCATTAATCAGCATTAATCAATGTAAATCATGACTATCCATTTTTTGAATGACTATCGCCCATTGTGAACCCTTTTCTTCCACCATTACTCATCAATCATCTGTTGACATGGCCAAGTTGATTTCCTGCCGCGCCACTCTTTCTCATGGTAGATCGCGAACCATCCTGCAACGGCCGACCAGGGTGACCCAGGAAAGATCACCGCCATCCTATCATTACCATCCTCATCCTCATCTTCATCATCATCATCATCATCATCATCATCAACATCATCCTCATCCTCATCCTCATCCTCCTCCTCCTCATCATCATCATCATCATCATCATCCTCCTCATCCTCATCCTCATCCTC
>VSDK01022655.1:22000-51183 GCA_009767595.1 Symbiodinium kawagutii
TGATCATCATGATCATCATCATCATCATCATCATCATCATGATCATCATCATCATCAACCTTTACATACCCTATTGTTGCTTCTTGATCTAGTTAACTATTGATCCACCATTGGTTGATCATCAACCGTGGTAGGTTAACCACTGAACACACCCTCATCACTGGGAGCCATCGGACGCAAGTTCCACTCTCCCTGCGCAGTGTCCTGGGTCGTCCCAGGCCTTAAAGCCAAGATCCGACGGACGTATGGGTTTGCGATGTTGCATTCTGGTGATGTTTACCCGGTGGACCCCCAACCAAAGCGGTGAACAAGTAGTTGGGGTCCTAGGATTACCCTATCATAACCCCAGTAGTAAGTGGTTTACCCCACACTTTCATTATGAATTGGTTCATAACAAGGGGTTATAACCAATCATAACCATGAAAGATCCCATGGTTATAGCTTCTATAACTAGACAGAAGTCAACCTTAGCTGGTTAAAACCTTGACGCGACTCGCCATTCTTCAACCATTTAACAATTATCAATCAATACAATCAACCATTGTAAACCATTATCAGCCAGTACTAATTGTTTTCAGCCAGTATAAACCAATGTTTTACAACCATTTTCAAACATCTTCCATAGTTGTGAACCATGGTTACTGATGATTATCCCGTATTTACCCACTATCAACCATAGTTCACCATAGAAAATCTCACGGTTTCCCATGTTCACCACGACTATTAGCCATCCATGATTAATCATTACTATCAACCAGTAGTAACCATCAATTCTCAACCATTATCAACCATTGTCAACCAGTACTAACTATTATCAACCATTTTTGACAGTTATCATCCTAACCATGAGAATTACCATTTTAACCCGTAGAATTATCACTATCAACCATGATGTAACCATTGGAATTAACTATTATCAACCAAGAATTCTAATTCATTATCAATAACATATTGATGACATAATCACCGTTAGAATTAACCATTAAAATTTGACCAAGAATTAGCCATCCATTATAACCAACCATGGTTTAACCATTGGTTTATCCTTATAACCATGGTTTAACCATTAACCGTTAGAATTAACCATTATAACCAACCATCCACTTAAAAACCATTGGTTGATTCTTCCACCAACCGTTTGGCCATCGGCAAGGCGCTGCGGCTGCCCAGCCATTGGCGCGGAAGTGATTCATCCTCAGTCGCTGGACGTGCAGCTGGGGTTGTGGTTGACGGGTACATAGGCTATATGACTGCAAACATTATCTAACCTCCTTATGCCATTATCTAATGAAATGTAGGTTGACATTAACATTAGATAAGGTGGTATTCTATACTGGGGCCCAGCTGGCACATAGCAATGACTGAGTTAAATGACCCTATAAGGTAGGTTATTACCCCAATCACCATGGCTAGTAACCAGCTATTTGATGATTGAACTCCATTATAAGCCCTACAACCATGGTTTTCTGAGTGTTCTGGCTTACATCCATGTGAGACATGGTACTGAGCCCCTATAACCATGGTTCGGAATCAGTTACTTGATGATACTTGAGAATGGTTAGTGCTCTTGGTTGGTGGTGGGTATGAATGCTTGGCCACTTCGGAATCATCACTGATAATGGTTATTCATAGCTAATTGTGGCTAACAGTGACTAATCCATCTTTAATCGTGGTTAATCATATTTTCTCGTTGCTTGGATGTGCAGTTAGGGTGATGAGTGGGATGCAGCAATAGTTAAATGACCTTCTTTCCCTGTGGGTTCCAATCGCTTTCATCTTGGAAATGGGATTAACCACAGGAATGATGCTATTTTGAAAAACCATTATTGGATATTTTTGGTTCATCATGGGCATTCGATCAACCTGGGATTTGCCATGGGATTGACCATGAGGTTCGCTGTCGGATCAACAATCAATCAACCCATAGCGGGTAAGTACATCATTTCCACACGATTTATGATGGGATTGACTGTGGAATTGAAATGGGGTTCACAACTTCAAAGAAGTAATCAATGGGATATGAATGGGTACTCTGGAATGGTTCATGATGATTCTGGATGGTTCTGAATGATTGCTGATTGTTAATGTTGTTTGCAAACGGTTCATTTATGCCAATCGTGGTTCACTCTCATTGCTGTCCGACTATCATTGATATTGGAAGGCAAACTAACCAATCACCATCAAAACCATGGGAATGCATTGCCAAACAACAGATCCGCATAATTTGATGATAGGTTTGTCCAACAACGATTTGGGCAGCTGACATCAGTGTTACCGCAGCCAACTCCAGGTCGCCATGTCCAAGGTTCGCGAACTTGTAGTATTCCTTCACCAGATCAGTGTGACGCTCAGCTTTGCAGCAATCGCGTCGTCCAACGCCTAGCGGTGAGGTTGAAGGATGGGGGGAGGAGAGCTTGTGGGTGAAGAAACCATCGGATAAACTGCATTGTCTATAACCGGAATGGTGATTTAGTGCGAGTAAATCAAAGTTGCCTAAGCATAGTTGTTGAACAAACTGTTGCCAAGGTGATTGGCTGGCTGCCCAACTTAGCTACCAATCAAAGTTACCTAACTGTTGCTGAGCTGCTAGGAATGTAATCATTGGTTAGCTGCCCGTCATGTCACCATAGTCATTTCATACACATCAAGGGTCACCTGGGTGTTCCAAAGGCCAAGCTGAACCAGGACGATACTTTGGGATCGCACCCAACCCAGCAACGCTCCATGCTACTGGAGTTGGTATTCCCTAGGGTATCCTCCACACCGGGCCCTGGGAAGTGTAGGCATCATTGCTTGTAATACCCGAAGCCCAAACTAGCATCTCCGACTGCCACAGTTTTTCTTCGATTAATTCATTTGTGCAAACAATTATATTTTGTATAATTGTGTTTGAATAAACACCCAACAATGCCTCCCCAAGAAACAGTCGATCTCTTCATTGACACGGGATGACAGGGGGATACCGGGATAGCTCACGACCTTAGTTTTCTTACGCGCAAACCACCCCGTCTCCAACCCCCCAGTCTCCCACAGGGCGAACTGGGGGGTTTGCCTATGCTGACCACTGGATGTTGGATGTGTACTTCACTAAAGGGTTCATGCTTTTAGGCTTGATGGTTCTAGGGTTGATGGTTTTAAGGACCACCATTGACAACCAGATTGCCGAAGCAAGCGTCATGGTCCTGAGGCCCGCGCCGAATTCGCCCACGTAGAGTTTGATGCCGGAGTTCTGGGCGATCAGGTCAGGAGGATCCGAAAATTGGTGGTCCCACAAGTGGTAGATCCAGATTGCAACGAAACATTCCCCACCGTGCGGATTCCAGGTTCAACATTGGTTGCTATTACTGTTCCTGTTATCAATCGCCACCACCCTATACTGGTCGATCCAGCTGTGAAGAGTGTAAGGAGGTTTTGGATCTATGGATCTCCCATTACTTAAGTTGCAACTAAGGCAAGCTCATAGTTATACGCCACTGGTGGTACGGTTCATAATTCTGAACCAGATATGGTAACTTTAGATACAAGTAGTCTGTTAAAAGGTTTATTCACCAACTCCGCGGAAATGCGACCTTACAAATCAGCAGGAAAGCTGTTGTGGCTAATACTGACAGCCGTGCCCAGTATTGAAAAACTAGCCCCCCACCTTGTGATGAACCATCAGCAACGAAGGGCTCAAACATGATACAAACAGGGGATTGATGCTGTCATCATGGAGTTCGTGATATTGATCGGCAATGGCGTTGATGCCATCTATCATTCTAGGTGTTGGTGGTATGATGATCATGATGCAGGTGTTGTTGGTGATTGTGATGCTAAAAGTGAACTGGGCACTCGGTGACCATTACTTGAAACAGTATTCGCTGCTGCCATGACAAAACGTTCTTCTAAGCTTGCTTATTGTCCTACTTGGCCAATATATGTGACCACAAGTGGCTGGGTGACTTTTGGATACGGTCGATGTTTTTTTGGCCTGCAATAGATGGAGAGCCTGGTTTATAATGATGACTTGTTAATGTTAACCCCGCATGAAACCCCCCCGGGGGTATCCCCCAAAAGCCAACTGGTTTCGCATCAAGCCATGGTACCCCCCACTAATCAACCCAGGATTTAGCTTCATCTGGGTTCAACACAACTGGCGAAAAATGATGACCTTCGTTGTAATCAAATGGGCGCCTTGTCAAATGCTGGGCCTCTCCAAGCATCGCCCATCGAGGCACTGGCCTTCTTGGTGTCGATGTCAGGGTCATGGGCTACGAAGGGATCGGTTCATGGAGCGATGAGGCAGTCCCGTTGCTCTGCACTTCTCGCACGTGCCTGAGCCGTGGTCTCCTGGTCTTGCGAATCCGGCGCTATAAGCAATGCGCGCGTCCCTGTGCTCTGCACTTCTCGCACGTTCATGGTGCAAGTTCAGGCCGTAGCCCATGCTTTGGAGAAGCGGGCGTGAACTACGCGGCGCGGCAGGAACAGCTCAGCCTAGCACCACAAGACTGTTCTGCGAGTCCACTCGCGCCCAATTCTGACGCATGTTGGAGCAGAAGGCCTGAAAGATGAAGTGGTGAAGTTCGCGCTGGTGTGGTGATACAAACAATTACACCACTTGAATTCGGAAGGCAATGGCGCCAGGAATCTGGCTCCACTATGCCAACTCCATTAAGGCAGCGTGAGATGCGATGCAACGGTGCAGCTGAGCTTCTTTGGCTCCAAATTCCTGGATTGCCTTGCGGCGCAAACAGGCCCCCCAAAAAAGGACCAAGAATAAAACAAGTACGGTCCTCACTCAGTTCCTGGGCCCAAGCCGCCATCGTGGACAGGCGCGGCGCAACCGCAGATGTGTCAACTCTAGGTGGCTATGGGTCAATGGAAATCATGAATCATGGGGAATCACAGTTGCCACATTTGCACTCCGGCTTTGGATTTGCGGAAACTGCCTCCCAAGAGTAGGCCCTCTGCAGCTATAACGCTATATCCAACTTGGTTGATCCTAACGGATAACAAGTTTTGAGGGTCCCATATGTGAGTACTACAATGTCCTACAACTAGTTGATAGACACACAATAGTATGGCAATCTCGTTGATATTATGATTACAACCATTGCATTTTATCAAGGTAGATAAGTAGAAGCATTCATCTAAATAAGTGCTAAGAAAAAAATCTTAACGCATCCTCTGGTTATGTCCGATCAAAATTCAAATCTTCACTATGGGCTACCCATGATTCACAAGTCGCAACAGCCGCTACGCTCCAAGCGGCGAATTGCCAAATGTGAAGGTTCTTCCAGGTGTCATAGAGACCTGCCCAGCGACGCAAGTCGCGTCAAAGCCAACTGAGGGGCTTGGTTGGTTGATTGGTTGGTTGGTTGGTTGGTGGGTTGGTTCGTTGGTTGGTTGGTTGGTCGGTTGGTTGGTGGGTTGGTTCGTTGGTTGGTTTGTTGGTTGGTTGGTTGGTTGGTTCGTTGGTTGGTTTGTTGGTTGGTTGCTTGCTGCCTCGGTTGTTGATATCGCTTCTTGCTATTGTCTTGCTTCACGCCGGTTCTTGCTATCACCTGGAATTCTGATACTTAGACAAAGCCTATCGACCAGCATAAACGGGTATACTTATAGACAAAGCTGCACCGAACTAACGGCAATGAGAAGGTGAGGGAATACCCAACCTTTATCTATACTACCCCCAAAAATGGCGGAGATCTTGCGACGGTTGCCAAGTTATATTAGTGGCGGGGAACCACCATTGTCACTACAAGATTGTCTCTTGCAGTTGCTTATTGACCCTCCATCGTCGACCACCGCCAGCCATCATCGATCTTAACCCCGGATGATTAAACCATCCCGGAGACTTTTCTATTTGCTGGCATATGGGTGTTTCCTAAAATAGGGTACCCTCCAAGTCATCGAATTTTCACCAGTCATGGTACTAAACCAACCTTTTTTGGTGGTTTCTTATTTTAAGAATTCACCATATTGGGGGCTTTCAAAACTACCTATGCATGTACCATTACCAACCTTGGATACCGCCGGATCATTACCATTCGATCATAACCACGGTTTGCAGCTGGTCTATCCATCACCAATGACCCCCTATCAATCATTGAATCACCATTTCATAATCGCTCATCAGCCATTTACTAATCATTAATCAATCACTTACTAACGATTCATTAATCATTTACAAACACCTTAATTAACCATCATTAGAGGCGAATCATCCATTAATGAACCAGAAATCTAACCATACACCACAGTTAACCATTAGTGAACCATTAGTTAACCACTAGTTAACCATCATCAACCATCATTACCCACTTATTCAAACACACAAGCACCATTCATCATTCACCATCATTAACCATCACCAGCTGCTGACCCAGCAACTGGCTGTGCCCCCGTGGCGCCTAACTTCATGCGCTCCACTGTGCCATAGAAGGCATTGTTGCCCGTGTCACCCGCGAACTCCCAGGGATCCTGAGCGGTGGTTGCAAGCGGAAGGGTAGCGCAGCTAGGATAACTAAGTGGTAGGATGACTCAGTGGTAGGATTACTTCAGTTTGTGATAACTTAATGTATCCTTTTGGATTGGCAACTAACTGGCTACCAAAGATCGTTTACAACTAGTGAAACTGACACCAACAGTGAGTCAGGTATCTATTTACCACAACTAAGGTGGTTGATTGAGGCTTTTACTTGTCTTTGACAGCAACCGTGCACCTAGGATAACAGACTAGGACAATTACTTACCCTCTGGTAAACTAACATAGCAATGGAAAATCCACCCTAAATGGATGACTTCCCAGGGTTTTCCTAACAAGGTGGTGGATTTTCCAGCCAGCCATGTTAGTCTACCAAAGGGTATCTAAATTGGCTATAAAATCAACAATCAGCACCAGCAACCACAATGACATTGCTTCTCGGGGCACCCCCGCTGAATGTTTAGCCAGGGTGCCGTGCCTCAGGGAATGACGCAATATGATAAGTACCGCACCACCAAAGTTCGTGGTAAACCACCAGCTGTAATTGGCTCTAGGGCCACATTGCATGATTCTTGTTGAAGAAGCGGTTCATGAACGGTTCAACTACTATTACATCTGCCAAATATCTACCACAACTTATGGGTAGCCTAGGGCCTAGTTGTATATCAAGTTCCTTACTGCCAGGGTACCAACGTTTGATACCACTTTGGGCTGGGGACGGAGCAATCCCTGAAAACCTTCCATGCTGCTTGGGGTGACCAGTTGGGGTTTATAATCACCAACAATCATGGGTAAAAAATGACTAGCAATTGAAGGTTCAGAATAATGGTTCAAATTTCAATGGACCGTGATTTATGATTACAAACGAGGGTTGATCAAAGGAAGTTTGGGGACAAACTTCTGTGGTACTCGACACCAAGGAATCGTGAGAAGAACGGCTCAAAATGCAACACCCAGCAGTCAGCTACTGGAGAGTCAAGCAGCACAATTTGTGATCATTGAAATGGACGGTTTGGGGGTAGCCGGAAGGATGCATGGATGTGGGCCCCAAATAATCTTAACCTGCATGATTTGGACAGGATCACAAGCATGTGGTAAACAGCACATGGTTCTGCCATAATCTCAGCTGCTTTTTCGAGCTATATTTTGCATATTTGTTCGTACAAAACGCAAATCAATCATTTGATAGTCTATCAAAAGACATCCATTTGTGGAAATATCAACCCATGACAAGTCGCCAGTTCTCCAACAGCTAAATCCATCAACTTCTCATTCCTCCCTGGTCCCTTTCTCCGACAACCACCGTGGACGCCAAGTGACATAGGTGTGGACTGTCACGCCCAAACATGCCTGAAGCCCAACGGGATCGTTTCAAATGTGTGTGACCTGGCGAGTCCACATCTAGGCTAACCACCATCAGGGGCCCTGTGGGGGCCTCCGCACCCACATCAAAACACGACACCAACTACCGAGTGAATGTGTTACCAAAAACGACGCACCCAACTACCCTTGCTAACGACAATTTCGAACCTCTGTGAATCAAGCAAACCGCATGTGCATATGCGTTTGTCTCTGTGTGAAGTTCTGTCATATACAAACGGCTCTGTTGATGCTTCTCATCTTCTTGGACATCCATGAACTATGATTCAGGCAGAACCCAATTCACTGGTTCCTCTCTCCAGTTGTGCAAATGTTTGTTTATGCCACAGATCAGCCAGAAACATTCCCATATCAAAGCATGGCGATCCTTGATCCAGGTTCTGCACCTTCTGAGTTTCAAGCCCTGAACTAGTACTGGACGGCCATAAGGCTTCATGGAAGGAAAGCCATCCACCAGGCACCCCCACACCGAACATGAACATTTACAGTAAAAAGACACAATCTTGGAGGCGCCGGCGTTTTGGGGAAACACTCGTGTTGCCAAATCCTTCTTGTCACGCTGGAAAACCATGCGCATGTATCAACCACTATCAACCACCATCACCATGAATCAAATTTGATCATTCCTTCGGTTGATCATCGTCGGTTCATATAGATCAATACCATACCAACCAAATGAACGATTGCAACCAACCACATGAGCCGTCATACACCGAATTAACCGTTATTGGTTCGTACTGGTTCCGTATTGACTAATATCATCAACAACAGTTCTTGGAATGGTATTGAAATGGTAACAACAGCGGCATTGGACTGTTGTCATGGTGGTATGATAGTGTGGTCTATGAATATTGGTTCCCCACCATCATCAACCACTGTATCAATGAAATACACAGCTGTTGGTTTCTCAAAATGGGGTTCACCCCCCAAACCATCAACCATCCTCTACATTGACCATTCATAGCAATCAACCATCCATACCTTTGGGTTCCCCTATGGCTCGCGAAACGACCATATAGTCGTTGTTCAAGCATTCTTGTTGATTCTCCCTAATCATTAACCAGAATTAGTGGTTAGAATCCCTAAAGACCAATCATAACCAACCAACCAACCAACCAACCAACCAACCAACCAACCAACCAACCAACCAACCAACCAACCAACCAACCAACCAACCAACCAACCAACCAACCATAACCAACCATAACCAACCAACCAACCAACCATAACCAACCATAACCAACCAACCATGAGATGATTTCACCAGTTCCAAGTGGCATCGTTGCCGCCCCCAGGCAAGCTCCTGAGGCACGAGTATCGCAACGAGAAACAACCGGCTGCTTGGGTGGCAGTGGTGAAATCAATAAGCTACGTACAATGAAGAATCAATGTGGATAGGACTGGTTTATGATAGTACCAATCGTACAATGATGGTTCATGATGGTTAATGATGGTTCATGATGGTTAATGATGGTTCATGATGGTTTATGGTGGTTCATGATGGTTATTGATTGGTAATGATTGGTACTGATGCATGATGATGGCTGACTCATAATGGTTGTCACTATTGTAAAAGTGATGGTTTGATGAGTTTGGTGATGCTCTAGAATGATGGTTAATCAATGTTAATCACGTTTCATCATGATAGTTGATGTCCGTTAATTGATGATGGCATGATGGCATGATGGTTGATCATGGCTAGTAAGTAACGGGCTATAATGATGTTTCATGCCGGTTGATGAGGGATACTGGCGGTGCTTCAAACCACGAAATATCAAATTGGTGTGTGAACAGCAGGGGGACACGGCTGCGACGGCCAACAAAACCATACCACCATAGGATCCCCACTATGTCAGAGTTTCCGTTCCGAACCGGTTCTGACACATTTTGGGCTATGATGATTGATGGCGATGGATGGATCCTATGCAAAGGTCATGGCCCAAGAAGTTCTGGTGGTCAAGATGGAGGGGAATTCGAAGCCAGTTGCGCAGTAATGGAAGGGGTGGTGGAAGCGCCATCAATTCACATCCCGAAGTGGACACCAGGGCGCCAGCAGCACTGATGGGTATGATCCTTTCAAGGAAAACCACACCAACCAATGGACATATTGAGACATTTCTCATGTTTAGATATCCAAACGGATTCGTCAACACATGGTTTGCCGACAAAACTTCTATTTCTTCCTAGGGTATGATCACTGCTTGTGGGTTGGAAGGGTCCACGATAACCGCAGCAAAGAAAATACACAATACTGATGATGTGCACTGATGTCCCAATAATCGAGCATTCATTCACCCTGCATTAAATACGGAATGCCAGTTCATTCATCGCTCGTTACTTGATTCACCCGTTGTGAACCATTCATCAAAAATGAACAATTAACCATTCATCAATCACTAATAACCTGGGAATTGATGGTGGCACCAATCATCAATGATCCAAATTCCCTGGGAAAATCCGTTGCTGGGCGGCACCACCTTAACCACAGGCTGGCCTCCACAACGTGTCACCATCCCACCACGGCCGAGTGTCTGAGCGTTGGGGTAGAGTGAGTTCGCAGTGCCTGCGCAAGGTGCGCAGCATGGTGGGCACCAGTGTGGTGACCCCTTTGAGTGCAAACATCAATGTGCTATCAATGTATGGCCCATGAACAAACCTTCAAGTTAATCAAGTGCTACCATCAGGGTACTTCATCTGAACAAACTTGATTTACGAACAAGTCAGATCAAGTCAGTAAAGAAACAATTAGCATCAAGACGAATCGGCCAAGAAAGCTAAAAATACCCGCGTTTCTTACAGGTGAACCAGCTATGAATGGTGGATTTTCCATGCAACCGGGTTAATTTGCCAGAGAGTCTTTGCCTATTTAGGGGATGGTAAAACGAATTAAGCAGTGGCCGGGCTAGCAATCGACCGCTTTCAGTGAGAGACGGCTCACTGCCAAACACAAAAAAAGCAAGCCAGACCTGGCAGAGGGAGAACCCACCCTTTGGGTAGGGAAAAGCCGCACCAAGATTAGCCGCAAAAGAGGTTTCCTCTGCAAAAATCGCAATGTGTTCCTACCTGGCAAGCCCCAGGGCTGACTGGCCGAAGGGATCACAGTAACAGCGGTCACCTGGACATGTCCTTCCGCCGACCACCAGCCAGTCCAGGAGCAGGACAGATGGAAACACATGGGTAAAGTTGGGCCGCCTCAGAAGGAAAACCAGGAACCATCATCAACAACTAACATCTACCAGCCATATGAATTCTCGAAGATCGTGTCAGGAATCATGCCTATCTTTGAATTCGATCAGGCCCCGTTTCGGCCATCAGTGCCTGCCATCAGTGCCTCCAGGACCAGGAAAGCTGAGTTGGCGTATCCAGGAGGAATGGTTGTATCCAGCACCAGAAATCCAACCATTGAGGCCACCATGTCCAGCACCCCGACTGGTGTGTCAAGCTGCCTGAACCTTGACTCGCTTCACAATGAACTTTGACCGACACCCCATTTTTGGTGTCAGCCACCAGCTTGATCAGGCATCATTTGGTCATTAACCAACTGAGCGTTCCTGATCAATATGAACCATCAACTAAGCATCAATCACTGTACATACTATCAAACATCAATTGGCGATAAATCAACCATCAACTAAACAAGATTAGAATTGATCAGCCACTACTAGACGGTATGAACCATGATTGACCACTACTAAGCCTTAGAAACCACCATAAACCGCCATTAAACACCATCGTCGATCATCCTTTGGTTGACCCGGCCGAAACGCGCGTAGGCAACATGCCTATGCTGGCCATGGCGTTGGGGCTGATGAAGACCATGCGGTCCTAGGCAGATCTTCCAAGAGTTGATGGTGGTTAGCAGCAACTACTGGTATTTTCAAAGATAGTTATCAAAATAACAGGATAATCGTCACTTACTGATGTTATTTCCAGTCGATTCTAGTAGGATTATAGGCTGTAGAGTTGTAGTTATAATTAAAGAGTAGTAGTATTTGAAAAATGTTATCACTGCACCTACTGGCAGCAGTAGTTACAAAGGCATCGATGTTCTTACCAGATACAATCACCTACTGATACCACTTAGGTGTTCACGGGGGTGAGTAGTAAAGTGATAATAACTGGCAATTACAAGAGTGTATGTACATGACAAGAGTGATGGTTCATAGTACAGTCATTCATAATAGCCGTTCTGTATTTATACTGGTAGTATACGAGTTAATGGTTAGTATACGAGTTAATGATTATACCGACCATCCAAGTTCATAGCCATGATGAAAGGGAAAAAACCAGTTTTGGGGGTACAGCATTTCCGGATCAACCTACTGGTAGTAACTACCAGTAATGCTGATATCACTAAATGTTGATGATTACCACTACTGAGTATGGTATAGTTGACGAGTAGTTGCTAGTTGCTAATAGTTGACAAGTGATTGCTAATTGTTAATGGGGGTTGAGAATAGTGACAATTGTTGGTAATTACAAGACTCAACACTTGTTGATCGTGGTCAGCTAATGACTGCCCCTGGCAGCTGATGCTTGTTGATCGTCAAATGACGTTTCAGTTCATAGCATTCCACACCGGTTACGACGATGAATGCTAATTAACAACTAAAGGCACCAACGACCGTAGAACTAGTAGCCTTTGATTGTGATTCCTATTGTATTTGTTGTATCATTATCCAAGTCATTCATGGCTGACAATCCATTGATGATGGTAGCACCCCTAGGCATGTGCTGTTGGACAGCGACTGCACCTGGATGGTAAAGCTGTGGATGCAAAGGTGGCGCGCTCGTCATCCAAGGTTAGGTGCCAACGAAGCTGCCATGGTGAGCAGTTCTCAATAACCATCATATCAACGCATCATTCGTTAAGTGATATGATATGATGGTTCATATGTCATTCGTTGATAGATAATTATGATTCATTCGTTTCTGCTTGTAAATGATGAGTGAATGGTTTGTTAACGGTTAGTGAATGGTCTGTGAAGGGTTGATTGATGGTTGATGGTTCATATGTCAGTCCATCAAACCATTGTCAATCGCCAGTAACCACTGCTACCCTCTGGTAAATTGACCATTTTCATAGGTAATCCCTTTTGAATGGCGGATTTGTCACTTCCAGGCTAGTTGATATACCAGAGTGTAACCATGGGCAACCGCTAATATGAACCATGATGAAGCACCCTTAGTCCCAATAATCGTTTGTCCTATTGCTGGCTACAAACCATCCTTTTCAACCACCAATGGTTAATCATATGCTCAAAAAAACCTTGAAAGACACAGCTCAAAACCATTACAATCACCAACAAGGCCTTGCACATCACCATTTTTTCTATCAACAAATCCACTATGAACCATCCGTGGTGGAACCACGGTGAACCCGAATGGAAGATCACGATTTAGAAGCCAAAATAACCAAAATAACCAGCCAGTAACTACGAACCATTCAAAGTGATCAGAATTGAAACAGCATTCATAGCCATATCTAATGTTAAGTCACCAGATTATAGCACATTATCGCTATTTGCAATGCCTTGATATCTTTATCAGCAATGAGCATTCTCATCACTGCTGTCAAATTATTATCCTATGGTGGTTTCTCAAAATAGGGAATCCCTAAAAATAGATGGTTCATTTCTGCAATGATTGATTTCCACTACTTTGCGAAATACCCATATCTATCATTCAATCTCACACTCATAGCTCCTTCCGTCGTACAAAAAACATGAACCATGACCGACTGTTAGCCATCCTTTGGACAATCGTGTTAGCACATAGCTGGTGACCAACTATTAACCATCCTTTGCACAATCGTGTTAGTACATAGCTGGTAGGAACCAAGGTTAGTAAACCATGTTGACTAAACATGGATGAAAGTGGTTGGTAGGTGGCTGAGAAGCTTAAGCATGTACAACTGCTAACCCTAAGTTGGTCGTCATTTTCCATCAACTGAACGGTTAGTAAATACAATTTACCACTAGCAATTGACCGTTATAATCTGGGAATTACCAATAAACAACATGAACCAACATTGACACTCACCAGTGGGAGGAACCTGGCCAACATTGACATCAACGTTGACGATTGGCAATTAACCATCGTTGCTTATTGACCATCTTCATGAATGCACAAGGATTAATCTAGCTGTTCACCATTAACAACAAACAATTACCATTACCCGCTATCAACCGATGCAGGATTAATGATGAAGATTAACCATCACTAAATTGGTAATCACGATTATTCACCATTGACAACTAGTACCATCATCAAGTGGACAGTCCTTATACTTATTAATAGTTAATTACTACTATTGTTCACCATTGAAATGACCAAATAAGAATTGACAAGCTTGAGTCATTACAGGCCAACTAAGGCTGGTTTGCAATTAGCACCTCATCACCGACCAATGGTCAATTAACCATCATTATCATGCATAATTACTATCCCTTCTTCAACATCATTGACCAATAAAAACATGACTGGCCATCAGTGACGCGTGAACTAACCCACAAATCATCAACCATCAAAACCATCATGATAAACCATCAACAACCATCAAAGCCACCATAAATCAGCCATCAACCACTATCCCAAACACAATGAAACACTGGTTGGTGATTCTAACCAATAACTAGTACCATTGTTAACCACTATTACCATTCATCAATTACTATGGATCACTAGCAATTGCCAACCAATCACCAAGATTCTCGTAGTACTAACCCTTATCAACCAGCCATCAATTATTAGCGTTATTGACCAGCCATCAACTACTATGCCTTGTTACAAACTAGTAATCACCCACCAATCACCAACCATCATCATCAACCAATATTCTCACCCATTCAAAATCCCTAGAAACCACTAGTTAAACATCAATGACCCGTCAAAAACCAATCACCAAGCAGTGTGTGCTATCTAGTCATCACCGTCAATCACCAACCAATCACCAAGCAGTGTGCTATAACCATTACCATTAGCATCACCAATCAACTACTATTCCCACCCACTGTTAACTTGGCAAAACCAACTTGGGATAACCAACATCTGACAGCTATTAACTAGGTAATAGTTGGAAACTATAAACCACTGGCTATAGCCAACTATAACTATTAACTAACCAATATAACTAGTTCACTATATAATGCTAGCAATCCTTTAACTACTGTAGTGGACACCCACTATTTACAACTATCAACCAACCAATGGTTACCACTATTAAGAACTACAATCACTATCATCAATCACTACCACTACAATCACTATAATGATTTTAATCAACCAGTATCAACCCTATTAATCAACTGAAACTACTATGATTAATGACCAATGGTTATCACTATAATGATTAACACTAGTGATAAGTACTATTGACTAGTGGTTATGATCAACCAGTTTTAACTGCTAACCCACCACTCCATGGTGCCCCATCTTCGCGCCAAGCCACATTGGAGACGCGGCGCACTGCGTCGTAGCCCACGCCGTTGATTTGCTTTGTGAGGCCCATAGCATGTCTGAGGCCGATGGCGAAGGATGGATGGATGATGACCATGGTGACTACTTGGATCTGCAGCTGGGGTTATGACCATGGTTATAGGCTAGTGACCCCTAGAAACCATGGCTAGTGACGACTTACTAAGTGGGGGTGCACATCAAAGTAGTGGTGAGTAGATGGATAGATTGGATTGATGGATGGTGGTGAATGAACCATCTTTAAAAACCATAAACCACCATCAACCACCATATGGGTGTCTCTTAAGATTGGGACCCCCCACGAATGGTTAGTTTTTGATGATAAATGATGAATACAGGATGATTTTGAGGTGCCTTTATTCTGTGAAACATCCAATTGATGGATTTCATTGTTGGTGAATTGAGTTTGTCATGGGTAGTGATGGTTGATTATGGTTATACCTATGCTCAATGATGGTTGCTAACGGTTGATTATGGATTTTTAACGATACTTAATGATGCTTAAGGATGGTTAATGATGGTCACCACTAAATAATTGATGATTGATGACAATGCAAGTGGTGGTGAATTGATGGTCAATGATGGTTTAATGATGGTAGATAACGGTTCAAAAAGGATTAACAATGGTTAGTAATGGTTCATCACATTTGTTGTCAATAATTGATGATCTATTGTGGTATGTGATGATGAACTTATGCTCACTTCATGCTTCATTGATGGATTGTGATGCTTACAATGGTTGATAATGATTGTCGATAATGATGGTCGAGATAGTTTGGTTGAATTGCCAACGCGAAGAAGGAAGAAGCCCTATGCCAGTCTCTGAAGCGTTGTAATGGTTCGATTCATTGAGCACCCTATGATTGTCAACGATCATGTCTTCTTCTGTTAAGGAAATATCACCTCTCTATGCCCTATCGGTGGAAATCGTCTAAGGGGCAACGTCAATGGGACTGTCCGACTGTAACTGCTTGGCCCTGCAAACCGATCGAAGATCTGGTGGCATGACGGTCGCTGAAGCAGCACCACATGGGTCTATGACCCTCCACCCACCAAATGAACATGACTTGTGATTTTGACAAGTTACTAACAACTATGAGCCATTGTAACGATAGTTCATGTTCATCAACATCAATCACCATTATATATCCTACTCCACTACTACCCGATTGGGAATAGTTGATGAGTGGATCATGTAGCCACATACAATGGCCACCGTTTTTTTGATCATCATTATATGGGTGCTTCTCACCATAGGATAGCCACAATAATGTCGGTTATTTCAATACATATTGAAAAAGGATGATTTGGGGGACGCCGATTTTGAGAAACAACCATATGTTTGTCAAAGCATCCACTGGTTGTTTCCCTTTACGGAACCGCCATTGTTCTTTGTAACCATGACGAACCAGGATGTTAGTATGAAGCAGTATGAGTCATGAATATGGATACCTGGATATATCAAACGGAGGTGAAATCTTCAAATTGTTTACTACACAATTTTCACCAATTTTGCCCATGGTTAAAAGCATTATTATGCAGCATCAATCAACCATCACCAATGATCAAAAACTGCCAACCACCTGATTGTTGACCATCATCATTGGTTGTCAATTAACCATCACAAACCACCACAATCCATAGATGATCAATTAACCACCATTAAAAAAACCATAAGCCATCACTGGTTGTTGACCATCACCGACCGCTTTTTCTGGATGCGTCATCGCGGCTCAGCCCAAGCGTCTCATCGAAGGGCTGTGGCCAATTGCCGCTACCGGGCCAGGAGCCGAAGGCCTTTTCAGGTTCCTCGGCGTCACAAGTGGCAGGCGCGCCATGGTTCGTGAAGCGGTTCTTTCGTGGAGATTTATTGAACTTAATGGTTGGTTGGCATGGTTTGATAAATTGTTTTTTATAGCCAATTCATCAATAATACCACTTTCTTGGATCATTTCATGGTTGATATTGTTGGTTAATGATGGTGGTCGGTTGTGTACTTTTGATGGCCAATTAATGGTTGAGCGTGGGATAAGTAATGGCGCATTACCGTTTCACAATGATTAGCAAATTGGGTTTTGAACGACTAAAGAATAGGTTTACTGATGGTTGAGCAAGAAACAGGGAAGAGATCCGATTGTGAGTTTCTGCTAATTGTGTGATGAATGATTTGTTTGCGGTTTTTGATGGTTGACAGTGACGGTTGATAATAGGTAAATGATGGCTGGCTGAAGCTTACTGCATACTTACTGGCTTGTTAATGATGATTCATGGATGATCATTAATGGTTAATTAGTGACTAAAAATCGTTGATAGATTGATAGCTAGCGGCTAATAATCATTTTTTATCATGCTTAACCATAAATAGTTACCTCATATCATTCACAGCAGTGGTTAAAGAATCATCAGCAATCAATGATAGTTGTTTATGATGAACATCAGGGGATAATGACCAACAATGATGCACGCCAGGTTCATGACCGACTGAAGTGATGGTTTAGTTCCAAAGGCAATAATGATGAAGAACCAGTCGATAATGATTGCTGACCAGGGAAAATGTTGAATGATGGCTATCCTGGCTGAGGCAACGATTAACTCATAGTTCCTCACCAGCCTGAATCGTGAATGACGGTTAATCAATGGCGATGGGTGGTGATAATGGCTAGCAATGTGGAATCATGGTGATCCACAGCAGAATAGAGAAGGATACGACCATGGTGATGAACGAGATAAGTTTAAGTGTGATGTTTATCTAGGAATAGTGGTGATTTGCCAGGTCAAAGCTTAATGACTTCACAATGGCGATAGACCAAGAATAATGGTAATCAACGCCCATTTTCTACTAAGCAAGAATATTCTCCCAATAATGACAAAAACTGGTGGTTAATGATGATTACTAGCAATTGAGTGGTTTGGAATGATTTGCTCATGGCATCTCATGGCTAATTGGGATATCCTGGTCAGAATGACCCACACATATTGATAGGGGTAACCAACTATGTACAGTCCAGTGCCAGGTCGATTATCTGATTGTCTTCCATTAAGTAGCGAACAGCCAAAAAACAAACTGATGGATGTGTATGTGTCGGTCAAATTCATTGCTTGAGGGCAATTAGCAGCAGCTGTTGCCAAGAAACAGTCCTTCCGCCAGCACTGACACAGTTGTCAGCAACAACAGTTCGCTGCTAAGTTCATGGTCAACAGTCGATTTCCACGGCAAATCTCCTCTTAGATACTTCTGGCTCCGAATCGCTCCCTTCTACCCAGATTCTCAAGCATCATCAATCATAAGGCACCATCATGAACCATAAGCCATCAAACACCACGAAGAACGCATCATCAATCATCATTGTATGACCGTCATACCATCATTGATCAAGATTCACCGTCACCATCATTACCTATCACAAGAATCACAAGCCATCATGAAGATGATCACAGAAGTACCACCCTTAAGTACTAGCCATGGATGGATACCACCTGTGGTCTCCGACAAATATCACCACAGCCGCTTCGCCCGTGCCAGGTCGAGGAACGTTCAGAATTTCAAAGATCAAACGGCCTCAGCGGCTGCTTACACGGGGGTCCTTAGGTTTGGTCTATGGGAACTGGTGAAGGGTGGTAGATGTCACTGGATTCAACCGGGATTTGTTGGCTATGATTACACTTGCAAATATGGTTTCCAACTGGATTACAAACACGGTAATTGTGATTCATTTGACCAATCCACTGTCAAACTTGACTGACAACTGTTACAAAAACAGGATAATCGGGTGCAAACGCATGTGCTGATGATGAAATAACTCTTCAAAAGAGCACTCTGATACAGGTGATGACTCACGTGGGGTAGCTATGGGTGAACATGGTCACATAAACAGCCAAAAACTAATAACCAACCACGGTCATCCATAGCCAATAGCTGGGTGTTTTTCGAATTGGTGCACCCATGGTGCAACATGGTGGCTCCCAAAATCACCCATTGATGATCTAAAGCAGGCTATGGCTGGGGATGGCAGGGGTCCCCTGTGGCTCCAGCAAGCCAAGCAATAAGCTTCGCCCCAATCCAACGTGGTCAACCCTGTGGTGTAGGTCGCTTGCGGGGTCACCAAGAGATTGATCAATAAGCATTACCAACCACTTGATCATAGAAACAGTACTGGTTGGTGGTTTCAACCCATATGAAACATATTAGTTAACCAACCAACCAAGCATTTGTAAATGCTGAGGGGAAAACAAATGTTCAAAACCACCAGCTAACTTGATGCTTGCAGCAATTCGGGCCCGATTGGCTAATGGTGCTTAAATGACGGTTGGCAAATGGTGTCCCGACAGTGATACCAACAAAACAGCATACTAAAAGCAAGGGATGTGACATGCCAGGCAAAGAAAAACACAGAAAGCAAATCTTTGCTACGATTCGAAATGTGTTGATTGGTCAATCTCAGCAGATTTTCATCACGACATGCACGTGTCCATTCAAACTGCAAGCGTTGACCTAATCTCTGTCAAAAGGGGAGGCAAAGCACGGCCCTGCATCGCGAAATCAGCATCTCTAATAGGCCAAAGACGTGGGATATCAAATGATACGATTAACAAGCATCTTAGGATATCTTAGTACCTAAGATCATTTCAAGCAATGTCGAGCCATAGCAAACAAAGTACCCGGGTTGTAGCAAAGGCCATACAAGCGCTAGTTTCATGAGGCCGTGCCACCAACTAATTAGCCAGTCGATGGAAATCCGCGTTGCGCCAGTGGTGATGTTCATATTGGTGGAAGAAACAACAGATTTAACCAGTGAGAAAAAAGGTTATCGTGGTTGGTGATCTCTGATCCATTGTGAAGTACTAGTGCTAGAAGTGGTTACCATTCCTATAGCCAACTCTAATTCAAAAGCGAATCTCCTATTGTCATCCATGGTGAGATGGTCGATAAACTATCAGCATAAGTATCATTAGTACCGGTTGAGTTTACCTTGAACCACTGTTTTGTCAAGGATAATTGACGAACAATGCTTAAGCAATAGCATGGGTCATAGAACTAGACGATTAACTATCACCAATTCCGCAAATTATTCACTAGGGAACTAATCATCCTATAAACATAGACAGTAAACACTAACTATCACAAATTCTTGTACCCTTAACCATCGGCAAAGCATTTGCCAATCCCTTGGTCTCCAGGTGATCCTGTCAAACTCCTGGGCCAAGGGGCGATTTCGGCTTTGAAAATGCAGCGCGATGTTGTGCCTGGGTCCAGTTCTTGCGGGGTGGACATTTGATGACTCCGCATGGTAGATCTTGTCGGTATTATGGGGGTTTCTTACAATTGCCAACCCCAAAGTTATGGAGTGCCACTGTAAATGATTAGTCAACTGGATGATTTGTGGGGGTAGCCCAAGGACTTGAGAAACCGCCATATCCCGTTTGATGATAGTTGGCAGCATGGTTCCCTTGGATCAACTGGAATCTTCGCTGTGAATGCTGCGCTGAACGCGGTGCAAATTCAGCAGCAACGAAAAACCGCCATGGCACGCCATGTCCGCAAGTGGGGATCATGAAACCATGCTGAAGAGCTGGGGTCAGCCACCCCAAAGGATCCTTTACCATGGGTACATGGTGATTTTTCACACTGGTGGTACCCCAAATCATCCAATATTAATCGTCGCTAATTAGTAGTAAACCCCTCCATTGTTGGAGTTCCCGATGATAAGACCCCCCCATATTGGAGGGAACCAACCCAAGCTGCACTTCCAAGAGCGCATGGCAGAAGAACAAATCATGACGAGTGGGAAGTCAAGGAGTTGCGGATGCTGCCTTTATGGAAATTACCTGGGGGTCAACGCTGATCAACGATGTGTCTTCCAAAAAGCGGCTATCTGGTTGGTGGGTTAACCACCCCTTTGAAACATACTACTTAACCAACCTGCTAGGGAAAGTAAAAAAAACAATCAAACTACCAACCAGCTATGAAAAATCACCACCAACTTCGCCCGAAGGTTGAGCCATTCAATTCTTACAACTGGCGACATGCTCCTTCAGAATCTTTGCACGTGCCTCTGTGATTTGTCTGTTGAATTCCTGCTCCTGTTTCTTGTGCAGTCTTCTTTCATCGGCAATTCTTTTCTTAGCCTCAATTCGTCTCCGGCTTTTGATGAAGTCCACCTGCGATTTGGCAGCAAGCTCGGGAAAATTCTCACCTAGCCTGTGGCTCATCTCCTTGAGGAAAACACCACGCAGCTCTGGACAGGGATTTCCCCTTTGAAACATGTTCCATATCTTGCCCAGTCCGCACACATGTTCTGTCCTGCCCATGCCATGGCAGCGAAGACACCCTGATCGCTTCTGCCAGAAACTCAAGCATTTAAGGCACCAGCAGGAAAGGAGGCACTGTGGGGGTTGAGAACCAAGCCCCATGTTGTCGTATATTTCCATCCACTCTGTAGTGCGCTTCTCCGCTTCCTGACTAGCACTATGGATCCTTCGGAAGTCTTCAGAACTTCCCCCTGTATCCGGGTGGGCAATTCTGGACAATACTCTGAACCTCCTCCTCAGCTTGCCACCCCAGCTTTCTGTTGGTCCACTGAAAAGGGACTCTGGGGTGATCTCAAGCAACGCCAAAGCCAACTTCAGCAAGTCATGAATCCATTTCAGCAATTCTCCTTGAAACGATTCAGAGTTTCTATAAGCCAACAAATTTCACATACGATGGTAAAATTCATGTACAACTACTGTATATTGAAATATCATAGAAACCAATGGATGGTCAAAATTCAAATAGAATTCACATACAACTCGCCAGGTTGGACCACATTGCAAAAACTCCCAAGCGGTTTGATTCACATAAACTAGTTGACGGTTGAATTACCCCGCCGTGAAAAATATCAGTCAACCCACCATTTGTTAAAACATGTCAATCAACCCACCAACCAGTTTGAACTTATGATTATCACTATTCACCATAGTTAACCATAGAAAATCCCATGGTTTCACCTACAACTCACAACGTTGGGCGACCTTGGAGAAGTCCATCTCCGCTGCTGCCAGGGCGCCAAAGACCCCAAAACTGGTCGTTGAACCACCTCAAAACGCTGGGCACGACATGGCAACTGCTGGTGGTTTCTAATGGGTTGGCCCATCCTTGCGACCGTGGCATGGTATACCTGTGGTGCGCTGATGGCAGGTGATTGTAAAGGGTATGGTGGTTTATCAATTCATATGGGGTGACCTCAAATCCTCTAGTTTTATGAGCCGTTTCAATATTATTATGATAAAAAACAGGAATTTGGGGTTTTCCTTATTCTAACAAACCCCCGCATGGTGGTTCAATGGCAGGTGAATGGTAAACATAATGATGAAAGAACTAGAACCATGATGGGTTGAAGAACTGGGTGTTGGCTCTGGGTGGTTACCGCTGCGAGGACGATCTTGTTTTGGGTCAGCTAATAGTCAGCACAACGCTTCACAACAGCTGCTGGTTGCGTTGTTGACCATGATGTACTATTATCATCAATAGTCATCTTGGGAGTAGAAACTGTTTTTTCAACCATATTGAAATATCACCTACCATCCTTTCTGTAACCATCATTTAACTATCATTCAACCATGGTGAACGATGACGAACCACCGAAGCATGATAAACTATCATGAACCAACCGTCATTTAGAAATTTGACCAACATTCAGCGCTACCTTTCTCAATGCAGCTGGACGGAACGCCACTTCCAGCTTTTGGGAGGCCAACGGCTGAAAACGCATTCCATCCACCCATGGGGTCTCTTGAATAGCTGGCAACCAACTGTGATGGTGCAAAGTGGGAATCACAATGTGGGACCCTGCACGTCGCCTGTGCGTCGAATACAGACGCATTCCAGCCGCTGGACAAGCGCCGGCGCCGTCGCGCCACCCCAGCGCTTTCGCTATCTCCAGCAAACTTGCGTCCAACGCAAATGAAACATGGGAAGCAGAGCACAGCCTACGATTCGCAAAAATCAAACGTACCTTGTGGGTTTCATGCGGGTCTGCAAGACGCTGGCAGTCCCAAGCACTTCAGCATTTCTTCTCAAGTGCGTCGGTGCCCTTCATTCTACTTGCTGCTTCAAAACCATGGATGGCAAGCTATGCGATGGGAAATATGGGCTTCATGGAAATTCCTCAAAGGTGAATGTCCCCCAAAGAGTACCTGTTTTGAGGTTCCCACTGCTAGTTTCTCAGGATAGTCTGACCCATCAAGGTCATGTTTGGCGCATCACAATCGTACGAAGCGCTTCGGAACGTTGAAATTCCTGATGTCAACGCTCATTCTCAGCCACAATCAGTCATGACGTGTCAGGCTTGAAACACCGCCGCTTGTATGGGATTCTAGCCACAAATGGGCAATGGTGGATGCTGATAGAACCAAGAATACGATACAAATGGATCAACAAAACATCAATGCCAGATCTATCGTGCTTTGAAGATCCCAACAAAATTCGCTTCGTTTTGGGACATGATGATTTTGGTATGTAGCCATTTGCCTGCAGCAATCTGTCCTAATTTGGGACGTAGCCATAATTTGGGATGAATCAAGGCAGTTGAGTGTCACGAATCCCAATCCAAAACTCAAAGTCCCAACCCGAGACCTGCGGCATGATTCAATCTGAGACGTAAACCACTATCGACTGAATATGCTGTTAGTCGATTATGAGAAGCAGTATCAACTTCATTGTCAAGAATGATTAGAAGAAGTAGAGGTGGATAAATAAGCTAAGCTAACTATGACGAGCATGATCAACTTCGTTGTCAAGAATCATTAGCTAATCATTAGGCACCATCATCGAGTATACGCCGTTGCTGCCATGATTCAGTTTTCATTTCTATCAAAAGAAACCTCCTAAGCTCCACAGGACACTACGCTGAAAGTCTAAAATCATGTAAAATCGCCACCACTAGGTAAGAAACTACGTGTAAACCATAACTTCACCACAGGTGGCAATCCGCAACTTCCAGCTTCATCTAACCATAACGTCCATCTCCACCATAGGTGCAAACCATCACTTCCATTACCGTACCATCTCTGGTGGATGATCCACACGAAACCCGCGCCAAAGCGAGCGGCTTGGAGCCATCATAGTGCTCCTTGAGCCAGTTTTCGTGGTGCGCATTTAGCACGACCTTCGGTGCGCCACAAGCAGCATGGTGAGGATGAACCTGAATTCTTCACCACAAATGATCAGTAAGCAATCATCATTTTGTTTGTTCTTGGTTGTATCAAAGTTGTTTATTGTCATTGGTTGTTATTGGTTGTTTTATTGTTATTGGTTGTTATTGGTTGTTTTATTGTTATTGGTTGTTCTTACTTGTGATTTGGTTCTTATTGGTCGTATCACTAATCAGCATGGTTATTGGTTGCTGGTGTCGATGTTTCGGATATTCTGGGAAAAAGCTCTGGAATCGATGGACTGTTTAAGCAAATGACGGCGATTGCTCTCTGGTAAACAAAGCTGGTTGCGTGGCCTACAGTGGTGATATCCAGTGATAGGCCACACGTGCAAACAGCTGATCGTTTATATTTGATAATAATATTTCCGGATCTAATCCCAGCTTGTGATTATCATTCATGGATGATCACAAGCATAGACAACTGTAGTTGAGATTGACTTGCTTCATCACTGTGGTTGTCATGGTTGATCATGGTGGATGCCAGTAATGAGCAACTCTTCACGGTCTAATTCAGTTTAGTTGAGACTTTGTCCCTTCACTATCATAGGGACCAAGTATCATCCATTCAAATGTGAATCGCATATCCAACGGTGATCGGGGACCGCATGACATTTTTTCCACACGTTCCTGTTTTGGCTATTTGGTACTCTTACTATCTTTCCAAAATGACTCTCATTCGCAAAAGAACGTTGATAATTGTTTCTGTTCTTTGATGCATTTTGCATGATTGTTGCTAGCACCAACCACCCATTTCCACACTAGATCTAGGCTTTGGCAACAAAATCACCAACAAATTCACAACAATCATATTGGAACAACTTATTCTTCATCGATATATTGGACAAAAAAAGGTTGTCCATCATGGTGGTGTACTGGTTGTTTTCCACCTGCCGATAGCTGATTCCCTGGATGATCATACAATCTTTCGCAGTAGAACCCCCCAATCCGTGGAGTGGCGCAATGCCCCTTTGTTGCCTTCAGTTTACGGCTTAGGAAGACCTCACCATTCACATGCATAAGTGGCACAGCGGTCGTATTGATCAACCATCACCCAGTATTGATGCCTCTTCACCTACAACGACGAATTCAACGAAGTTGACTTTTGATACCATCAACCATCATGAATCACTATCAAATACCATCAGCCATCACAAACAATTCCCTTTCTAACCCATTGTTGGCACGAAAATCAAAAAAACATATTCAACTGCATGTCAACCATTCTTCAGATCTACAACTACTGAATCACTGCTTCCAAACCATGGCACTTTGTTGGGCTTAGCTTCAGCTAGAGGTCATAAGCCACGGTGATGTCCCAGGGAGCTCACCCAGGGCATCTCCCAGCGCCGCCAGGTCACGTACAACCCGAGGCCCAGGGCATAGTCCACCACCTCCGTCACCTCCGCCGTCAACTTGGAGCCGGGATCGAAACCTCGGAGCGGCCTGGCACCTCCGCGGCCAGGAACTTCGATGACTTGGTAGATAACCAACTGGTTATCAATGGTTATTATTGGTTATCAATGGTAAGTTATATAATTAATGGTTATTAATGGTTAGTTACCAATGATTATCAACTAAGTTAATTAATGGTTATCAACTGGTTATGATTAACAACCATTGATAACCGATAGTTGATTATCATTCAACCATTGATTATCAACTATCGGTTATCAAGATTCAATGACTGGTTATCTATGGTTATTGATGGTTGAATCGATTAGTCGGTTAATCAATGAACTGGTTATCTATGGTTATCAACCAACTAATCGATTCAATCAGATGATTGGGCTCTTTAGTGAACTGGTTATCAATGGCTATTAATGGTTAGTTAATTAATGATTATTATCAACTAACCATGGGTAATATCAACCACCAGTAAGTGCCAGTTATGGTAGATATGGTGAGTGTTAGATGGCTTATCAGCTTATGACGAAGGGGTACCACTCTTTCGTCATGAGATGGAGAGCGTGAAGCATGCGGCGAATTTGGTGAACAAGCAAGAATCATGCTTTTCTTTGAGCAAATCTTACTGCACACGGATATATATGGTGGTTTCTTAAAATGGGGGTAGCCCCAAATCAGACCCATAAGGCAAACTAGTGGTGAAATATCGGTTTTCTCGTGCAATGCTGCCAACCTATGATTCTCCAGTACGATTGGCATTGCAGTACTCGATTGATAGCTGTTCCGGTCATGCTTTTTGTTTCTTGGTAATCTAATCAGATTATCAATTCTTGTCCATCACTCCATGGCAATCAGCCCATGATAGCTCAATGATATGCCAAGAATGGTGGGTGCATGAGCAACAAACAGTAGGGTTGCCAATGAAAATGCTCTAAATAAACCAAGCAGGTTGACATTCCCCCAAACTAACATCACCAACGACATCAGCTTGCTCACCAAGAAGCTGCTGCCCCACGTTACAGGCAATCGGATGTGCTTAAATCCTGACGCAGCCAGCCACATGTTACGGAAAATGGAATCATCTTTCGGGGCCTTCCACCATCAAAACAAAGGTTGATTCTTACTGGTGGTTGGGTGTAGATTGACTAGACTCAAGTCCTTCGTAACACAATGATGTTCGCGGTAGAATTCATCAGAGAAGAACACACATCAAATCAACAGCACTTCAAGGACATTTTGTCATTCAAAACGGTATTCCAATGGTATCTTGACATTCAAAATGGTATTCTAATGGTCTTTACGTGTATTTACCAGAATCATCAGTGTCAACCATGTTGGTGTTGCTGGATTCACCGAGTGCCGCCAGTGTCTGAAGCATAAGCTGTTGGGATGGATGAACTAGTCATCCAGCGAACAACTGGATGCGTGCTTGTGATCCGTCATTCGCCCTATTGCTTAACATGTGTGGCAAACAGAAAACCCCATCCTGCAATTCCAATTCTTCTGCTTGTGAAACGAACAGAATCCAGTTCTAGGAGCTTGGAACGTGCAGAAGTTGAGAAACCCTAAGCCTTACGCGAGGGCTTCGTGACAATGAACAAAGAATCAGGCTTTCCTTCATGCCGTGTATAGCTGATTAAGATCGTAGTTACAGTTGGTTTCAAGTATATCTACACGATGTAACTATACTATACTGCTATGCATGTATAGCTAACCGTAGTGATGATCATATTCAATTAGTTATTGGAATATCAGTCCTGCGGATGGATCGAAAGCAACATGGCAAATGCATGTCACGGTTTCTTTTAAGTCTGATGCAAGTAATAGGATAGTGACAGCCAGTAATGGCTAGTAATGATAAACATGCAAAACACAACAGCTGATGCAACCAATGGGAATTATCCGGAGAGTAATTCTCAACAACAGTTTGTGATGAGATCGTAAATAAATACATATATGTAAAAAAAATATATATGTATATATATATATATATCTGTATATACATAATAACCAGCAATGATATGATGTAGGTATATCCAACTGATGTAGATGGCAAGTACAATGAACAAAATGCAATATGATGCTATGATGAGATAATACAATGTGATGATGATATAATGCTGAGATAATAAAATATTGAACATCCAGTACTGAGCAGGAACTCAGTAGATGATACAGTTCTATCCAGCTAACAACGACACTAACAATAATTCCAAATCTCAGCGACTAATTCAATCAATGTACTTCCAGAATAACGGACTTCTTACTGCAAGGATCCACTTAAAGCAGGAACAGCAAAAACACCAAAATACCAAATTCTCAACCCAGCTATTCGAAATGTTGACAACAACACTTTCTTGTCGCTGCCACCCCCAAAATCGGTTGGGAAGTGAATCATAGCTGAGGTCATGGTTCTGGCATTTTCCACCCAACATCGGCAGTGCAGAGGCGTCAGCAGCCCCTGACGGTATGACTCGTTGTCCGTCCTTGTTCGTAGATCCACTTCACCCGCTCTTTGACCACTGCGGGATCTTGGCTGTCTTGGTTCATGTCGTAGGTGTTTCCGATGTTGATCCTCAGCAGGCTCCCCGTCTGGCGGTAGGATCAGCAGAGGTTCTCAGTGCCGACTACTCTTGAGTGGGAAGCAATCTACCCTTTAAAAACACCGCTGGCCTCAGGGTATTATCCCACAAGCTCAATTTTGCACCCAAAAATCATCACCACAGTTGCCCCAAAAATGAACGGCCAGATGGTCTGGCTGTTGTGAACTACCTAGGGCCAACCTCGCTGGTTGGTGATGACCAATCCCCAGATTAGCTGCCCATAGTAATGGTCAATTCCTGGCTGATAACTTTGCACATGAATCGACAAATGGTTTTACTCCTAGACCTCAGACACCTCATCATACAACCATCATTGGTTGGCTTTACTACACCATTCTGAACAACCAACCCAAAACCAGCATCAATGAATTATCTATTGGCAAGTCATACCGTTGATCTGATTGGTTGGTTATATTTATTGGCAATTAGAGGAACCCTAAACATCAGGATCAACCTTCGGAATTTAGCCCCCATCAAGCAGCGATGGGTATCTTGGATGGCAATCAACATCGGTCAACTGTATCGCCATTGGTATGATCGCGCTGGTGAGTAAACTCTGACAAAGAAAGGACCATCCTTTCATCTGATCTTCCTCCGCCTATGGTTGATACATGTTGGTACCCTCGATTGAGCCCTGAAAAAAAGCCAGGATTCTTGTAGGGA
>VSDK01022655.1:51217-94298 GCA_009767595.1 Symbiodinium kawagutii
TAGGGAAATCTGGCAGGGAAAGCAGCTGAATAAATGGTTGGGATTCTCCGTTGTCCAGCATTAAGCACGTATTTCTTCACCTGGAACGGACAGGCACGCTACCAAGAGGCTTTTCCAAACCTCATTGCACCTCATCAAATCACCTCATAAATGAGGTCTAGTGCATAAATTCATTCACTAGAAATCTAGGATGGAATCACCTCATTGCACTCATCACTAGATGAATCCTAGATGAGCTGATTATGAATCCTCCATGCATAGTGTTCATCATCAAGATTATCACTATCATTATGTACATCCAGTTACTAATAGATAATCCTAGATCCATGATAGTAACTGATAGATAACCAGCCAGTAATCTATGAATGCATGGATTCATCACTATTGGCACAGCTGTTGGTAGCACCGATTGCCCAGGTTCCCTCGGCCCATGGCTTCAAGCATATCTCGGCGAGCCGCAGGGACAGTGAGGGCGCCCAGTTATGGTAGATCTGGTGATAGATCTGATGGGTTTTTCGTGGGATTTTCATGCATTTTCGATGGTTAATAACCACAAATTAGTGTTATAACCTTAGTTAATAGTTTCATAAAGGTACTAATTATAATTCAGAATAGTTGTAGAAAGGTTACAACCACTAATAATGGTGGTTTCTTGGAATTGCGAACCCCCCAAGTTATGGGTGGTTTATTGCTAAACATGATTCATAATGGAGGCTTCTTGATGGCTAATCATGGTTACAGACAGGGTCAATCAACAAGAATGTTTAAACAACTATAGTCGTCCTGAAGTAGATAGAACATGAAATTGGACCACGTGGGATATTCCAAGAACCTCAGGACTATTCAAATGCTTATCAACCAACTTACAGCTGGGGAGTACCACCCTGTCATTTCAACCATTCCAATTTCAGCCGCTACAATTTTAATCATGCGCCTGCACTGACGGTGGTTGGAGCTTTCACTTGCATAGGTTCTGTTGGTTGATGTTCCCGATCCAAGGTAGTTTGACCCGTTCACCCTTTCGGTAGGGTCCTGTTGTTGGCTTCCAGGAGAGTAACCATTGGTGCAAACTAGTTCTGTTGATCATTGGTTCGGCAACCATTGTCAATGGTTCGTGGCCAAGAGTCGTTAATGAGGGGTCCTAATGATTGGGAATAGGTGATGAGGTTCTTGGCGAGCCGCTCAATGATGGCCAACAGTGGGCATAATATCCAAAACCACCATCTAACAGATTGACTGTTTGGTTCATTGGTGTGAACGGCCTGGAGTACAGGGCACTGACCCACAGCCAAATAGTTCTTTTGATCACTGGTTCGATTGACCATGACTTTTTCAGGTTGGGTTGACCATGACTTTTTCAGGTTGGCAAATCCAACAAAAATGGTAATAACTCGTGGACGATTGGCATGGGTGTATCTATAAATGGAGATTCCCCCGATCCCAAGCCATCATCATAGGGAACCCAACCAGCGTGCTGGGGTGTGTGCCATTTATGGCCAAAGCCATATGGGTGTTTCTCAAAATAGGAGCGCCCCCACATCATCCAGTTTATTAGTCATTTGTAATAATAAAACTCCAACCATTTGGGGGTTCCCGATTTTGAGAAACCACCAAACTAGTAGTTGTTTCATCATTATTGTTGATGATTCTCCCCTACTCTCAAACATTTTTAATGGATATAACCCCCACAAAACCGTTTAGAATTAAAATCCCCAAAAATCCATCTAAATCGCCAAAATATCAATATAAAATCCAAACATACACTATAAAAACCTCAAACAATCCCTACAAAACCACAACCCCATATGGTTCCTATTTGTTGCCCAAATGTTCCCCAGCAATGGCTTTGCCCCAGTTAGCCAGCGATAATTGCCAAGGAATTGGTTGAGAGCAGGGAGTCACAACTAACAATAATAGGGATACGCCAAGCAATAAACAGAGCATAATAATTGCGCTTTTCCATGGGATTGTCCGCCAGTTATGATTGATGTTAGCCCACAATGAAGCTCTCGGGTCAGCGACCCAACTGAGGCAACTGAAGGTGCAGTTCCTGAGATTTCTGGACGTCCTGCCCTTCCTTAAGCTGGTGAACTAAGACCAACTACCATGGTCAGTATCCATTTGCTCAATCGGCACAGCTGGACGTGAAATTCAAAGAGGTCACTCTTTGAGCCGGAAAGTCAGCCAGAAAGTCACTCCAGCACCAGGTTTTCCAGGTAGCTCAGCAATGATGTGCACACGCAAGACAGGACATGCATGTCCTCAGCACCAGTGGTGTGCAAGCTAGGACTTTACCTTGTGACCAAGGGCCGACGTTTTCCAGTAAGACATGTGAAGAAAAACGTGTAGGCGTACTGGCGGCTCAACGCCAGAGAATGTTGGTGTAAGATTGTCTTAGCATAAAAGTGCGTTGGTTCAAAATTGTGGTGTAATATCAACCAACCATTCACCAGCACCCTTAACCATCATCTGCAAACACCAACCACCATCTATCAATCAATCATTAACCACCTTCTATTAACCACCATAAATCATCCTTTACCAACATCAGCCACCATTAATCCCCATTAGCCAAGCACTAACCAGCTTCTATTAACCACCATAAAGCTTCGTTAACCGCCATGAACCACCATGTACCAACACAAACCGCCACTAACTCCCCTAACCCACCACTATCCAACCACTACCAGATCCCCTATTAACCACTGTAAACCACCATAAACCACTATTATTCACCATAAACCACCCCCCTCACTATATTACCCAACCAACCATTCACCACCTTCCATTAACCACCATGACCCCCCATTAACCACCATAAACTGCTCCTTAACCACCATAAACCCCCTCTAACCACCATAACCCCCCCCTCTAACCACCATGAACCATGATAAACAAAAAATTATCAAAAATTCTAAGCCACCATCAAAACCATTGTAGTTATAAACCATAACCCTTCTATAACCCTTCTATAAAGCACCATAGCTCATCATGCCCCAGCCACCAGGCGCAGATCTCGCAGCCATAGGCGCTATCGCAGGTCGCAGGTTCTGCCAGCATCGTAGACTTGGCCTTGACTCGCCGATGGGACGGGGCCCTCTGAAGGTGTGACGTCAGGTGGGTCACAGCTGGGGGGTTCGGAAGACATAGGATTTTATAAGGTCTTTTTAAGGCTTTACATGGATTTTATATGGTTTTTACAAGCATTTCATACGGATTTGAATGGCTTCCATAGGGATTTGAAGGGTTTTCTAGGGGTTGTAACCGCTGAAAATGGTTTGTAGTTGGGGAGAATCAGCAAGGATTATGGTGAAACAACTACTAGTTTGGAGGTTTCTCAAGCCATAGGGGTGCCCCCAAATGGGTGGGAGTTTATTACTATGAATGACGAATCAACTGGATGATCTAGGGGTCCCCTATTTCAAGAAACACCCACTTGTCAAACATCTGTTTCAAGGCCTTGATCAGTTCACAGCTGGGCAACTACCAGGGGAATGGTAGATGTAACTAGCTCCTCCAATGGCGAATCTGAACCAACTTGGGTTGTTAACTAGTGAAACTACCAGTTGGTTCATAGACCTTGGTAGCTTCAGTTGACAGCATGATGGCCTGGTGGGTTGGTGTTCAGCCCTCCCAAGAACACAACAAACATAACAGTTTATGGCTGTAAACAACCCAGAGATGGCGAAGGTCTGGCAATCCGATAGTTTCTGATGGGTTATTTGATGGTTGGTTGAAGTTCATAGCGGATACTGTAAGTTATGGCTAATTGATGGTTTATGGCTTATGGCTAATTGATGGTTTATAGTGGTCAATTGATCGTTGATCACTGGAAATTTGGTGGTGATGTGATGGCCAATACTTGTTGATACTTGGTTGATAGACATTGAGGATTCGTTAACCATTCCTTATTTGATGCTTATCTATGGCTGTACAGTAACCAATTAGTTATGAAGAATCCATCATGCTGGGATGGGTCGGCAAACATGTTGTCAACACAGGGGATCAGTCGCGTGATAAGCGGCTTGGGTTCTCGTCGCGGGGGGGTTTTGGGAGGCGTTGTGGGCTGCCTTGCTTGTTCTGCCTTTGGCCTCTGTAGAAGCGACCTGTATGCAGCAGCTGCTGCTGCTGCTGCTGCGGCTGATGGGCCAGCATCTTCTCAGAATTGACTGTGGCCCAAGCGCTGAAGCCGTGTCCGTCCGGATCAATCATCCTCATAGGCCATGAGGCAACTCATGTTCGCGTATGCGGACAGTGTGTTCCCTCTCGCCAGCCCAGCGATCGCCAAACGTGCTTGATCTTGGACCAGCGGATGCCACGCCAAGGAGTCATGCAATGCAATGTCATATCCTCAGCTGCGCTCAACCCAGGTCACACTAATTCCTTCAATCAAGTCTGGCCTCCAGTGGACCCCACCAGCTGTGGCACGGCGACAGCTTTTTCACACAGCAGGACGGTCATGTGCATTAGGACTTTGCAACGCCAGTGATTTGCAAAGTGGATAGCGATCCACCAGTGATGATTTAAAGTCATTGGAAATCATTGGCCATTGATTTTCCAAACAAGATGCTGTACAGCTCCCTTATGGTGCCTGGCCACGATAAGCGCGCCAACACCCAGCCCAGAAGTGTATTGAATACACTTATCTGGTGAGTGTGCCGCTCCTCCATAGTAGTTCAATCATATCACCATCATTGATATCATCGAAGCAGCGATAATTACAATAACGATAATGATTAAATTATCTTTCTTATTGACTTTATGGAATAATTTACACGCGGCAATAATCACAGTCGATTCGATTACGGGTCATTCAGCATCATAACAGATGACCTGGGAAAGTCTTCTGGGGGATGATGGCCCCTCTTAGCATCAAACTTGACTGTTATCAAACATCCCAAATATATTCTTTGATAAATTCTTCATTCATGCATCAGAACTTGAGAGTAATCTATTAAAAAAATCTTTGACCCTCAGTAATCACAATGCACCTATATCAATCAACCATTAACGAGACCTCAATATCATCTTTATACATATAGTGAGCAAGACCATCAACCACAAACACTATCCAGGAATAGCAGCTGTTACCCTCCACGAATCGCTACCCGGAAACGACCCTGACATCCTTACAATGTGGTACCCCCAAACGCCATAAGTTGTTTAGCATTTGCTATTGAACACTATAGTAGTATTTACCACTAGTCTGGTAGTTACCTTAGTTATGTTCACCTAAAATCTTGTCAACCAGTATTGAGTATTACGAACCATAGTTCAATAACATAAAATATCGTTGAATAATCTAAAATAATCAAATACAGTTGGAATGGCCAATCGTTACCTGGTAGTTACTCATAGTTATTACCTTTAGTTACCCTAGTATCAACCATTATCAACCACTACCTGCGAGCCCCAAGTGATCATCCTTATGGCGAATCTTACCCTCTGGTGATCTAACATAGCAATGTATAATCCACCAATTGTTGACGGTTTTCCAGGGTTTCTCTATAACATCTGGTGATTTTCCAGTGCTACATTAGACTGGTTGGTGCTTTCAACCCCTACAAAAAATAGTCAACCAACCATTTGTTAATAAATACTAGGGATAATACAAAAAGCTCAGAACCACCAACCAGTCATAATGTCCAGTGCTTGGTTAGATATCTTGCGTTAGATATCTTACCTACCTCAAACCCTGGTTGCAATATCACTGTAAACCACTTAAACATTTTGAAACCAAACCATAGTTAACCGGAGTGGAAAATGAACCACTTTGACCACTTAAACACAATATCCTGATAGTTAGTTTACCATAGAAATCCCCTATTGAAAATCATCACTACCCACTATTAACCATTACTAACGTCTATTAACCATTATTAACCATCAATTAACTATCGATTAACTATAAATCAAACCATTATGTCATTATATCAATTAACCCACTATCAATTAAGCACCATTTGATATGATTACTAACGAGTAAACCAAATCGATAGCCCATTATATCATTATCCCATTCTCATTAACCCACTATCAATGAAACCACCACTATATCAATTGGGTGTTTCTCACAATAGGGGACCCCCCAAATCATCCATCAATAGTCATTTATAGTAATAAACCAACTATTTTTTGGGCCTCCAATTTTGAGAAACCACCAATTAAGGATCAACTATGAAACCACCATTCGATCACTGGAGCCCTGGTCGGCACCTCGATCGAAGTGTTGGACTCGTTCGTGTCGACGAGAGCGGCGGGACTGGTGCTGTGGCCGTGGACGGGCCAGGCGATCTTGGGTGATCAATGGTGGAAATGTTGGGTTTCACGGGTGACAATGATGGATTTCACTGGTGAACTAGGGGATTCATATCGACTTTTGATGAAAATGATGCGAATCTCAATGGAAAATGATGTGAATCGATGGTCGATGGGATTTATGAAGCTTGACCATGCATGTAGAAATGGGGTAAGGCTAGTTGATGAGTATGTAAACATAGTCATGATACATGACAATCGGCGGATCGTTGATGAGTTATCCATATTTTATCACTGCTCTGATCTGCACATTGATAAGGCCAATTCATTGGCTATCTTAGAGAACTCAGGTAGAACATAGCTCAAAGATAGCCAATGAATAGAGTTTATCTATCGATTCTTTTAGTAGAAAAACTCAGGAATGGTCTGACATAGACTCATCTGGCTTTGGGTCCTGCAGCCCCACCCCAGGCTCTTCACATCCACAAGCCATCACCAGTCGTCTGGCTGTTGGGGTCATATCACGCACCCATGGCTTGCCGGTGGCTTGATCCAGCCCCATCTTGCTGGTGGTTGAACCACCCCCGGTGAAAAATAATAGTCAACCAACCATTTGTAAATGATTACTAGGGAGAATGCAAAATGCTAAGAACCACCAACCAGTCATGATTTTCCAGGATTGAAAACTATTAGTCAACCAACCATACATTTGTCAATACCGGGGAGAAATAAACATGTTGAAAACGACCAAGCAAACATTTAGTGTTGTTCATTACTGTATCTTCTATCTCAACCTTGAACCAGCTAACTAGCCATTACGACCACCAATTGCTTTAATCATAATGAGCCAGTCGTTTGACCATCGTTTATCCACCATCAAGCGTCATCAACTATTATAAGCCATCATTTAGCTGTTAACCATATTCAAAAGAATCAGTAGCTAGTAACCAGTAGATATTTACCACTAGAACCATCACAACCATTATCCAGCTAGTGAATCATTAATGGTTCTACGCTAGTGGTTAATAGCATCTACACTAGTGATGAAGATAACGTCTACTGGTTATCCAACAGAACCATTATCACTAGTGTAGATGCTAGTAGTGGTTATCAACTATTGCTAGTGGTTATCAACATTAGCGGTTGGATAACCATTATCCAACACTTGGTGACATTCAACCATCTAGTGGTTATGAACCACTCAAGGTGGGAATGTCACCCGCGCTCCATGGTTCCATCTCCTGCCCTGCCTTTTTCGCCATGCCCAGCTCAGCAACGTTGGCATGTCAGCATTGCTTTTCCTGGGCTGCACAGGGGTGGTGTACAGGCGAACCCCCCGGGCTCAGCCAAAATCGGTTACGAAGCAACGTCACAGGCAACTGCCAGAATCTCCCAGGTGTCTCCCAGTCTAACTGTTTTGTTGTTGCGAAGAGCTAACATAGAACCGACTGATGGTGGTCTCATTTGTCTATAGCCAGCAATCATCAACCGGCAACGATGGTTGTGACCAAGGGTTGTCAACGGATGATGACTAGGTGCATACACTTAATTATCGAAAAGCAGCAGCAACATTATCATGACATACAGGGTCATGGTTGATAGAACCCTCAAGAACTACAGGTATGGTTGATCAGTTGGTACCGTTACAAAGAACTAATCTCAGTTATCATGATAACAATAAATAAAAATCAACTAATGGTTCTCTGAATCTTTATTGGTCCAAATATTCAATTGTTGTTCACTGCAAACATGGATGGTCATTCAACATCACTGGCTGATACCGACCCTATCCAACGTTTATCTTCACCAATGGTGAAAACATGTGAAACCAACGTGTGGCGTGCCTGGTCACCTTTGGTGGTTTCAAAGTCAATCATCTGACAGGCTGAGCAAACAGCGATCCATGTGCTTGTAAGAGCAATCATCGGCGGAGAACTGCTGTTCTGGTCATGGTTGTTGGTGGATTTCTGCTCGATCGTCACCAAGTAAAGCGGGGATGATTCAAGATTTCATATGAAGCGTGTCAATGTCTGCGGTGCGCCTTCAAAGTCATGCACCATCAATCAGTGTTGACCATGACCATGACTATCCCTTACATAATGGAATTGCCAGCCATTATGAATCAAACATGATGATCATTAGCAATCATAGGACCATCAGCGACCACAAAGCAATCACTGACCACTATCCTACCATCGTCACCCAGTATCGACCATGACTGTCTTTTGAGCTTTGAACCATCACAATTGAGCATCAGAAACAATTATTAATGACCATGTCAACTATCAACCAACCATCATGAGCCGTCTTTGACCCTGACCATTGCCCACCACAGCAATCATCATCAGCCAAATATTAATATCAATCTGTCATATGACTTCATCAATCATCAACCATTAGCTTTGAGTGTACCATTACCTATACCATTACTACTACTACTACTCCTCCTACTACTCCTACTCCTCCTCCTCCCATTACTACTACTACTACTACTACTACTACTACTACTACTACTACTACTACTACTACTAAACCATCAATGGACCTACGTCCTTGGGGGGTATGGCTTTGTCGAGTCATTTCATTGCCATGGCACTGCTGCATCAGTAGAGTGGCATCGCACTCAGCCTGAGAAATCGGAGAGAAAGTAGGGGTTTTTGATGGGTGATGACATGACAAGGGATAATGATGGTATAGTTAATGAGGATAATGATGGTTTTTGATGGGTAATGTTACTGTATTGTTCAATCAAATAAGATCATCAATGGATGGTGATTGGTTGGTGATTGGTAACTAATAGTGATTAATAATCTTCTTATTGGTGATTGGTTGGTAATTGGTTGGCGATTGGTAATGGTTTATCTTCAATGAATGGATATCCAATGGAATATTGGTGAATTGATGGATGGTGATTGAAGGAGAACAAATAATCATTATTGATGGGTAATGACATCACGAGGGATAATGGTGGTAAGCCATATGAAGATACTGATGGTAAACTTGAGCTACTTAAGGCTATAAGTATGGTATCCCCAATGATGCTTAAGAAAGGTTTATATGGGATCATGATGGCTAATCATGATGGCTAATCATGATGGCTAATCATGATGGCTTAACGATGCTTATGACTCATGAAGTTCGAGGGGAAGTTATCAACTTTCGTAATGATGGCAAACACATAGGTGATTGGTGGTTTCTTAAAATAGGGAACCCCTCCAAGTCATCCTTCATTAACCATCTATAGTAATAAACCGTCCATTCTGGGGGTCCCCTATTTTGATAATGCCTTGATTGTGTTGAAGAATGCTTACCGAGAAAAGAACTGCGCATACTTATAGCTTTGCAACACTTATGACTTATGGATGAATAATGATGTTTGATGGTGGTTTGACACGCCTGATGATTTATCAGGATGGTTGGAGGTGGATGATGATGGTGAAGAACGGTTCAGAGACAATGGTGGTCAATCATGACGATTTATCGATTGCCATTTAAGATTCATGGAGCTTGATGATGGTTCAGCAGCACGCTTAATGAAGGACAATGAAAGTTCAGAAGGCAAAACAATAATGAATCATGGTTACTGATGATGTTTCATAATTAATGATGATTTGGAATATGTCACGATACTTTAGACAGTGATTCATAATTTGTTGTGGTCATTGACTGTTCATGGAGCTTGACAATGATCATCCAGGTATAGTGTAATGACGGTAGATTATGATGGTTTGACGATGGTTTGTGGCTACTGATGCATTATGGTGGCTACAAAGCAATACTGATGCTGAGTTGTACTTGATGATGATTGAGGATTGTTAATCATGGTAAACGATGCACCATGCTGCTGAAGAATGGTTTTTCATGGATGATAAGATTTGACAACGATGCTTAATGATGCTTGATAAGTGTCGAAAAAATAATGTAACATCTAATGACGATGCTTGTCAATTACAAATGATAAACTATCATTCTTCTCAGCAAAAGCCTTGTCAACTATCATTTTCCGCTGGCCAAGCAGCCTACCATCCCAAAATATTGGGGAACATCAAGCAACTAGACCACCAAACCAGCTATTTTTCATCAACAAAGCATAAAATCATATAAAACTGGTTGGTGGTTTCAACCCCTATAAACAAATATCAGTCAACCAACCAACCATTTGTACACACCCAGCTTCGCAGCGCGAAAAGGTCCTGGCCTAGCTCGAGTTGAGCAAGGCACAAGCCACTAAGAGGGAAAATGGGCCAAAGAGAACCCCTATACAAAGCGTCGATCAACTACACCAAAGTGGAAACATCAAAGTCCTTCCTGCCACGTTTGTACTTCAAGTGTTTCAAAGCTTTTTGTTTCTCATCAGCAGTCATCGTGTCGAAAACATGCGCAACCCTCTGAGTAGAGGCCGCTCCCGACAGAGGTCCCGGAAGATGAAGAGTGTCACCTGTTACCACTGTTGCCATGGATTCTGCATGAAGCACCTGTTCAGGCAATACCGGTCTCACTGAATAACCTGCAATTCGTCGACTGTAACCCATGAAAGAAAGAAAAGGTTTCGTAGAATACCACCCCTCTGGAACTATATCAAGTGAAAGATATCTTTTACTGAAGCGGACTGCCTGTTCGAAGATCCTCACGTAATCCCATGTGGTGATAGAAAAAAGGGACGCCTCTTCCGCTTGCAATGGGTCTAAATACGTGGCCGGTGTCTTGCCTCGGTTAGTTATGACAACCTGCGGATGTCCACATGTCGAAAGATAATTGCAAACAAGTTCGTACGTTGAAATGCCTCCCGAAAAAGAGTCCGGCGTACTTGGCCATCGCAGTGAAGCGCACCACTTCACAATGCCCAGTAAAACCGAGGCCCCAGGAGCAAATGCTTTCAAAACCGTTTCCGGGAAGTGAGCCGGAAAAGCAAAACATGGCTGTGCATCGCTCGGATTCCAGGTCACTATATCTTCAATGGAAAACCGCAGAGAGAAAGTTACTGCCGGCGCTGGCAGACTGTCATCCTCATAAGAATGCTGGGCAGCATCCGTTGCATCTAACCGTTTCTTATGAGCTGTCACCAAGAAAGCTCGAACATCCTGAGCCAACTGCAGTTGCTGAGTGTACCATTGTGCCACTTCAAAAGCTGCAGCATGGAAATCACTACGGTGCGGCTGTGTTGCTCGACCAGCTAGGCTATCAGCAAAACGATTTCCCAATACATGAAAAAAGTCAATGTCTGAGACAACCTGTTCGTCACTCTGGTGTGACTTGATTTTGATCAGCAAGTACTGGCGAAGATCCCGAATGCGAGTCAATGCACACATGACTACAATGAGATCAAAGTTTTCACGGTTATGAAAAAAGTGAAGATGCGGATTATCCCTCACTTCGCAAAACAAATCGATGACATATTGTGAGTCGGTGACGATGGAACCACATGAATGTGATCGAATGACTTGCAAAACCGCACAAAGCTCTGCTCTGTTATTGGTGGGTGTACCTATGGTCAGACCCGCCTGGAGTGGGACGAACACTGGTGGGATCTTATTAAGGCCTCTATACTCACTGGCAACCATGGCTCTGTCGGTGTCGGAATCAAGGGAGTCCCACACGATGGCAAATGCTGACAAGTGACCTCTTGGTAATTTGGGGAAAGGACATGAACCATCTGTGTAAAAGCATGGCACTTGCCCCGGTTTCAAACCATGCTCAACAAGGCAGAAAGGGTCTGGCAGCTCCCTTGCCCTACACAGTTCTTCAAGAACCGATAACTTGGGGTGGCGGTAAATGACAGGCAAAAAGAACATATGAGGACAATGGGTCTTAACACGCTCAATCAAGTTTTCATGTTCAAGAAGCAGGTCCTGCAAGCCCGAACACTGCAATGGGAAATGAACTCTGTCATTGGGGCCCCCACAGAGCGGACAGGTCTGGTGCTCGCTTGAATCAGCCCAATGTTTTGCCTGATCCTGATACCATATACCTAAGGTACACAAGTTTGCATTAACCATCATGTCACGTGGGTCAGCAGGTGTCTTCACAAGGTGTGTATATGCAGTATCAACCACCGGCCATTCAACGAAGTCTTTTCTTGAGGAAATGCACTTACAAACTTGGTTATCCCATGCTGATCTAATTTGGTCACGGATTTCGCGCTTGGAAACAAGTGTTAAATGCAAAACTCTTCCTGCATGAGTGAGAATTTCCCCATGCGCATTGACAGTCCATCCTATTTTCAGGAGATAGCACTTCAAGACTGCAGCCGGCCCATGTGCACGGGCAGGGTCCGCATTTGCATTTGCAAGGATTTGCATGATTGGCACCGCCAAATCTGATCCTGTCAGTAGCAACCGTCTCCATAACAAAAGAACATGCTGCAGCACATAGACCAAGGGGTCCATGACATATTTTGACACTGCAACCAAAGCCAACTCGGGAGAGGTGGCTGGTGTTTTTGTTGTTAAAGTTTTGCATGCTTTTGATCTAAGTTTTTCGAAATGCTGAGATCCTATATACACCACCTCGCATCCAAAGAACACAGCGGGCCAGATATTGCCCTGAAGTATCTTAGCTTTAGCATCGATGGGTAGAGGAAGATTTTCCAATTTCGAAATTCTTTGAAGGCCATCGTCTATACGTTTCTTTTGACAACCTAATTGAATGCCCCGACAGTAATGCATACAAACGCCTAATTCACGTTCTGAAAGGACCACCTGATAGTGCTTCGGAGAACCTGTGATGGCTACGTTTATTTGTTGCCAAAGCCGTCTCCCTTTGGTGGTAGTGGCCCAACTCCAACACTTCCGTGGGTCGGAATGCATTTTTAAAGATTGCAAAAAGTGGTGTGTAGCTCTCAAGGCTTCTAAATGCAAGTTGAAATCCGAGCTTTGCCAGGTCCAATCGTCGGCAAAGACACTGGTTCGAACTCCGATTGTTTGCATTATAGTATGCCAAAGGTAACCTATTGCAACCATGGCGCGCACCGCCATTGGGTCTCCCTCTGCGCAACCAGTTGTTGCGGCTGAAGGTTTGCTATATGATCCCATGAGGAGTACTGTCCTTGACATACCAGCAATGGATTTGGACCAAAAACTCATCTGCCTATCACCAGCCTCCCATTCTGGAAAGTAAGGCACACACTGGGAGACGACCAAATGCATTGAAGCATTTGGTTTAAATCTAAACTGAAACCGCCTAATTCAGAACCCAGCTGAATCGAGGATTCTATGTGCAATGCACTGGACAGGGTCAACGTATTTGACGACCTTCCTGGGAGGGCTCCAGCAATGTTTTGCGGGATATGTCGTATCCATGAATACAGCAATCGTCGAGCTGATACTTTTGCCCAACATCGGAATAGCAATGAGAAAATGGTTATCGGTCGCATGTTGTCAATGGCAGCTGAGTCCACGGATTTAGCAATCAATACCACCTTAGCAAGCATCATCCAAGGGGGCAAACCATAATGACTGGATTTGTTGAAAAGTGCGATGATGTCACTCAAAATGGAGTCATCCATGAATCGAAGTTCCGGTTGCGAGAAACCACAGACCCCACGAGCAGTATCTGTCTTGGTGTTTGCAATTGCAGTCCTCCACTCTTCCAAAGTTTGATCACTATCAAGCTCATTCGTGGATAAGTCCGGGACATGTGAGAGGAGAGAACGGAAATCCGCCCAGGAATCCAAAGTTGACAGTGAGTCACCATGATCACGCAACCAATAGGGTGCCCAAAACTCGAAAAAAGCCTTGGCAACTCGTTCAGGATCACATGTCAACTGCTTTTGCCAAATCTCAAAGTTTGATGGGGGGATGTGCATTTTTGAAGTGACTTGCCATGTCTTGGGATTATCAGTTGTAGCAATATCACATTTTTGCCCCTGAATGGTCACAGGAAAATTTGGATTCAAATACTCAGCCGTTGTATCACTTTCAGAATTTGTTAACGAGAAGACCATGTTGGCTTTACCAGCAAGTCGATGTCTAGTTGCCTCAAAGCGCAGGTCGATCTCAAAGCTTTGTGGGATTTCAGGCTTAGGAGATCGAACCATGGCATGAGCAAGTGGCCCACCAAAATGCAAGGTGTCCAGCTGAATATGATGTTGAAATTGTTTTTTCCTAAGAAGAGCTTCTTTGCGGATCTGCTCATCTGCATATAGCTTCAGGGTATCTCGAAAAGAAGTCAACCATTCAAGAGGTGGAATTTGGTTGGTGAACCATAATGCACATAGCGATTTACGCAGTGCCCATTTGGCAAAACATGGTGAAAACCCTTTTGCCGACTCAATGACTTTCCATTCTTGTAGATCCTGAAACGAGAGTGAATGCGATGCTTTGGACAAACGTCTGACCAGGGCCTGAACTCGACGGACCTGCTTGGTTATCCTAAGGTTCGTTGCAAGGAAAGTTTCTTCGGGTGGTTCATATTCACCATGCCGTGCTTGTTTGGGCGAGCACATATGCTTGACCTCAACTGGCATTCTCTTTGAAAGCCTTGGCACAAAGGATTTCCGTTGGCGTGACATGTATTCCGAAGTCCCAAGCTGCTTGTTCAGCATGTCAACCGTTTTATCATATGCACCTTCATAAGCTCTACCAAGTGTCTTCAGCTTATCGCTAACATATGCATGGAAAGTATCCACAGAGGGTTCTGTGGGCAACTCATGGCAGGGAATGGATGAATGAAGAGAATTCTGGTAGTGAGCAAACATACCTGTGGAAAGGACTTCGGCAATCAATGGCTCAGGCATAGGCAGGTTTCGTGACACAAAGCTTTGAACGGCTAGATTGAATGTGGCAATGATTGGATCATGTGCAGGCAGGAAATGACTCTGATCAACAAAAGCCGATGCAAACCAACCATTTGTAAATACCCGGGAATCATAGAACATTCTAAAAACTACCAACCAAAGGAAGTTCCACGAGGTCAGGTCTGAGATGGCATCCAAAACCAGTGGGTCGACACGGGTCACAAGCTTCTGCAGTGTGGAGAAAGGGAAGAGCGACGATCTGCAATCGACGAGATTTCCATTCCACATCTTGAATCTCAGTCCCGGAAAGGAAACGTGCCCATAACATGAAAAACGAGGCTTGGCTTTTCGCGAAACTTTCCGACCATGCCGAGTTGTCGCACAACAATATCTGCAAGAAGCTCGCCACATTGCTCAGCTGCGGCATGCTTTCATTCACGAGTTCTTCTTACTCGTCTTCTGTCAGCAGCTGTGTGACTTCCAGCACTTGCGTTTTCGGTACAACGCTCCCCGGCATGGCACGGACCAATCCTCAACTCCGATTTATCTCAACCACAGAATGTAATTGATTGTTAACACTAGCTATGCCAGCTGCCCTTTAACAACCAATTACAACATGTAATCATTGATTTCTGCTGCTTCTTCAGAACCACTATAACCACTATTCATTAATTAAGTATCATCAACCATTACAAACCATCATAAAACATTATCAACCATAGGGCGGTTTCTCAAAATAAGGGTACTGCCCAAATCACCCCTTTTTGATCATTATTGCCTATCTATAGTAGAACACTAAGCTTTTTGGGGGTCCCCCATTTTGATAGTTAACATTATCAACCACTATTAACCATCATTCACCATTATTAACCATTATCAACCCTTATCAACATTTATCAACATTTATTAACCGCTACAAGCCATTATTCACCACATATCTCGGTGGCTCTTCACCCTGGACCCTTCTGCTGCAACCCTTCGCCCTGCGCCAGGCGGCGTCATCGCACTCAGCCAGCGCCAAGGTGGCGCAAAGCGCCAAGGCCAAGCGAACGATTTGGCACCTCGCTTGGCGCATGGCGAAGCCATCAGCACTTGAGTTTGAACCGACAAGAGTGGTGAAATGATGCGGTTCTATGGTGGTTAAATGTGATAAAATGATGGCTAAATGATGACTAAATGTATGGAATCATGACCACATGATGGCTAAAATGGCTATACCATGGTAAAATTATGGTTGAAACATGGTCAAATGGTGGTGAAATCATGGTAAATGATGGCTTAATGATGGTTGATCATGGCTAATGATTGCTTTAATAGTAGTGATTCAAAATCGTGGTTAGCCAGCACCACGGATGATAGCTGTCACCAAATGTTCATCCACTACAAATCATGAGATTGTAAATAACTAATGATTGAAGTACTACTAGTGTAAGTGGTATGATTAAGTCAATAGTATCAATGATCATTCAATATCACCATTATTGATTTGAATACCACTTGGTGGGCATTTAAATGATTTGTCGTTGATCATTGCCATGACATTGGTCATCACCAATTAGCAACAAGAACAGTGGCTTATAATGGGTGACCATCATGGTGATAAAGGTTGTCTACCCGTGAACCCAGAAATAATCTCTGAGCAATAAGTAATAAGCAAGGACCAATAACATTAGTGCAAAGTGGGGATCATAGTGGTTAACCAACTTATTAATCACTGATTAATGATGGTAAGCGTTCAGCGAAAACCTTCTTTGAAGGAAAAACACACCATTCATTAACCAACCTTTTAACCATCCATTAACCATTGTTTACCCTTACGAACCACCCCTTAAGTATAGTGGTCAATAACATATCCACACAAATTGCAGAAGGCTGTGGCGCGATTCACATTACTACAAAGCACCATGGCTGGATGAGATCCAGCCGAGAAGCGTCCAATGACCAGCCACTTGGACCAGCCGATCCAGATGATCCAGCAGCCATCAACAGCAGTTAATAGTACCAGCTGGCTAATAGTACCAGGATAATTGTTGATGATAATTGTATATAACTGTTAGGTAGACCAGCAGTGAATAGCACCAGCTCCCTAAGAATTATCAACAGCTGGTCTACCCATCATTGGAGTAACCACTAGATCTTTCATGATGGATCTTGGGCGATGCGAATTCAAAGACCATGCTGCAAAACCCGTGGATTTCCATCACTAACACTGGCGATGGGCTGCCGCCACCTCGAACAGCACAAACTCAACTCGGAGTCTGTGAGTTGCCTCTGGCATGGACGTTGACACCGGGACTGACGAATCTCGGTGTGTCGTGTCCAGATCTCTGTGGCGAAGCTGATGCCGCCGCGGTGAGGATCCATGAATACAGTTGGAGTGGCCGTGAGTGGCCCCCAGTTATGTTAGCCAAGCTGGTGAACATAACTAGGGTAACTACCAGTCACCGTAGGTATAACCAAACTTCAATGACTTGCTAAGCTGCTGATAACTAGGGGGCAGCACCTTCTATGAATCTTTTACCGTGGGTCATACTGAGTTCGTCCACCCCTGGTACCCAACATGACTGGGGTTGGTGTCCCCCTGCCGTTGGTTGCGCTGGTAACCTCAGCACCGGAATCAACCGCCAAGGCGCATTGCCGCGCAGAGGAGATAGTACAGTAAAAGTTTGAGCTGCAAAAACAGCCACGGCCAAGGCTGTCCTGTTTGAGACGCATCGACACCCATAGTTGAGCGGCAATTCACACGAGCAAATAAGCACAACAAAACAATACCGAATGGGGTTCACCACCATAAATTCCTCAACTATTCCAACAAAAACATGTCCAATCCAAGCGGAAAGGGTTGATTTGAATTTCGAAAAAAAATGAGTCGACTTGATTCAATGATATCCTGAATCTGATCCCTACTGCCCCCCAAAAAGTTGTCATCCTTATCCAACCACAAGACCCTGCCTTGGGATCCCATGGATGAAACAACGAGTTGTGAATGCGAAACGGATCAGCTGAGACTGGGGGGCGCCCCTGCAACCAGTTGCTTCCCATCCATCAGCAATAAGAGAATCAGCTGGTGGATACTGATGAAGGCCATGCAATTTCTTCAAAAACTGAGGTTCTTTGTTAGAAACATAGCTTTATTAATTGAAACATGTTGTACCAATAGTCAATTTCTGTATCGATTAGCATGTTGTATCAATGATTCGCCTCACCGAGAAACACAGCTTTATGAATTACAAAGAAAAATGAAGATGTCCACCTATTCGAAGATATGCTTGAATTGTGTTACCTTCGTCTAAAGACATGTTTGTATCAATCTTCAAGAAAATGCATGATTTGGCAGTGGGTCCAAACCCTGTACCCCTGGTTCCCCTATCATTAACCATTGTTTTCCCACTACTATTGTTGGCTATTATCCCCCAATATTGGTCGGTAAGTATTGACGCATAGCCATTTACAAAGTGAGGCACTACGTCAGCGCTGGTAACGCTTGGACCAGCTGGTATCGCTGGGTTTCCAACGAGCCCATTTTCCCATCAACCAACCCAGTGACATATTACAAACCATGGTTTATTATAGGGGTTATAAGCCAACTTTCAAAGGGTTTATAACATTTTACAACCATGGTTGGTTATAGGATTATAGGGGTTATAAGCCAACTTATCAGGTTTCTTAGCATGGTTTCTATGCCCGTAACGTAATTGTTTCACCTCGCTGATCGCTGTTCCCCTTTGCTCTCTTCGCTCGGTTTACGGTGAGATGAGATACACGGTCTGCCACCACCAGCAAACACAGCCAGCTGGCCACCACAACTATCAGAAAAACCAAACGAAAAAATAAGGCACGAAGCAAGATGACGCAAGTTGATCAGCAATGAATTTGTTGTGACATTGTCGATGATGTTTAAGTACCATCATGAACTATCAGTAGCCATGGCTACCCGGCTACACATCACTACTCATGAACAACAGCCGTAGCCAACTGGTGCAGTATGAGTAATTGATGTTCAGAACATGGTAATGATTTATTCACCAATAACCATGACTAAGCAACAATTTCAAGTAAGTGTGATTCACATCATTGGATCCGTTCTTGTACCCCTTACTATCCAGAACAAACCATTGGTTGTACCAATGTTTAATCACAAGCCATGCTGATTGGCCTGTTCCTTATTGTTGGCTGCTACCCTCTACAACTAACCACTACTCATCAAGTATCAGCCGTGATCTATTCCATAAACCTTTTGCTGGGTGGATCTTGGACGCCACTGCATAGTTGGTTGTTTTCGATCATAAACGGCCAAGCAACCAACAAATGGCGATGGGTCAATAGTAACCAACCAATAATCGGGAATAATGACCAACAATAATAGGGAAAACAATGGTGAATGATAGGGTAACCAGGGGTACAGGGTTTTGACCCATAGCCAAATGGACCAACAGCAAGCACGCAATCAAAGAAAAACTGTCAGTCATCATCCGTGTCTCACCGAATGTCCTCTCAAAACCCCCATGATCCCCCTGATCCAAGAGCCTTTTCTCCTCAGTTAGTGCAACCGCCGCTTCACCGCTAAGATTGGGCTGGGCTCTGAAAGAGCAGTGGGTTTGCCAAGACACCTACCATTTTTTCTTGGTAAATTATAGGGTTACCAACTTATCTTAGCTATCTTAGCTATCTTAGCTATCTTAGCAAGTTCTAGGTCTACCAAGTTACAGGTGTATCATTAGGGTAAAGCGTAAGCCATTAGTTAGTTACTGACTTATCTAAAAGTCATCTTAACAGTCTTTTCAGAAGCACACTTTAGTTCATAATCTTATATTCATGTAATTCTAATCTATTAATTGTAGATGTAATGGTATTTGCAACACATTCATCAATCTTTCAAACATGTGCTCTACGGAAAAAAACAGTCAAGAACAGGTTCAGCCTGCCATTAACCGATCATATTCTCGTTGCTTATATCCCCAGTGATTCTAGAAAGTACTGCACATAGTTGGTTCTATCCCTGCGATTTCATTGGTTGCAACCAAGCCTTTTAGTACTTTTACTTGTCTGCAGGGTAGTCATAACTGATGTAAAAACATCATCCAACAATCTACGCTACTACGTTACTTGGAGCTTTTCTGGCCATTTGATTTCTGCCGGGATGCGATATCCCTATTATTCCATGGTTGATAAGCAACTTTCGATAGTAGTTCTGTAGCTATATCTGGCTTACAATGAGTGCTACTGTATTGCTATCCAATCACTAGACCTATTATCGACCAATATTGCTGGTTGCTATCAGTTGTTGGGAACCATGAACCATTGTCAACCATGATGAACCACTCTGCTCAGTGGATTGAGAATTGTGAATATTGACTGCAGTTCTTTTGCCCAAGACCAGTTGTATTGTTGGTTGTTATTAGCGGTATCGCGAAGCCTCTGTAAAAATACATCAACATTGAGGCTGGTACCCTAGTTGTTTATGGCACATTCTCAAGAAAGCATCAAAGATGTGAGTAGATTACCAGAATCATTGATGTTAATATTGCCAGGTAATGACTACGGTGTAGAAATATTCAGTCTTGATATTAAGACAGTGCTTACTCATTAATAATGTTACTTGCTGACTATGATCCCTTATTATCAATCATCATGATTAACGAATCGCTTATGAACCATTGATCATGGTTGGTTGATATCACCTAACCATGGTGTCATTATTATTGTTGATATCATCACAACATATCCACCATGGCACTGCTGTCGACATGCGATCTGCCGCGCCCGGCCCCATCACTAGCGGCGAGTTCTCAACCTTTGCCACCGCCCATGCCCATCATTGCCTAGCGTGGGAGAAGTTCCAGGCTACAATGAAGATGGTTTATGATGATTGGTTGATGGTTAATGATGGTTGATGATGGTTGATGATGGTCGATGATGCTTCCTGGTTGATAGCAGTTCATGGTTCATGATGTTTTTCGCAATGGTTGATGATTCGTTCTTGGGCACTTTGTGATTAATTAATGTTTACTGATCTTTTAAGAACGGCTAGAGGTCATCACATGACCATTGGTGACCATTTGAAAAAGTAGTTCTACTTCTGTATGCAGCCACAGCATTGTTATGATATGTTCCTTTGTTAAATCACTATATATCTACACCATCATATCCACAGGTGGCCCCTCTCTATCTCACCCAACGAGCCGGGGACAGTATCTCTTTTTCCAACGAACCGAGCGGCCGAACTGGTACAGAAAATGCCACTGAATAGGCATCAACGAAACCAAGCAGAAAAGGATACTGTTGAACACTAGCTCACAAATGCGCATCACCTAGGAGTCAATTAGTATGGCATCAACAAAACCAAGCAGCAAGGGATACGTTGAACACAACCTCATTGACATGTGTACATCACTATACCACGGTATCAATGGTAGCCTTCAATCATCGATGGGGAAACGACCCCGTGCACTTTTTCTATAGCACCCTGCAGCCCTGATCAAACAAACCATGAGTGCTCATTGGTAAGTGTATATTCAACCATTTTTTGACCATCATGAATCATAAACCATTCTCAAACATCATCAATCATTCATATCATATGAATCGTTACTTTTCACCAACATTTTAATCTACCATCATTCTCAACCACTGTCATTAACCAACGCAGAACGAACCCCCTCCGTTATGAGTCGATGGTCATACGACTGGCGTTGCGAGTCGCGACTCCAGCATGTCCATTTCCCATGGGGAGAGTCCACCAGGAATGGCCCTGGTTGGTGTCTGAACCGCCCCGTCATGAAAAATATGTGCAAGTCAACCAACCATTTGTCAATAATCACATTTAGGGAAAATTAATGAAAAATAATCAAAATCACCGACCAATCATAAACTTGGGGGAATCTTCCATGACTCGTGGTCGCTGAACAAGAAGTCCCACAATGGACTCTTGTAGATTCTCGTCAAGATCTTGGTGCATCCAAAGATAACCATCAAAATGTGGAAAGAGATATTCACGAAGCCTCATCAAACTAAACAAGTTGGATGATCTCAAACGCACTTCTTTCGCTAACTCCTACGGTAGATGCATCAAGACTACATCCTACTCTTCTCCAAGGCTTCCCCCAAACCACAGCTCCGTGGTCATCCATGGTGAAACTGTGCTCCACCCACATCCTGGGTCTCCGAACCATCATCATGTTCATCGCCATGGGGTTCATTCCCATCTTGGCAGGTCAGCTTGTGAACTCATGGGGCTCCCCCCAGTATTGTGGCTATCCGCGTGGAGGATGATGTTTCGAAAGGATTTTGCGCACAGGAATGGCGAAAGTCTTTGCAGAGAGATCTTTAGTTGCAGTGTGTTGGGCAGTGAAGCTGTGACCCTTTGCAAGGTACTATGCTCAGCATTGGCAATAGATTTCAGCCTATGCCCAGTATGATGACGTCAGACCCGTCGAAACTGGAACATCTGCAGTAATGGTACCACCCAAAATTGTTGAAAAAAACAAAAAGTGGTGGTTGAACCAGCCTGTTAGTCAACCAACCATTCCAACCATTTGTAAATAATTACTAGGAAGAATGAAATACGTTTAAATTCACCAGACAGAAGGAGAGAGAAAACAACAAAGGAAAAAAATCACAGGCCAAAGAACAGTTTCGCAGTTCAGGGGACTCACAGATTTACCAAGCATAGACTGGTGCCAAAATCGAGCAACAACTGGTGCCAAGATCTGTGCAGAGTATTGTTTTCTAGAAATTTCTAGGTGATCTCCTAATTTGCCCAATCGCCAAACCCAACTGGCACACCAGCATCCCAACTGTTTCCAAATTGCTGCAACCAATTGTAAGCCCACCAGGTGTATCATCAATAACTGGACCCGTATCAAGCACTCCTGCCGGGCACCCAAGAAATCCTGGTTGGTGGTTGAACCACCCCTCAAATGCTAGTCAACCAACCAGTCGTTCGTAACTGTTGGGGAAACTCCAAATCTGTGAGTCAAACCACCGACCAGAATTGATGCAGCCAAGAGGCTCCTCCTTTGCCTTTGCCTTTGGCACCTTTCATCATTTTTCCTTTGGCCATCTCCATCCACGCAGCATCACCGCCGTCGCTTTCGCTCCTGCGGCCGAAGATGATCAGCTGAAACCACCAACAACTTGGGAGTACGCCATTGCAAACACCAAAAGTATGTTGGGCCATGATGGTTTCAGAATGTGCCGGCTTTAATGTTAAACGCGTTGATGCCAAATCATCAACTTAACGGTCCATCAACTGATTATATCATTACACATCATTACAGTTTCTCGTCAAATTCCTCATCCATTATGAAGCAATGACGCGTCAAATGCCACATGCCAGCGCATCATCGTCATTACATATCCGATATTGACACGTTACCTTGAAGAAAAATGTTGATTCCTCAACAACGTTATTTTCTGCAACCATCAGTTCCTTGTGGTTCATACTGAGTCGAGCATTTCCTCACCGTGAACCAACAATGCGTTCACCATCATTCCGTCCTATGAAAGCAATGGTGACCAAGTGAAGCTGAGAACTCCAACGCTCATTCATGTCGGTTACCTTTCAACAAAAATCATTCTTCCAATGGAATAGTTCTTAATCTGCCAGGAACTAACTTTTGAATTGCTGCGCATCAGCCACCGTTCTCCACTTGGAAATGATTTCTCCAGCCCAATGCTTCTTCCCTGCTTCAGCTCTTGCTTCTGGTGGCGCCATTACAGTAGCTCAACACCGAACAAGTGAGAAAACAACCGCTCCAAGGTAGCTGCATCTTCGTAACTTTTGATGCTGAAGTCTATGATCTACTGGCTGTCGTCTCAATACATGACCAGGAGAGACATGCAATAAATGCAGCGCCAACACGTGCTTCATATTATTGACAGATGTGCCTCACCATGGAAAATCCAAATGGCCATTTAACCAAAAATGGGCTGTTAATGGTTGATACTTGACAATGACTTCAGAACCTGGCTTAAGAATCATCCAGCCATAGAAGTTGATACCGGGTAATTGTGATTGATGACAACGGCTCGATAGACATGGCTATTTAATGAGTTTGTATCACACTTGGCTATCCGAGCATCGCTTGCATCCCAAATCCGCAAGAGGCGTTCAAACTGTTCCATGAACACTTCACCCAATTCACCGAGCACCAGCAAGCCAAAAGGTCTCATGAACTCCATGGTTTCGAATTATGGCTTGTGGAAGAACAACATGCCATGGCCCGCATCGACGTCTACATCAACGAATTTTGCGCGAATCGCCACGTCCACTGCAGTGGTTTTGCCGCTTCCGGCTGGTTCTACTTTTGACTCCCTTCAAGACTTAGCCTACTGAAAATGGGCTTGTGAAAATGGCTTCAAGTCATGTAAGTATGATTTTATCCAGGCTAATTCCGTCGTAAGTCACATGTCTCGAAAGGTGGACTTGGCTGTGGACTTAGGCGACTTGTATAATTTGGTCAAAACAGGTCAAATGCTCCAGCGCTGATTGGTTCAAGGGATGTCCTCGATACCTGCTGCCATCTGCACATGCTGGCACTGAGATGGTGGCCCCCAGATGAAGAGCTGTGTCAATGATCATCTGCATCTGTCCTGGTTGAAGGAGCTGTCCGATGCCAGGATGTGTGTTCTTGCATGATGCAGGGTGTCTCCGGTGGTCATCGAGACTTTGCTCGCCCAGTTTTGCAAAGCGTTTGCAAGCGCGTTTACTTCACAAGGCTCCTTCAAATTACTAAGTTGGTTTCCGGACCAGCAGGTATTTTCTCCTCGACGAGCCTGGATTTCACCGTAGAATAAGCCGTAGCGTTGTGACTCCTGTAGATCCAGGGCGGCCCCACGACAACGCAATGCAAATAATAGCCAGCTGCATTGCAGAGGCAAAACTCCTGCCAAATCAGGACGACATCCAAGGAACTACCAAGGTCTTGATGATGGCATGACTCCACAATTTTCAGGCCAGAGATGTAAATGTCATCGTCCCCAAAACGGAGCCTCATAAATTCAACCATCTACGTTATGACCCGTAGCACGGTTGGTGAAAACTTGCGAAACCACCAAGTGAGACATGGATCAGAGCAGAACTGTTAAACTGCTCATTGCTCTCCACCAATCGGCTCAAAAACTCATCGATGCACACGGCCATTGTGAACTGCTTGGCGACATCCCAAGTAAGGGAAGCAGCAAACACAGCGAGGCTTCCCAGGGATTTGTTCAGATCATCTTTGTGTGAACGGAAGAACTGCAGGAAGGTTGTGATGTTCTTCTCCAATTCTTGCGATGTCTCTTGGGTTGCCTTCTCTGGTCGAAGATTGGGGCATACCTCAAGCAGTGCTTTCCCGTCTTCTTCCAGCAAGTCTGTCATTATTGACCACTAAGAAACATCACTAAAGACCGATTGATAACCCATTAATTATCAAGCCATTAAACCATTCTTAATCACCCATTGATCAGTACCAATGGCTGTAAGCCATGTTTGGTACTATCTATGATGCTGTGCTAAAAGATCTGTACAAGTAGCATCACAAATTAGGCAGCCTGCGTTAGACCAAAAAAGGCCGAGGAAGCTGTAAGCCATTGACTAATAGCAATGGTGAATGAGAACAATGGTATACTGGTTGGTCCCCCATGAAAAATATTAGTCCACCCATCAATTGTTACAAACTACTAGGGAAAATATAAAATGTGAATCAACCCACCAACCAGTATAATGATTGATAGTGGTTCATCATGATTACTCATGGCCTTACTGCTATATTTGGGCCCGAAAAAATGCCGAGCCAAGCCCACGCGGATCACCCGACCCTTCCGCGTCGCTCCCTGGAGGGGGCCCTCCCTCGACCTTCACAGGGTTGCGGCCTGGAGGTGCTAAGGAGTGGCTGTCGGCTGTGGTCACCATGGTTGGTGGTTGAGCCACCCCTGTAATTAGTGGTGAAGCAATAATGGTTGGCAATAATGGTGGGTAGTGGCTAAGAATAGATTCATAATGGTCAATTATTGATATTGGTTGATCATCGTTGATAAATGGCTAATGATCCTGATCTGGTTGGTGGTTGAACAACCCCATCACGAAAAATATGCGCAAGTCAACCAATCTTTTGGTAATAATTACCAGGGAAAATGAAACGTGTGAATCAAACCACCAACCAGTTGTGCTTAGAGATAGTCGGCTAGTGTACAGGTGGTTATCTGCAAATTTGGTTATCTCGTGATTTTACCTATGAACCAGGTTATATTATGCATGTGTGGCTATGGGTCAGCACTAGTAATACCAAAAATGGTTAGATGAACATCAGACCCGTCCCCATACATCACTGTGACGCAAGCAACTCTTCTTTAAGGATTGCCAAGCCTCCAATCTCATTTGACTATCCACAAACGGGAAACCGGATGAACTGGGTCAATCATTAATTCACCATCACTGACTGGTTGGTCCTTTCAACCCCTGTAACCAACCATTTGTTAATAATAGGGAAAAACATACAAATCAAACCACCAATCAAACCACCAATCAAACCACCAATCAAACCACCAATCAAACCACCAATCAACCATCTGTTGGTCATCCTTCTTGAAGGATCCATTTTCGGATTTTTATCCATCAGCACCACGCTGCGATCACGCCTTGCACTCGGCCCTGGAAAAGGAAGGCCTCGAAGGACACGTAATCACCTGAGGTCTTGCGGTGGCACGCACTTGTAAGGTGGTGGCTGGGAACACGAATGGTCAACAACCATAAATGGTAGTTTCCTAGCCATGGTGGCTCGTTACGACTCAACCGTTTATAGTCATAATGAACATAAACAACAACTAACAAGTTAATGAACACAGTATTTCTAACAACTTAGCAATGGCGGGTAATAGACACACACACACAACCATTACTAAGAAATGGTGGTTTCTGACAGTATGTGGGACTCCCAAATCATCGAATATTGACCATTTACGGTGATAAACCATCCATTCTTGGGGACAGCTATTTTGAGAAACACCCAAATTGATACAGTGGTGACTGAAATCAACTTGACTGAGATTCATGCTCGATAACAACCCGTCAATTTCATGGGTTAGACTGGCTTGTGATACAGTAACCAGTGGGTCATGGCTATCCATGAAATGGATTTGTCGAGAAATGGCGTAGCCCCAGAATCGGTGGTTTTCCTGTTAATAATGGTTATTAACCATTAATAACAGGTAAACCATTATTAACAATTATGAACCATTGTTAATAACCATTTATTAATCCATAACCATCCTTAACCTGTTAATACTGGTTATCATTGGATGGTTAGGGATGGTTAGTAGGCACCACCATTGATGGGAAAAACCCAGATGCTTGTGAGTCAAAACCTGGCACCCGAAGCTGCTCGCACCAGTTCCATGAGTCTGTTGCGATGTGAACAGCTGTGCTACCATGGCTTTGGGTATCTTTGCTGGTAGATGACAAGCAAATGCAAAGAAATACTATGATCAAACTCAAATTTATGTTGTTTATCTGAACCAACTTTTTGAACAACAACAAAGTAAATGACAAAAAAGCTCGAGCTGTTGGGACTTTGAACTGCTACTGAGCTGTTTCACCTACCCAGCAGGCGATAATTCCTGATACTTAATGATCCGAGCCGGCTCTGCGTCGCCGTCTCATCCCCCTGTGATCCCGCCTGATTGGAAAGGCATGTCGTTAGTGTTCTTCCTGGCACGGAGAGCGCTCGAAACGCGCCAAAGGGAACATTTGCAACAGCAACATCTTGAGGACACGAACCGTCTGAGGGATATGGTTGTGGGTCAATGCCCTGTATTCCCAGGTTTCCCCTTCCCACACATGACCACATAAGTCTTTTATTGGGATGTTCACCTCCCTATTTTTTGGATGGTTGGTTCTGTGACCCGTACCCACGTAACCAACCAGTGGACACTTGTATCATGGTTGCTTATTGACTCATTGAAATTCCTGATTTGAGTGACATGTGAGGCTTCAACCTGATAGCCTTTCTCTCTCATCAGTGGACCCATGCCAGCTTCAAGGGATCTGAGAAGCTCCTCTGGCCTCTTGATCTTGTTTCGTCGAAGCACTCTTGGAAACACAAAGCTGAAGACCATGTCAACATCTTCGTGAGTATGTCCTTCACGAAGGTACATTGGATGGATCGACTGCCCAGGTACAAAGTTGTCGACTTTGAGGCAGACTCCTTGGATTTCTTGGCAGCTATCGCAGCTATGTTGGCGAGCCACTGGCAACCTAGATGGGGGGCAACGGTGCTTCTTCTTTGCAAAATGGCAAGGACCATTGCCCATTCGCCGTTGTTGCACGCAGAGACTGCGTTGTCGCTCTGGATGATATCCTGCCATGTGCAAGCCCAATGCCTGGCGCTGTCGTTGAACTGTTGATGTGCCTCATAGACGCACTTGGAGCAATCTGTGATTCAGGCTTGCTTGTATCTTCCAACAAGTCAAATGAAGCGCCGAAAGGACTTGTTACACCTTCTTCTCCCAGAAACGGTGGACGGGAGCCTATAGGAAACCCCCATAATTGATGGTCGCATGTCAAAGCAGGGGTTGCCTGTAGATTATTCTACCAACCCAATGATTCATGACGTCCGAATGACCAGTCACCATGAGAAAAACCAGCAGAAAGCTGGCTGGAAAGCACCATGGACCTTTGGCCAGCGGCCTTCGGCGATGAATGGATTACAATAGCAACAAAGCCAGCAGCTTCAGCAACCGTCATGAGTTAACCACTCAGGAATTATGCTGTCGAATGATGGACAAATCATGAATGCTTAATTCGTGGGTAATCATGCGTCAACTCGATGATGGTTACCACTCATTAGCCATCATTGACTATTCATGTCATTAACCACTGAGCAACAGACCGGCTGAAGGGTAAAGACCGAACTTCTAAATCTGTCTTTGAAGGAAGTCACCTCTTAAAGGACTCAGTAACTCACCGTTATTACCCTGTCATTAACCATCAAAGACCATCCATTCCATTATCCGTCACCCGTTGACCATGGAGCCGCTGTGTTGAACCACGAAGAACGTCAACCCCAAAGGCACCTGGGCAACTGCCCGAGCGATGCTGTACTCAGTCTTCAAGTAATGGTTTACTGGTTGGTGCTTTTCAACCCCCATGAAAACTGTGAGTCAACCAACGATTTGTTAATGGTTACTAAGGAAAGTAAAAAATGTTTGAAGCCACCAACCAGTTTACCATGGTTGCTGATGGTTCATCAAACATAGTGGTGGTTAGTGATGGTCAGTGAGGATTCATGATTGTCAGCGATGGTTCATTCAGGAGCGAAGCGGCCAATTGACGACGTCTCACCCATCGTGTTGGTGTTGAATCCATCGTATCTGAGAAAAGCACTGATAGCTCGGTGGTTTCTCAGAATAGGGCTACCCCTAAATCATCCTTTGTAAACCTTTGATATTAATAAACCCACCATTTTTTGGGGTACCCCTATGGCTTGAAAAACACCTATATATGGGCGCCTTGGTGCGCACAGTTGGCTCATGTCTAGCAGCCAAGCTGTTGACCTAATGGCCCATGTGCCACCCTGAGTTGGCCAAGGTTAGGCCCCCGCCCGAGAAGCTCGTTTAGGTCGTGACCCAACAAGTGCAACGGCACGTCATGGCCGTTGATCCCATTCAGTGGATGTGGTATGTCCCTGGAGCTTTCTCAAGATAGGGAACCCCAAAGTTATGGTTGGTTTATTCATATAAATGGTTAAAAAAGTGGTTGATTTGGGGGAGCCCTATGACTTGAGAAACCACCAAATGCTTCCCTGAAAATGTTTGTCATTCTCTCCTATGACTTGGATTTGTCCTTAATCAAACAATAGATTTCTTGGACAAATGCCAGGAAACGGCCACGAATGAATACTAAGCTGCCACGTTCCTGGATGTTTTCCTGTGCTCAATTCCTGCTAATTAAGCATCAACATACCCAGATGGGTGGTGAAGATCAACCACACTTCATATCTTCCCCGTTTTCCATGCCCAGGTCCTTTGGAGGTAGACGTCTTCACTCCAGCCCTCCTTGCAACAACGTCACGCCGGTTTTTTTGAGACAAGTCGCAACTGCTCGCATCTTCCAGGATCCAACCATAAATGTGAATGGGGTCATATCCCAAAAAGTCTAAAAAGCTTAGGTAGTAGCTGTAATCCAACCATAACTGTGAATGAGATCATTCACTGCAATGATCCACTTGATGACCTTGTTGGGGCCAACATCGATCACCAACAAACGAAGTCGCCCTGCCATTTCGTTGAGCGGAGTTTGTACCCCCTCAGCTGCTGCTTGCTGTCCCTAAGCCCATGGATGGTTCACACAGCGCCTTTTGTCTGGTGTCCTCCTGGGAAACGGAATACTTTCTGAGGATCTTAGAGGTTCCAACAGTCCCGAGTTGGGTCTGCTGGGTCCTTGGGAAGCCATGGATTAGGATGATTCAGGAAAGGACCTATCATCTTCATAGCAGTCGTGAATTACCCATCATCTTAGCAATAACTATCCATGCGGATGATTGACGAAATACATTAGTCATTAGTGTGACCTGGTTCAGAGGTTGATTCATAGTCCTCGAAAGCCTTAGCAGCTCATCTCGGATGTGCGCCCACTTAGTAGGGGTTATAGTTGCTAACCATGGTTTCGAGGGGTCAGTTCAAGTATCTTGTAGGGTCTATAATCATGGTTAAAACTTCAGCTGCACATCCAAGTAGAAACGAGCTTTGGCAACCAATTTTTCTGCATCTTGGATGTTTAGGATGGATGGACCACCACAGTCTTGCAATTCAGCTTGATGCTATGCCCCAAACACTGGCTCACCAATGTAGCTATCCAGCCGTACAACCAAGAACATATCCCAACCGGTGGTTCGTACTATTGGTACGTTGGGTAGGTTGGATAATGGTTGATGAGCATTGATCATGGCCCACAGCGTTGGGTTTTTGGCACCGCCAACTTTGGTAACCAACCCTGCCATGCCATCACTGGCATCTCTGCCATCCGCAATCCTTCTGAAGCTCAGGGCACACAATGAAGCCAAACCCTTTGCTTGCGTTGTAACCTCGGCATGGATGCAACGCGGTGCACTTATTGGTGGTAGATGTTGGTCAATGGCTAGCAATTACTTGTGGTATGTAAACTATGCTTCGTCGTTCTCCATGGTTGCTATGGTTAGCCAAGAATTATCATGTCAAAGTATACATTGTCAGCCACTCAAAAATAGTAACCAGCACTGATGCATAGAAGAATCATCAAACATCGTCGAGATTCAGTGATATGGGTCTATCTTGCAAGTCGATGGGGTGACCCTGGGAAGCAAAATGTCCACGGGAGATGAGAATTACTCTCCGACCATAGGATACAATAGGACGTTGTTGTTCGTCGTTGACCAGAATATCGGCTTGTTATATGTTTTTCTCAAAAAGCGAGGACCCCAGTTATCATCCAATTCATTGACCATTTATAGAAATTAATAAACCATCCGTAACTTTGGGGTTCCTAATGGCTTCAGAACGAACCATATTGCTGTAATATGTGTTCTCAATGATTCACCATCAATAATCAGCACATTCATTGATCTTTTCCTTTGACCTGAGCCATCAATCCTGTAACTAAGCAACACAATGCAGAGCTCAACATTTATCTACCAATTTGGGTACCTCACTAACCAGTCTGAGCTATTCGAATGTTGGCTGTTTTCGGGCTTTTTTTTGGGAATATCAGATGTTCAGGAACCCAACTTTTCGAGTGTAGACCGAATAGCCATTGCTCATTGACAACCATCATCATTTACCGGGATCGCCAACCATCAGGCAACTTGCAGCTTTAACCGTCCATCAACCATTACAAGAACGTTTTGACACCACCACAACCATCATTTCACCACCATTGCTGCAGGTGGGGTGAACAACTCTTCATCAACCATCATTTCTCGCACAATTCAAGCATCAAATTCGCCATCAATGAATCACCATCAACGAACCACTATCAGTCGCAACCCGACATTCACTAACCACCCAATCATCAACCAAAACCAGTCTCAACCCCCTGCCACCTTCACTGCTTTCCAGATGCGCCGCTGTGGCCCCGGCTCTTCACCGTTCCTTTGTAGGTTCCCATGCTGTCCTCCTTCTCCGCCGGCGCAGTTGGCGCTGGCTGTGGCATCCCGGGAGGGCCTCCCAGTGGACCACCAGGGAGGCCTGGCAGAGTAAGACCTGGGAGACCTGGGAGGCCAGGAAGGCCACCGGGTAAGCCACCGGGTAAGCCACCAGGAAGGCCTGGCGATGCGGCTTGAGGATGCTGACGTGTCATGTCATCATGGTTGTCCAAGCATGTCAAGGTTCATTAAGGTTATGGTTATTCATGGTTCTTTATGGTCATTTTGGATGGTGATGTGTTTTTTAAAATCATGTTAAGTCATTAAGGATGGTTGTCTGATGTTGTGGTATGGTCATTCATGATTGTTGTGGTTGTTTACGTCGCTAATGATGGTTGTTGCTAGTGATCATGGATAATGACGGTTAATATTGTCAACGATTCGTGCTATCAATGATGGTTGACCATGGTTAACAATACTTGATTGATGGTCACTAATGATGGTTCAGGTGGATAATGCTTAAACCTAGTGGTCGTGCTTAAAACATGTTGATTCAAGGTCGTTAGTGCTGGTTGACAGTTGTGAACAATAATTGCTGGTCACCTTCCGGCAGATTCCCCTGCAAAAATCACCATATGGCAGTGGGTCAAAACCCTGTACCCCTCGTTCCCCATCGTTAGCCATTGTTTCCCCTATTATTGTTGGTGGAAATCCCCTATTAGTTGGTTGATTAATATTGACCCATAGCCATATTTTAAAGGACAACTGTGGGAAAGCAGCTGAATTCCCAAGGGCGATTTTCGGGGGATCGCCGGCTTGGCCTACCAGAAAGTACTCTTAAGAAATGCAGGATCTGGCTTTGAGGATCCAAGGTGGCTGGTTTTGCGAAAGATGATCAACATTGATCAACCGCAAACTCTGTGATGAACCATCTGTTATGCTTGGAAGATCAATCTACAGGGCATGTGGTGGTTTCTCAAAATCGGGGACCCCCAAAAATAGTTGGTTTATTACTATGAATGACTATTAATGGATGATTTAGGGGTACCCCTATTTTGAGAAATACCCATGTATGAGAGAAACCTGGACAGCAGCGCGTACTTCAACCTTCGCTTTGTAGCCAGAAACCCTGAACGATAATCAGCCATCAGATCGTTGCACACTGTTCGTCATTGTTGCAGTTCTTCAGCAACCCCAATGACGGTTGGATATCATGAGGATGCTAAACAATGCACATCATTAGACCATTGGTAGGATCGAGTGATAGCTGCTAATGGCTTATTGTACCATCATTCTCCCCATCATTCTCCCGTGAACGCATCATTTCCCAACCTAAAGCCATGTTACTTGGTGGTGCTTCTCCTTACTGCGAGGTCAAAGAAGTGAACGGTTGTAAATTCTTCTCCCATGCTTCGGTCAAATTAACCAACCAACCTCAACCCCAACGAACTTACCCACCTCAACCAACCCAGTGAGTAATAAAGATGTGGGGTTCCCTATGACTTGAGAAACCCCAAGCTCACCAACCAACTGCTGGTCTTGGTGAATCCTTTCTAACCATCCAAGTTAACAACTCAACTAATAACCGTAGAAAGGTTAACTAAGTATCCAACTCTTCAACCAACTTACTGACTAGTTGATCTAATGGCTGTGGGTCAAAACCCTGTACCCCTGGTTCCCCATCATCAACCATTGTTTTCCCTATAGTTTGTTGGTTATTATCCCCAATTATTGGTTGATTAATATTGACCCATAGCCACTAGTTGGTCTAATAATGTTGGTTTCTGATTGGTGTAACCCCCCCAAAAGCAATGAAAATAGGCATGAAACCAACAGGCAGATACGATCATCAGAAACCAACATTAATAACCGGTGCCAGTGGTTTCCCTATAGTTGGCTGGGTAATAACCACCATTAGTGGTTGGTTAATGGCTTGACTCATAGCCTAATAAACTAACCAACCAACAACCATGTTTGGGTATTGGTTATGACTCAACCAACTATAGAAACCATTAGCCTTTGGTTAGGGTAATAATCACCATTAATAATCAACCATAGCCTTGACTCAAACCAACGAACCAACAAACTACCCACAGAACTCCAGCACTTCGTCTCCTGGAAGCGAAGGCGGCGCTGCAGGTGGCATCATGCTCGACTGAGGTCCCACCTGAACCACCGTTGCGCTTGCGCCGCGAAGGACCCGCCACGGTGGCCGTTGATCAATGAAGGTCATTGATTAATGAGCTGACTGGGAAATCATTTGTATATCATTTGTTGAAATGATTGTTTGGTAAATGGAAGTAGTGAGTTGGACATATTTCTTTGGATCGGATTTTATCGTTATTTGACACTTGGACAGGACCTAACTGATAATTCATCACTTGGTTGTTAATTGAAAAACAAAGGTTAACACTGCGAATGACCAACTTAATCGACAAACAGTTCGACATGTTGTGGGATCAGGCCGCCCTCAGTAGAAAGGAAAATCGTGGATCAGCTAATGAGATGTTCTATCAAAATGCCCTGGTAAAGCATCTTTGACCAGTTGGTTATCAAAAATGATCACCGACAATGCCAACCCTGGAAGATTCAAAGGAAATATCCCCCAGTTAAGCCAACTGGTTTCCTATATGGTACCCCTCAACCAATTCATAAATTTTTGGAATTTACGAAGCCAAGGGGTCAACCACAAACCGTAAGCCAGGCTGGTAATCTTATCAATAACCATGGTGGATGGTGATTTTTCCACAATACAAAGTATCTTTATTAATCATCAATCATCAACCATCAAGAAACATGGACAATGGTTAATGAAAACCATGGTCTATAGTTTTAATAAGTTTTAATAAATATGCACCATGGTTGATGGTGATGTTTCCATTGTCAAAGCCAGGTCTATAGCAAATGAACCTCTTTAGCCACTATAGACCACCAACTACCAACCGTCAACCGCAACCTGCATCTCCGTCGTGGCGACGTAACCGCCACGCGTCGCAGCGCCTTTCCCTTGGCGTCTTTGAGATCTTTGGCCCGGGGCCTGGCTTCAGCGCGAAAGCGCTGAGGGGTTGGAAATGGTTGACACATACGGCTGGTGGTTGAAAATGGTTGATGTTTAGTGATGGTGGATGATGGTTAATGATGCTTAGTCATGGTGGATGATGGTTAATGATGGTTAGTGATGACTTATGTTTGGTAGGTGGAGGATGTTTTACTTGATGCTATGTAAATAGTATCAGCTTATGATGGTTTGACATGGGTGAATACTGGGTGAGATATGGAGTCACAATGGCTAGTGATGGTTGAAATGGTTGATAATGGTCGAGTCGTGTTAACAATGGTTAGAGTCATAGTAGTGGTCCATCGGTCGTCACAATGGTCCCAACAACGGCTTGGCTAATGATGCTTAGTCAACGTCTACGAATAGTCCATGGCCAATAATGGTGATCGATAATAGTTCATGATGGGTACTTCTGATTGGACAAGGGCAGGATCAATGGTGGTTTATTGCAAGTGCTATTGTATAGCAATAGACGATCATAGTGGTTGACACCGACACCACAATAGCTAGTTGATAGTAATGGCTAATGAGCTGGTTTATAGTTTTTGGTCATAGTTCATTTGGCGTAATGAGCTTGTTCATTAGTCATGGACCATAACAGCTATTCGTCTTGTTGATCATGCTTCAGCACACTTGGTCATGGTTGAAAATGGAGCACCCCTTGTCGATTCTTGTTTGCCGTTATAGTTGTGGGACAAAGCATACAAGGAATGGGTGAAAAACCATCATGCGGAAAAGGGGCATGTGAAAATGTCAACAGGAGAAACACATTCGTACAGTATCATTTCTATCAATCATCAACAACTGTCAACCACTAGGATCAACCGTGATATCAAGCCACTATCAACCGTTAGGATCAACCACTACCAACCAATATAAATATCATAAAACCACTATAAACCACTACAGTTAAGTGCTATCAACGACTATAAACCACTATAAATGTCATTAAGCCACTACAATTGGGTGTTTCTCAAAATCGGGGACCCCCCAGTCATCATCCATTAATAATCATTTTTAGTAATAAACCAACCATTTTGGGGTACCCCCGTGGCTTAAGAAACACACAATTAACCACTATAAACCACTACAATGAAGTGCTATCAACCACTATAAACCACTATAAATGTCATTAAGCCACTACAATTAACCACTTTTATTGCCCGAATCTCTTTCCGTTCATTTCGAACTTCTCACGTCGTGGTTCGGTGCCTTCCGTTGCGGGCATCCAGGAAGGCTGTGAAGGAGACTTCCGACCTCGCAAGTGAAGGGTGGTGCTGCGGGCGGCCCCTGTGGGGATGGTGGTAGCTATGGCTTGATGGGGTAGTTTTGATGGTCAATCATGGCATTGAGTCATTGATTGATGGCTAATGAGGGTTTAATGGATGGTTAATTGATGATTAATTGCTTGTCAGCCAATGATCATTGATGGTTCTTGGATGGTTAATGCATGGTTTATGATGAGCTCTAAGAAACCAAAAAACCACTGACTGTCATCTATCCAGGGTTGCTTCTTGTTTCTTCTCCTTTGAAGGCGTTGTAGCAGTTCCCAGTTCATGCAAGAATTATCAGAATCTAAAACAAAGTGTTCCAACTGGCAACAAGTCCATCTCGCAGAACATTCTGTTTCTTGCTGCGTTGATTGGCCAACAGCCATGTGATATCCAACCAAGCATTGGCCAATCAGAAGAACCATTGGTTGCAAGATTGGCCAACAGAATAGTTGGAACAACTCAATGGTTCTTCTGATTCTTCCAACCTTCATGGTCAAGCATTGCTTTCGTTGATAGCTTCGGAACCACTGTCACTCGTGCTACCCAAGACACACGTTAGTCTAGGCTGAAACATACTGTAGTTCTCCCGCAGTGGCTGGCAGGCGACCCGGCTTGGTTCATGGCAATGATCTCCGGGAAGATGGATAAAGGCAAACCGCATGCACACATTGGGTATGGGTCAAAATTATGAACCCCCAATGTGTCCATTTATGGAAATCTATTGGAAATGATTATCCAAACGGAATCTCTATCTTAACCCCAAAACTTGGTTTATGATAGAAATCTAGTATAAACCCAGGGTTTTTGGGGCACCCAATGGCTTGACCCACAACCACATTGCCACCAACCCTTCGCCACACTCAGGCACCCGGACCCCACATTGAAGTCTCTACCCAAGTAATGCTTGTGGACGTAGCAATCTTCATCTGAGGATTGGCTTCGCTAGCGAGCAATCCAAGACATTGGAAAGGAGTTGGCGAGCTCGGTCAAGCAGTTAACCATCCACAAAGCGGGATAGTAACCAACAAAATCACCGGAAAACAGTGGTTAATGATGGTACAGGAAGGGTACAGGTTTTGACCCAGAGCCAGTTGGCTTAAACTGATCATCGTTGATGGTTCGTATTGCCCCAGGCAACCCAAGAACGCTGGGCAACTTTTTCCTGGTTGAGGCCTTCAATCAACCAATGACAACCAATCAACCATCATCAATGACTAGAGATCATCAATCCCAATAGTCAACCAATCCCTTATCAACTATACATCAAGTTCGGCGATGGTCAATAGTATAGTGATTCTAGAATAGCTTATAACCTTATTTTGTTATGATGGACGACAAGCTAGCGTAGTCAAACATAGTTGCACATAGTTGCTAAACAACCACTAGCTACTATTGACAATCACTATCAAATAAGCATGAGCTATTAGCTTGATCATGTTAGCTTGATCTTATTACTAACTAATCATTCTTGAGCCAGTCCAAAGCATGACCCGAGCCCCCAAAAACACAGCCATCTGTCGGCTATGTAACCCTGCAACCGATCTCCTGGAAGTCTAAGGGTCGGAAAGCTTGGGACCAGAGGTTGATAGTGGTTAAGTCGTTCATGCTATAGGTCCAGCTCACTTTGGGATAAATGAGACCTCCAAATTAGTAAACCCCCCCAAATTCACCATGAGCTGGTGATTCACGACCAAAAAGACCGAAGGTTAGAGAAGGATCCCCTATTCCTAGTTGTTGATCGTGGGTCGCGTTCTTGAACAGCGACCCTCCCAACCAGTTGGCAGGCTGGAGACTCCAGCAGTCGGGGTTCCCTGGGACAGTGAAACCATGGTGGCCCTGAAGGGTGTGTGAACCGAAAGCAGTGGATGCTACCGCTCAATGCCCGTGACATTGCCAGTCCAAATTTTGAGAAATACACTTTCAAGAAATTAAATCAGGAATAATATAAACCAGCCAGGACACTACAGCATCTTCACTAATGGCGCCGCTTGCCACAGAAGCAGCCAGTTGGAGATTTTGAAGCGACACCGTGCCATGTCCGCAATGTCATTGGTGATTTTGGCCACCAGCGTGGACAGGGCTGCCTGTTCTTCCATCCGCTAGTATCTACCCCCCACGACACAATCTTCCAAGGTTTCTTCAAACTTTCGGCTTCATCAGAGAACTTCGTCTTGAGACCATACATGCATCCGTCAAAATCATGTTCATAACAATCGGCACCTTCCATGACGTCAATGATCCTTCGCACTGAAGCGCGTCTGCCGGAGCACATTGCAGGCTGAGGTATTGTCCTCAATGGTGGGGTCGGAATCGGCCCAGCAGGTGAGGATGCTTCTTTACTCCTTGAAGTATCCGCGGATAGTAGTAGTAGTAGTAGTAGTAGTAGTAGTAGTAGTAGTAGTAGTAGTAGTAGTAGTAGTAGTAGTAGTAGTAGTAGTAATAGTAGTAGTAGTAGTAGTAGTAGTAGTAGTAGTGATAGTAATAGTATACTGTGGGCGGAACCAGAAACATTTGCAAGTCCAAACTTTGCGATCGGCGATTCTTCGGGACCACAGCAAGTTTTTGGTCAACATGCATCGCATATCTACTGTAACCATGGCTTCATGTCACCAGTTTTGAGCTTGATGCTCACCTCCAAGTATCAAGCAGGGGTTATGAATGGTTCCTGGGTCCAATTGGATATCCTATGCAGTCCTGGTAAGTTACCTGGTCATCCAGGGGTAAGTTACCTGGTCTTAGTGGTTATGAAACCTGGTTACTCAGTAGTCCTGGATGACTAGAATTACCAAACATCTTCATTTACCAGTACTAACATCGCCTCTCTTAGCGGTTTTTCACGGACAATGAGGCATGCCGATCCCCTATCTTTGTGAAACAACTGGTGAACCGATAGGGCTTCAAAATGGAGAATAGCCATGGTATATGATCCTTTCAGTTGGCTGAACTGAAGCTGGTCAGTAATTAACCAATATCTCAGTGGCTCTTAAGTGAACCAATATGAACATTTGGTTAGCGATCAGGAGCCTTGTGAACAGTGGGTGGCAACCAAGTATCTTAGTAATCCCAGAACTTACCATGGTTTAGTATAGTTGGTAACCCCGTTTCTTCTCGAAAACCAATCAGAACTAAGAGATCTTTGGGCAGTAGCCATGGCAAATCTGGGTAAATCTCAGCAAATCTCGGTAAACCTTGGTACCCCCGAGAACATGCTTGGTACCCAGGTACGTTAGCAAAACCCCTAGTGGACTCACCCCGATTGGTACCCAGCTCCCAGCGGTCGCTGAGGCCCCCCACTCACTCCCTGCCCTCTAAGCTGGTCGCTGGTGATGAAGCCGAAACCCTTGTCTTCATCCACCGTCCTGGAGAACGATGGTGGAGAAGTGGTGATGCACCATATGGCTATGGGTCAATATTAACCATCAATAATGGCTTATAACTTATAATGACCAAACAAATCATAGAAAAAAACAATGGTTAATGATAGGGGAACCAGGGGTACAGGGTTTTGACCCACTGCCATGTATGGTGAATATGCTTGTAACCATGGGATTTTGGACGATTAATTATATGATACTCGATGGTTAATCTCAATGGCTCATAACCTATTCATGGCTATAACCATAGAATTTTTTGATAGTTGACTATGGGATACTCCATGATTAATCTCAATGGTTCATAACCTATTTATGTTGATAACCATAGGATCTTTGATGCTTAACCATGGTTAATAGTGATTAGCTCGGGCTTTATAGGGCTTATAACTTCACTAATAATGCTTTTTAACAGGTTATTGGTGATACGGTTCAAACTTACTAAATTATGGTTGCTAACTATGGTTATGATGGCTTAATACTATGTTTAGTTGCCAATAGTAATCATAGTAATGCTGCAATGCTTCCTTACTGCGCTCAGAAGAGACAATTTACATTGAATGGTATGTTGGCTGTGGTTAAGAAGTATTGTGCTTAAGTATTGGGCACATTGCTTCGATTAGTTAAATTAGGGTTAACAGTAGTATGGTGATCAATAAACAATTATTGGCAATTATGTTGGGTATATCATGGTCAATACTCCCAAGTTGTGTTGTATATGTAATTTACAGGGCACTTATATAAGTACTTTTTTCTGACTATATGATTAACAGTCACAATAGGGATGTGCATGCAATCAGCAACATCATTGAATCAACATGTAATCAGCAACAATGGTGGTGATATAGCCACCCATTTGAAGATCTGGCGAGTTTGTCCACACAGCAGTGCATCCCCAAGTCAAGTGGCTGGTGCTTTCCTCAATGCAGCATTGGGCTACTCAAGGCTGGTGGCTACAAGCTGGTTACATGATTGAACCATGGCTATCATCCACACAAACGCTCGTTGTTCCCAGCTATCCACTAAGTTCTCTCGTGTCTTCAAGGATGTTGATTTGCAAACATCACCGCTGGAAGTTCAGCTGCTGGTGTTACGCTTAAAGATTGCGATGCGACCAGTTTTCTTCAACAGTTGCAAACTGGAATCGTTCACCCTACAAGCTATCAACAGCGTGTAAGCTCACCCCAGCGGCTTCCCATGAATTGTGCTCAGGATAGGACTTGTTAAGCAGGAAGCATTGGAACCTTTGTCCATAGTTGATTATGCAAAAAATGATGGCTATATCACGTTCTGCGTGTCATTCTCGCTCATGTCCTTCTCAATCAATGTGTGAAACCGAGAGCATTCGTGGAACATGGATTGGCTCTACTGATTTAAAAGTCAATGGCGGGTCAGCATGCACCAACCCAAATATTAGGAAAAAATCATCATTAAACATTTTAAAACCACCAACTGGGTATGATGAAGTATGCCACAAACGATGGGCTCAGCAATACCTCGTGGGATTGAGCTCAGTGAGGTGTGATGGTATTGACGATGCTGATGACGGTTCAACTTTGAAATGATTCGGCAGTGATATTTTTTCAGCACATCATAGTAGCGCGGAAAACATTTGGAGATGAACTAATTCACCAATTTGACCAGGCATATGTGTTTGCATGACTTAGCATTAATGATTAACTCTACTATCTGACAGGTGAAAACCTGGTTTTTCACCTGCAGGAAGTAATTCCTTGGCGCACGGTAGTAACTCGTACTACCTTCGCCTCCTGAAGCATCCATCAACTACGCATCATGAACCATCAATGACCCACCTGGCGGCTTCTCAAAATAGGGACCCATCCAACTATCAATGCGTAATTCTAACTCAATGTGAGCAATAAATGGTAATTTCTGAAAAAAATCCTGGGTAATCCCAAATCATCCACTTTATTACTGTAAGCATTTGTAGAGATAAACTCCAACCATTTTGGTGGTAGCCCCGAAGCCACAAAGAAACTGCCAAATCAGTAGAAGCATCATCCATAACATGGGCTTGGGCTTCCCAATGGCTTGAGAACCACCAACCAGTAGTTGTTCCACCATTGTTGCTAGTTATTTTTCCCTACCATTCATGGTTAATAACCATTAATGTTTCCCTATGCATGGTTAATAACCCACCAACCAGTAGTTGCTTCCCTATTCTCAACCATTAATGGTTATAACCTCAGTAATTGTTCCACCATTGTTGCTAGTTATTTTTCCCTACCATTCATGGTTAATAACCATTAATGTTTCCCTATGCATGGTTATAACCACCAACCAGTAGTTGTTTCCCTATTCTCAAACATTAATGGTTAAAACCTCAGTAGTTGTTCAACCATTGTTGCTAGTTTTTTTTCCCTACCATTCATGGTTAATAACCAGTTTTTTTCTTATTATCCACCATTCATGGTCATAACCTCTACAAAAACCCATTGATTTCATCCACATCACCACATCGCCGAGAAGGCTCCTGACGACGCCCAGAAACGTTCCCAGGATTTGATCTCCGTTGGGCGACTGGTGCGGGGCGGGCAACCGTTGCGGCATCCCCATGATGCCAAGCCGGGCCGAATCAACGCATCGCGCAACGCGAGTTGGTGGTGGTGATAGTAACTGGATGGAAGTTTTGGATTGGCGAGTTGGTTGATCATGGTGGATGGTAATGATTGATGGTAGTTATAGTTGATGATAGTTGATGATAGTTGATGATTTGGTTGTTGCTATTGTGGATTCAAGCAGTAAACAAATGATCATCATCGTAGTAACACTTTCAACCAACACATGATCGAGGAAGTACAGGTGGAAAGGTTCAGGGTTGTTTTTCAACGGCCAAATCATATTAGTATCATGTGAGCTAGTCACAATAATTAATTGTTACACAAGCTGGTCGAAACTGGGATCCGCGGTGCAACAACAAGCACAAACAATAATTGTCATTCTGGATCTTATCAACCACAGCAATGTTTGCAACAAGAACACCTGGTTTGTGTGACACTTGTTTTCCCATGTTACGGGATCATCTCTCTGGACTACCAAAAAATAACAACTATATATAAATGATAAGGAACTACAGTGCTATCAAATTGAACCTCACCTGAGCCAACCAACAAAAACAACCAACTTCTTCTAACCTTCAAAACCACCTCCCCACCCTGATCTCCCATGGCCATCCATAGCCTGCGTGGGTGTTTGCACGGGCGCCGGTGGCGTCTTCACCGGTGGCGCCGTGGGCAGCTCGGGCGCCGGCATCGTCGCAGGCAGCC
>VSDK01022655.1:103527-116088 GCA_009767595.1 Symbiodinium kawagutii
GTGGTGTTCTACTGGTGTTGTTGTCGTGTTGTGGTGGTGCTGTAATGGTGTGGTGGTGGCAGTATGGCAATGTTGTGGGTACTGTTGTCGTGGTGTGGATGTAGTGGTGTGGTGGTGTTGTCGTGGTGTTGTGCTGGTGTTGTGGTGGTGTTCTGCTAGTGTTGCGGCAGTGCTGTGGCAGTGTTGTGGCAGTGTTGCGGCGGTGTTGTGCCAGTGTTGTGGCGGTATCGTATCTTGTGGTGGTGTTGTGGCGGCAGCGTGGTGTTGTGGTGGTGTTGTGGTGGTTGTGGTGGTGTTGTGTGTTGTGGTGGTGTTTTGATGGTGTGGCGGCGGTGTGGCGGCGGTGTGACGGTGGGATATTGTCTTAGTGCAGTGGTGCTTTAGACGTTGGGTCTTGGACTAGTCTACTGCTATACTATATACTAGTCTACGTCTCGTCTCCTTTCATACTACTAGCCTGCTGCTAGTCTACCACTACCGTACCACTACTCTATTGATATCTATTAATAAACTGCACTGTAGTACTAGTTTACTACTAGTTTGTCACTGGGCCAGTCTGGGCCATTGGGACTCGGTCGTCAAATTTTACTTCAGTAAAGCATTTCTTGTTATTTTTTGTGAACTAATGTTTTTTGTCTTAATTACGGTCATGTGATGTAATTTGTTGTCAATTAAGTTCACGTCCTGTCATGACTCATTAGTATCATATCATGGTTTTGGTTTAGTTCTACTTTAGTGTGACTGCGTGGCAGTTACTCTGATTTAGTTCGAGTGAGGCTCATTTGGTGACCGTTATAATTGCTTAGCTGAAGTACCTAGTGTAAATCATGTTGATTCGGGATGATGAAGGGCCATTTGGTAGTTGATTTGGGTGATTCCTCCTCTTCCTTCCATTCCTTTCTCTTCCATTCCTGCCTTTCCTTCCAATTCTTTGCCTTCCTTCCCTTCGCTTTCTTCCCTTCCTTCCTTTACTGCTTTCTCTTTCCTCCCTTCCTTCACTTCCTTCCCTTCCTTCAGTTCCTTTCCTTCTTTCCGCTCTGTTCATTCCTTCGTCTTTCTTCTCTTCCTTTCCTTCCTTTTCTTCCTCCCGTTTCTCATTCCTCTTGCTTCCCTTTCCTTCCCCCTCCTGCCTCTACTCGTGCAATCCCGCGAGCCAATTCAAGGGGTCAGGCAAACAGGGTCAGGGGTGAAAAAAACAGGGTCAGTGGTCAGAAAAACAGGGCCAGGGGTCAAAAAAACAAGGTTGCAGAGGTCAAAAAAACAAGGTGGAAGGGGTCAAAAAAACAGGGTCAGAGGTCGAAATTCACAGGGGTCAAAAAAACAAGGTTAGGGGTCAAAAAAACAGGTAGGGGTCAAAAAAACAAGGTAAGGGGTCAAAAAAAAGGTGGGCCCTTTTAAGAAACCCCCATATACCAGGAATCATACTCTAACTCAGTGCAAGGGTCACTCTTCTGAGGCCCCCTGCCGACCCACCTGCACTGCAGAGCCAAATGCAGCTTCCAACTCGGGACAGTCGATGAGGCCACCCTCGTTGTCCACCTGGGAGCAGCGTGCACCGTGCACGTTGTGGGTTGATGGCGAACCACTAGGCTTCCATGAATGGTTAGCCTGGTGAATGGTTGTTTGATGGTCACTGATTGGTTATTTGATGCTCAATGGATGCTTGTAAAATGTTGGTCAATGAATGCTTGAAAATGATGGTAAATGATGGCTTCATGATGATGATTAAAGGTTCATTGATGGCAAACTAATAATGATTTATGATGGTTAAAGGATTTTACCACCCATCATTGATGATGAAGATTAAATGTGCAATGATGATTAAATTGAATAATGACAGGTTAAGTCTTGTTCATTAATGGCTTAATGATGGCTTCATACAGGTTCGTCATTGATTTGTCATGGTTCAGGATGCTTAGGAAAGGGTGAATGATGGGTGGCAGTCTTCAATGATGACCAGTGTTGATCTATGATGGTGAGGCCATGGCTCGTCGCAAGCTATCCCGGGCATATGGGTGTTTCTCAAGCCATAGGGGACCCCCCAGACATCATCCAGTTTGTTGACCATTTGTAGAGATCAACCATCCTTTTTTTGGTGCCCTATGGCTTGAGAGACCACTATAAAGTAGTTGTTGAACCATTGCTGCTGCCGATTCTCCCATATTAATCAGTAATCACTAGTGGCCATATAATCAAACCTTATAAACCGTATAAATCCTTAATTAAACCATAAAACTTCTCTAAAACCCTATCTAACCATATAAAATCCTTCAAGAATCTTATAAAAACCTTAGCAAATCCCCCCCAAAAAAAACGCATCGCCCGCATCCACCATGGCCTCCCCATGGCGGCCGCCCTGGTGCCGCCCAGTGGCAGATGCCACCTGCATGATGACTCCCATGGACCGCTTCGCCGTCAGGGCTTTGGTCGGCAACTGGGCACGCTGCTGTTTGACTCCGATGGTCGCCGGTCAAAAATGGCCAACAGATCGTAGAGTTCATGGTGGTTATAGCAACCATAACATATGGATACTATAATTGATGACTATTATGGTGTTATAGTCATGAACAGATCATGGTTGTTATAGCAACCAACAATAAATATTAAAATATATAATGGTTTTGAACCATGAACTCTACGATCTGTTCAATGGTTTTGAACCATGGAAAAGTTGTTATAGCAACCAACAAAATCATAGTTTTGAACATATTTATGGTTCAAAAAAATTATAGCCATCAACATATGATCATTGCAATAGTCATCAATCCTGATCAATCATTAGTTTTTGACTCAATGACCATATATTGATGATGAATATAGTGAATGCTCAGTCAATGGTTTACCAATGTACGTGGTTATAATCTTGAGCCATCTTTATCATCAATATATTTAGCTATATTGTGGTTTATGAATGCTTATCAATATATTTAGTTATTGGTCAATAGTTGATGCTTAGTCAATGGTTAATCATCATTATCAATATATGGTCATTGAGCGATTTCAACAGCGGCTAGTGGTAAAAATGATTGATTAATGGCGATGGCTAATGGCCAATTTCTCTTAGTTAATTAGTGCGCCAATTCGCTATCATCAAGAACCTTAGTTAATGCTTTGTCAATGGTCAGGATTTAACGGCCAATGCATGGCTTATAAGTATGCTCAACGCTGCACCGATAACCTCTGGGAATCCGATGCCGAACATCCACCGTGGATGGTGTACTCATTGGGAATAGCCATGTTTCCAGCCAGGGAGCCACTTCGTGGGCAAAAAAAAGGGAAATGAGAAGGGTTTCAAACATCCACAGCCCTTTGATGTCACTCCCTGTTCTGAAAACGTTGAGTTTTTCTTGTGACACTTCTTGGGCAAAACAAAACCCCTGCAAACAAGGTGGCAGGCGGGTGCCAAAGCCCCCTGCTTGATTAAATCCGGAGAACTACCAAAGGATGCTTGGTGATTTTGTTGGTTGATTACCTTACCGATCAAAGATCTCAGAAACTGATTGATCATAATGCTTGGCATGTAGGTAAGGATTCAAAATCTGTTAGTTGACCTCCAATTGCTTGATCATAGGTATATAGTTAATGAATGATGAACCATTCATGATCGCTGGGTCATACCGATTCAAAAATCAAGACTGATTGATCAGTATCCCTCCACTCTTGATCAAGTTAATCTTGAATATTATCAACCTTTCGCGCCTGATTCACTCCAACATTTTTTGGGAGATGCCCGTGCACTACTGAATATGATCTGTCAACACCTGTCATGATCACTGACCAGTATACATCATCATTGACCATGATCTCATCAGTTTTGCCCATGAGTACTTTTGATATATTGCAACCGTGGTCAACAAAAACATCATTAAGCATTGTGATTCGTGATTTATCATTCATAGTGAATCGGTACTAAGTAACAATAATGTCATTTGTCATGATTGACTATCGTTCGCCATTCTTCATAACCCCTGAAAATTCTTCACGATAATTATATAACCATCATTAAACATAGCAACTACCATCACTTACGATCATTCAGCATGAGCAAAAAATGATTGAGAACTATTATCAAACATTGTTTGTTCATCAGTCACCGTCATTATGAAGCATCATGATTATGTTCTCAAACATTGCAGCTAAAATTGTCTTACCATCATGCGTGTCCTACCATCATTGTTAGCCATCATGATTAACCACTACGGCGCATTACTGGCAAGGTGGGACCCCCACTTAGATAACTTCGGATACAACTAGGGTGAGTACCAGGTGCGATCAATGTAGGTATAGATTAATGGTTTATCAACCCACTCATCAAGATTATCATGATTAATTAACCACTACGACTTTTCAAAATCATCAATATGTTTCAGCATCATGACAATGTTCATCCTCCCGCCATGACTGCCATCATGATTATCTTACCAAACATTGCTACAAAGATTATCCAACCATCATGATTATCTCCTACCATCATGATTACATAGCCGCTACAGCTTATTAACCACACTTAGCCGTAGTGAAGCATCTTCGTTCACCATTAACCAGGATTAATCAAGTATCAACCACTACTGACAATTGTTGTAACCACTATTCACAACCACTATGCACTGTAAACAATCAAACAACTGTTGTTATCAATCACTATTTGCCATAGTTAACAGCTAGAAGTAGGCTTGCCCATCCCCAGGCTGAACAACAAACCCCCGAAAAAATCATATGCATCAAAATTATTCAACAATCTTTTTGGGGAATAATGATGCCAAGGGGATGGGCAAGCCCATGTAAATAGAAAAAATTAAAACATAATTCACATAGTAATTTATTATTCCAGCCTTGGGGTGTTTTGTTTGTTTTTTGTTGCATCTGCCCTGACCCTCAGGTAAGATTACCAGCACTACGAGGGGCTTGGCAGTTGGGGGCAACTGCCTTCGCTGGTTGGTTGGGTGGTAGGTAGGTGGGTTGATGGTAGGTTGGTAGGTTGCTAGGTTGGCTTTTGACTAAGATAAATAGATAGATAGAATAGATAGAAAGATATAGATAGATAGAGCGACGAGGACAATCACGGTGACAACGACGACATGTTTTTTTTTCGTTTTTTTTTTTGATGGTGACCTGCCTACTCTTTGCTGAACCGCGACTTCATTATTTTAAGGTGCGCTCCTGCTGGGTTGGGATGGAGTGTGTGCAGTTGTCCAACAATCTTCAAAGCTTGAACGTTTGACAGAAGATTTCAACAGAGCATGAACTTGAAGCATGATGGCAAAATGCCACAGCAAATTTCAGCACTCAAGCTCGTGACAATTCGTGTTCTCAATCCATTGCCTCAATGTCGGGATACTACTTCTGTCTGGCAATGAAAAAGAGCACCGGCAAAATGAAGGCTTACTCAATCCCCCTTGCTAACTTTCCACCATCTGAGAGTTCGGACATGGAAATCTACTTGGAAAAGAACCGTGGTCGTATCGTTGACAACCTGATGACCCATGACAAGAATGACTTGATTGAGCAGATGGCGAAGGCAGGAGTTGAAGTTCCCAAGGGTGATATCCATAAGATTGACCTTGTAAACCTTTTGACCGACTTTTTGTTGAAGGAAGCGCTTGATGATGTTGAGGAGGACAACATGAAGCAGTTTTCAGTGAAGTATTTCCTTCAGGAAATCCGCAATGGTGAGAGCGACACAGTGGAGCAGTTCATGATGACTATGACGAGGTTGGAAAAGCCCAGTGAGAGTTGGAGGTCAATTGACCAAGCTATCATGGAGTTGCTGGACGGTATCCGTACAGAATTCACGGGCTTCATGGACGAGTTCTACTTGAACCTCCGCAAGAAGTTCATTCAGACCCAGTTGAACGAAGCAAAGGAAACCAATGACCAAATCAGTTTGATTATCAACATTCATGACAAGAGGCACGGTCGCAATGAAGTGTTCCAAAACGCTTGTGTGTTGAAAGCCGACATGGGCAAATCGCTCATCTCCTTGAAGCTCTCATTTGCCGAGCATGTCCGTGATGAGCGTGTCAGAGGATTGCAGGTGATGGATTGGATGCAGGTGCCATTCTTCAACGGCTTTCGCATGTCCCACGACATCAAAAACCTTGCTTCTTATGGCTTGAAGCACGGCGACAAGATTGAGGTGCATGTGCTCACTCGTGGTGATGAGCGCCTTGACAAGATTTTCCAGGAAGTCATTACCAATGGTTGCCTTGATACATCCTACAACGCCATTACATGCATCGGTGGAAATCAAGTGAAGCCGTGTCATCTCTTCATTGAGGTTCCTGTGCAGGATGGAGTGGAGAAGCTGGTCTTCTTTTTCACTAAGAAGACCGATGGCAAGGCATTGTTTGAAGCTCTTGTGGAGTTCAATGATGATTGGGGGCAGGATGCAATCTCTTTGACATGGGCTGGCACGTCTTCAAAGGTGGAGGCGTTTGACAACCTCTACGCATACTTTGGCTCTTCTTCAACAATCAAGCTGACTGTCAGAATGACAGGCGGTGCCAAGGGTCAGCAAGTGAAGAAACAGACTGAAAAGAAGAAGTTCGCAGAGAAGTTGAAAAGTGATATGCTGACTCCATCCGAAACCCTTGAGAATTCAAAGTATTTGTCTTCTCTTCAGGCATTCTCATCCATTCAGCGAATGCTGAACGATGTGGTGAAAAGTGCTGAGCTTGACCCAATCAAGACAATTGAGAATCTTGTGCAGAATTGCCCCATTGACCAGTTGGACGGTTCTTTGGATGCCCTGAACGCTTCCGAAAATTCAGTGCAGGGTCGCTTGAAAAAGTGCTCCCAGCACATCTATGGCGAAGATATGTTGAAGGTCATTGCAATGAAGGAGGAGATTGATGCTTTGATTGACAGTGCCACAATGGTGCTTCAATACTCGTATGCCCAAGCAAGTGTCAAAGACACTGGATTCAATATGGGAAAGTTGAAGCAAATGATTTCCCAGACGAAAGCTTTCAAGGCAGGTGTCAAGTCAGCACAGAACGACGCCATGCTGTGATTGGGTTTTCCTGTGTCCCTTGAATGGCATCCTAACCCCAGGATTTTTGCATCCTAACCCCAGGATTTTTGCATCCTAACCCCAGGATTTTTGCATCCTAACCCCAGGATTTTTGCATCCTAACCCCAGGATTTTTGCATCCTAACCTTAGGAACTTAACATCCTTTCAAAGGGACACTGAAAACCTGCGACGTGCGGACATCCCTATTTGTAGGTGAGACATCCGCGTTGGGAGATGGGGGGAACCTGAGAAATTGAAAAAAGGCGCCTTTTTAATTTGAGCCTCTGTTGCAACCTTCAAAGCTTGACATTTAGAACAGACCATCCCCATCTTCTTGCTCTGTCAGGCTTTGACGTTCCAGCTCATCCTTGAAAAGCGCAAGTGCATACTCCAGCCAACTGACAACATCAAGGTGCGACCTGACCCCAAAATATCTATGTAAATATTAAAGGATGATTAAGGGGATAAAACCATCAACAATCTTTAGGAGGAATGTGAAGCCTTGAAGGCTGAAGTGGAGAAGGGCTCCATGTGAGCAATTGGACGGGTTAGACGTTGTGTCTTTAAAGGCTGAAGTGGAGAAGGGCTCCATGAGAACAGCAGTTGGCGTGGTTGGTGGTTGGTGGTGGTTAGGTATATAGATATATATATATATATAATTAATTTTATAACTGGATACTCATCCTAGGTAAGATGAGAGTATCCAGTGATGAAGACGACTGTGATGATTTTTTTTGTTTATGGGTTGTGTGGGGTTGGGTGAAAAAGGGGAAAAGAAAAATACAATTAAAATTGTTGGTGATGACAATGATGACGAAAAATTGTATTTTTGTACTTTGGGGGGTGGGTGTGGGATGTGTGGCAGTTGTAGCATTTATGCATTTTGTGTGGCAGTTGTGGCACTAAAAATTTCATATTAATATATGAGATATTAATATCAAATTATTCTTGGAATTTATTCATTATCCATTCATTATTTTCATCTCTGACTATTTGATAGTAATCTAGTGTTTTTTGAACGGGGTTTTTAATTTTACCAGACTTCACTAAATCATAATATTGTTGTTGTTTTTCAACAAGCGTTCCGCGGGGCTTACCAACCCCCCTTTTTTCAAATATCTCTTTCATTTTTTCTTTATCCTTTTCATCATCAACTTTTTCAACAATTTCGGGTTTATCAAGTTTTTTTGAGAGTTCCATCAATCTATGATTAAAACCATTAACCTGATTATGAACTGAATTTATTCTGTCAAGTATTCTTTGTAAGAGATTAAAATCTACGTTGTCTAAAGGCATTTTGTATATATCATAAATTAGAAATTTCTTAATATTTATTTAATTAGTTATTTATTTAAATGTTTATCGTTAAAAATGATTAGGAAATACAATTATATAATCTAATCATTTTTTTATTTGTTTTTAGTGGATTTTATTCTTCACCAGTTTCAAGAGAGTTCATACTGTAAATGCAACTGCTACAACAAACGAATTCATAAATTCATCTTCTATTGCTGAGAAATGGCAGTCGTGCAACTTGGGGAGAAAAAAACTAATTAACAGTCATATGCAGGATTGATGCCCTTTACGCTTTTCTATTTATAAAGTTCCATCAATAAATAATAATATATTTTTTAATTTCTAAGTATATTATAATATTTCATGCATAAACTTGAACCACCAAAAATAGAACCGATTAATGTAAAACAGTATGAGTTCAAACAATCACCATATCCACAGGCAGATAAGCTACCATTTAGAAGCATCATTGTCTCTGCATCTCAAGGCGGTAAAGGCATTCTGATACAAAATTTAGTGTTGAAGATTTATAAAGGTTGCTTTGAGAGAATTTATATCGTATCACCGACAGCTCACATTGATGAAGCTTATAAATCTGTAATAAAATATATTGAGAAAGAATTGAAAGTAGATAACAAGAAAGAACAATATTTATTTGATGAATATAATCCCGAAAGTTTGACACATATCATTGACACACAACATAAGGTAATAGAATATCAGAAGAAGATGAAAATGAATAAATTATTTAGTTGCCTATTAATAATTGATGATTTTGCAGAAGACAAGACATTTATGAGATATTCTAAAATCCTCCATGGGCTCTATACTAAAAGTAGGCATTTCGGTTTATCAGTCATAACTGCTTCACAGAAATACAACGCATTAGCTCCGATAGTTCGTTTAAACACATCATCGCTATACATATTCAAGTTAAAAAATATGGCTGAAGTGGATGCTTTTGTTCAAGAACAGTCGGCATTGGTTGATAAGAAAACCGTATATGACATTTACAAACTAGCCACTGAAGAACCATACAGTTTTTTATTTGTGAAATTAAGAGAGAGTGATGTTAATAAAATCTTTATGATTAGATTAGAGAAGGCTATACATATTGATACGTCAAAAAAAATTTAATCATATTATTTCAATATAATATCATTAAATAATACTAAAGTTCATACAGTCCAGTTTTGGAGAAACTAAGTGAATACGTTCTTTGTCTTTGCTTTGTAGTTCCTCAATTTCATTTATCAGTTCCTTCATTGCCATTACTATAACTTTATGATTAACATTTAGTATTTGGTTATTGATTTCATCAACATCTATATCAACTTCTTTTATTTGTTTAATATATTCATTTTCTTTTTTCTTTTCTTTCTGAAAATAATTGCCCATATTATTATACTATATATTTTTATTCTTTACTTTTACTTTTGGCTTTTGCTTTAGGCTTAGGTTTGTCAAAATCTTTAATAAAATTTTCAACCTCAAATAAACGTGCTTCTGAATGTTCTATTCCATACACACTCCCCACAATATACTGTTTAATTTGATGTAGTTTAATTTTTTAACATTACGGCTCTCATAAACAATATTTTCCCATTCATCAGGAATTACATTAACTAAATCATCTGCTATAAACCCTATATGGTTTTTATTAACTCCTTTTTCTTTTTCATCTAACATTTTGAAAGTTTTAGGTTCAATTGATTTTAATATATCTGTAAAATCATTATCAATAGTTTTGATATCATACTTTTTAGTTTTATCAGATGTATCAACAAGCTCCCCAGTCAGCGTGTATGTTGCTTCAATCTGAACGTCGGTAGTAATACTTAATTCTTCAACATTATGTTTATATTTCATGTATAAAACTCTACCGTCGTCTGTCACATTACCACCATAAAATAAAGTGTCTTTATCATAACTTCTATTTAAAAATTCATTAGCATAACATTCCTTGGCAGATATATTAACAGTGTCACCTAATAATACAAAAGGTTCAGAGTTTATATTTGTTAATTTAAAAAAATCAGTTCCGTTTCTTTTTACAGACATATCAACATCACCATTAGTATCAATATTTCTTGCACCTAATGTTGTAGTTCCGTTAAGTTCAACTTTACCATTTCTTAAATACATAAAATCAATTCCATTTCTTCTAAATGTAGTATCGCTATTTTCTAAACTGTCATAAATATCTGATTGACATCCGGTTAATAATCTTGTTCTTAAATATGTTCCACCTAATTGAATATAATTAAGACCATTTCGTTTAATATATAAATCAACATTATCTGTTGTATCAACTACATCTGTTTCAATACCTGTATCAGTATTTATTAAACCTTTTACAGCAAGTGATTTACCCGCAACTGGAAATTTATTTATAGAGCAATTAACACTTTCAGTATTATTACCTAACATAACATCACCTTTTGAAAAATAATTTAAATGAAATCTATGAGCCACCCCACCAGTACTATAACAGTCCATATGATTACCAGATGATACAGATATATAATCACCACTAGCATCTTCTAATTTCATTTGAACTCCATCTGATAAAACTGTTAATGCTTTGGATACTTGAACTTTATTATCTACTGATAAAGTTAAATAAGGAGTTCCATTTCGTTGTAATACTACATCACTTGCCCCATTTGAATCATAAATATTAGATTGAATTTTATAAGTATCATCAATTAAAACATTTCTTAATATTCTTAAATCTTCTTGAATATGTCTATAAACCATAAAAGTTAATCTGCCATCTTCGGTTGTATTAGCACCATCAAAGGATAAATCTTCTGTCATGTGTCTAACTCTAAATCTATTAGCAAAGCAGTCATCACCATGAACCGCAGTAGAAGTTATAACATCACCTGCTAAAACTGCTCCTGTATCCATATTTACTTTTTTGTAAAATGTTAATTCTTCACTTGTTCTATTATAAGTTAAAAAATTAACTTCTCCATCTCCTGCAATATTTCCACCGTAAAATTCAGTATGCATTGTAGTGCTTCTTGGTTTAATTTCATTTACTTTAATTGTTGGTGTTTTTATTGAATTGCCCCATGGTATAACTAATTGTGGTTCAGTATCAACTTCATCTTCATTGCGGGTTATAACAATATCATTATCGCCATCGCTACTTATAGCATTTGTTGTAATGCTACCACTCACTTTTAAATTAGTGCCTTCAATATCTTTACTAACTAAAATATCATCTTCTGTTTTTCTAAACCTCATAAATTCAAAACCGTTTTTCAAAAATAAAACGCTACTATCATCAAATGAATTCTAAGTATTTGCTTGAACTTGTGCGGGTGCAACTAAATTGATACCAGCATTTAATTCTAAACTAGAATTTTTTGCATAGAAAATATCAAATGTATTTCTTTTGAATGTTATATCGCTAATACCATAACTATCAATAATATTTGTTTTTACATCATTGCTCACATTAACATTACTACACTGAACAAAACTATTACTGTCAATTGATGATGCTAAAAAATTACCGTTGATTTCTGCATCGCCACTAACATAGAAATCTTTATCTGATGCTACTGCGTTTAATATAATCTTAGAGTTGCCTAATACATGACCTATGCGTAATGTTCCTGACATATCTTGTGGGTTATCTTTGTTTAATTTATTGAATATTAATGTATCTACTTCTGTTTTATCATAATAATCAGTTAAGTCTGCACTACCACCTCCACCACCACCACCATTAGCCACTGCTGTATCAACATAGCTTTCTGTTGCTAAATTTGATGAACCAGTAATTTCTAACTTAATAAATTCGTGTCCTATATAACTTGTTGTGCCATCTAAACTTACCATTAATATAAATATTTTAGATAATATTTATATAAATTACCGTTTCTTAACTCTTGGAGCAAAAATGTTTTTACAAAGGTTGTTGTATCTCTCTTGCTTTTGTTGAAGCATTTGCTGGTGTAATAGTTGATAATGATTAGTTATATCAGTTAATGGATTTGATGGTTGTTGTGGTGGAACTCGTTTATCACTCGTTACTTCGTGTGGTTTTTTCTTTCTTCTTATGATTACTTCTTCTTCGCTACTGCTATCTGAATAATACACTTCTGGGGGCGGTTTTGGTTTTGGTTGTTCTTTAGGTTTTGTTTTTGGTTTTGGGTTTGCTTGTTTCTTAACTGGTTTCGGGTCACAGTTATGACTATAACGAAGGTTCTTATAACTCATTGCCTTATCACATTTA
>VSDK01022655.1:116152-157080 GCA_009767595.1 Symbiodinium kawagutii
TTCTTCTACAACTTCATTTGTTGGTTCGCGTATGCTACGCGAAACTTCGTGTTCAGGTTGTGCTTCTTCATTCGCTTCTTCAATTGGTTCAAGTTCTGGGGGTTCTTCTTTGACTTTGGCGACTTCTTCATTAATATCAACTACTCTAATAGATGATGATGCCATATATACAATATATATTTTTCTTAATATTTTCTTAATTTAACTGAATTAAGAAAATATTAGTATATTTATGGTTAATTTTGTTTCTTAGTAGGTTGGAGTAGCTAACAATAATGCGAACTGCACAGGTATATCATATAAATTCATAACTGTTCCAGTCTCATTTGTAATCTTAAAATCTAAGCGTTTTAGATTTCTACCTCCTATATTAATAAAGTCCTCATGATGTGGAGCCTGATTGTCATTGATGATACCACCTAACTGTTCAGTGCATAGAACCTTTTTAATGATGCTTGATGAATATGAATTAGGAGCTGAATAATGATAATCTGATAAAGTGTTAGAAGTAATGAACACATAACGGAAAGGAACTAAATTTAAATAAGATGAAGTCCAGGTAGCTATAGGATTTGTAGGAACAAAATTACTCAACAAATAGTTTATTGATACTGGTTTTCTACTGTCATAATTTCAAGTGCCAGTATCCCAGGCACCATTCACATAATTTTGTAATTCGTCGTCAGTAGGAATTTTTATTGTATAACTTAAACCATCCTTAACCTTTATCTCTACTGTTCTTATGGCTGATGAATATGAATAAACAAATATACCACCTGCTGATAAATCTGTTGTATTGCTATTCATACCCTCTAGCATGTCAAAACACAATTGTTCCGCAAAATGAATTTTGTTTCCTAAGTAATGTCTAAAATTTTTGACTAAAGTATCACCATCAAACACCATAACATACACATATTCATAGAAGCCTACCTCAGTCGTTTTCCACACTGCGGGGATTGAAACATCAGTAATATACAATCTCGTATCATCGGGTAATTCAAGACTCTCGTTTAATTCAATTGAAAAATCTGCAGATGATTTAGATTGATTGTTTCTATACTTACTATCTATAAATATTTTCTTATACACTAATTTATTACTCATTATTATATTATTGTTTATATTTTTTATATTTAATAATATAAATTAAATGATTGGAATTGCTTCAGGAGTTGGCAGAGTTGCTTTAAGCAATGCTATTAGACAAGTCATCAGACAATTTGGAAGAGAAACCTTAAATAGAATTATTGCAGGTGAACGGATTGAAGATATACTTACAAGAGACCAGATAAGAGAACTAGCAAAAAAGACTGGTAAAGTAGCATTTGATGAATTAATAAGATTAGGTAAAGAAGAATTCAAAAAAGATACTGAAAAGAAACAAGAAGATTTAAATAATAGAATGAATAATTTTGCTAAGAACTTAAATGAGAAATACAGACAGAACACGACACTATACAAAGAAGAGAGGAACATACAGAACAAAAACAAGATTGAAGATAGACAAGGTTTAACAAATGCTTACAGAAGTCCATCAGGTATATACAGAACGGGCAACACTTTATATATCAGTGGAACAGGGGGTAAAGATGGAGATTGGGAGAAGGACTGGATTGATAATTTTACAAAGTTGCCTTTTAGAAACGCACATAACACTCAAAAGTATAAAGATGTTATGGAAGCACTTGAGAAAAATCCCGATGTTACTAGATTAGTATCACATTCCCTTGGGTCGGCAGTAGTAAATAAAATTAATGAAGAACAGCCTAACAGATTTTCTACATCAACTTATGCAACACCAACAATAAAACCCAGAAGGAAAGGGAAACAAAATCCCAAAAGATTAGATTATCGCAATCCGAACGATATTGTTAGTGCATTAGACAGTTATGCAGAAACAAGCAATTTTAAAGATTGGAACCCATTAATAGCACACAGTTATAAACAGTTTGAAGGAAACGGTTTGTGGCATATACATCCTACAACACATATATCAAATGGCATAACACCTAATGAAGGTATTAAAATGTAATATTAAATAATTAAATAATTAAATATATAATATTATAATATGTTTTCTTATTGTTGTATGAATGTTTTAGAAAAAGATGTTAATGAATTGAAAATAAAAACTGACATGCAAAATAAACAAATAAATAATATATATGAGTTACTGGAGACCTTAACAAATGAAAGTAAAGCAAAAAATATTCTAGAACATTTTAATAATAATGTTGAACAGAAAACTAATGATGCAACAACAACCACCAGTGTTATTTAATAAAGGTAATTCTAGCTATAGGAAACTAGAGAAGGCAATGAAAGAACCTGCAAGAGAATATGAACAAGTTAAAAAGATGGTAGAGGAAAATGGTATAGAAAAATCTAAAAATGATATAAAATTAATTCCACATCAAAATAAGAATAATATTAATATTAAATCTAAAAAATAAAATTTCTAAAATGAAATATATAAGTTATGGATAATTTAGTAGCTGAATCAACCGATGTAGATATTCCAGAATTAAATTTCGGATTGCCACAGACGGCACAATTTATTACTGATAGAAGGCAAGTAAATTATTTTCCTAGTGGCGCTTCATCCTATTCGCCAAAGGATAACAAGAATATAAGATTTTACATATCAGGAGATGCTAATCAATACTTAGACCTATCCAGTGTGAGATTGTTCGCAACACTTCAAAACAAAAATGGTGACCATGCTAAATTTTTAAGACCATTAGGTGGCTTACATGCATTCTTTAATAGATACCGTTCAACAGTAGCTGGGCAATTGCTGGAAGATATAGTAGAGTATGGGCGTCATGTTGAATTGTATAAATCATTTAAGTCTAAAGATGTTAATGAAATGGACGACATTGAAAGCTCTGCTAATCCTAGCTGGGATGCAGATTGTCACAAATACGCTAATGGACTTGACAACTTCTTACAGTTAGATAGCATTGAAGATGGAAGAGTAGTAGGAGACCCAAACAAGGCAACAACAGGAAAGACAGATGGCGATGGAACAAATGGAAACCCTAAAGCCATAATTAATGGATACACTAACGGCGACCACAACGAATGGGGAAGACTAGGAAGTCGTCCAACACGACACACATTGTCAGGAATTCCCGGCAATGGAAAAGTAAGATTAGGGCATAAACCAGTATGTGGATTGTTAGAGAGTAATTATTATTTACCTCTTCGTGTAGCTCCTTTAGAATTAGAATTTACTGTAGTCAGTGATGGCAATGAACCCGTTATTGTTCCTCAAGGCGATGGCGTAACACAAACTGACAGAAACGGTTATTACTTCCAAGATGGTAATACAGCAACCGGTGATGACTGGGTTTTGACTGGTTGCTTCATTCGTGCTGATACCGTTACCTTAGACAATACGGTGGATAATTCTATAACGTCGGCACTCTTATCTGGAACTAGCCTTAAGATGGTAATACCTCAATACCACACAATCACACAAACTTTCAACACTGGCGGTGGAGAGATTAACATGAATATTGTCAAATCTGCTTCAAAGTTATCACATGCATTCATTACCCTTTACCGACAACCTAAAACTGGTGAAAGATATGGATATTTTAGACCCGATAATTATTTACATAAGCGTTGGAATTACTTTTATAATACAATGATTAACAGTGAAATCAATGATGGTATGAACCCCGGCACTAACCCAGAAGAAGTAGGACAAGGATTTGCTGATAGCACTAGGGCATTAAGTTGGCAATTACAAATTGGAAATAAGAAGTATCCCGAATTTGAATGCCAGAGTTTAAGTGAAGCATTCTATTTTTTGAGAAGAACTGTTAATCTGGTAAATCCAGAACAGAACAGTTTAAACATCAGTTATAATCAATACAGAAGTAATAAGTTTGTCATAGGTGTAAGTATGGAAAAGATGCAATCCGTTAATTTCACATCAGTCAATACAAAAATGGGGAGTTTAATCACTTTCAAATTAAAAGGAACTGATAATACAATTGCACCAGCTGAAGAAGTGCAAGAAATCTTCGTGCATTTAATTAACGAAAGCATCTTAGAACTGCGTTCTGATGGGGCTTTGGTTTATGATTAGAAATAATATTTTCTAAAATAATTATATAATAATGTTTCACAAGAAGAAGAAAATACAAATGAAATGGAGAGCAAAAATGAACCAACTGACTGGCAAAGCATCAGGCACAGGGATGTTCAAACGTCAAGATACCAATTACATGAAATGGTTAAAAGAACAACTGGATGAGAAGGAAACAAGAGAAAAATTAATATACTATCAAAATGACTTAAGAATGGCAAACGAAAGGGCTAATTACAGAAACCAGATTGACAGAATGAGTAGCGAAATACAACGAGATAATCTTAACCACAACTCAATAGAACAATTAAACAGACAACAGGAACAATTTAGAGGATTAAGATTTGGAATGCATTAAATAAATATTTTTTCTAAAAATATTTATATAATGGAAACAGCAAAATTGGAAAACATTAATAAGTTCAGTAAGCTAGGACTTCGTAGGCGTCCTACCTATGAAGAAATTATAGGGTTACTTGATGAAAATAAAACTATTACAGGTAAATTACCTAACAGAGATGCAACATTTTTTCGTAATTCACCAGAGGGTAGTTTCTTTGATGGACCTAACTATCTTGAAGAACTAAAGGAGCAACAAGAAAGACTATTATTAAGACAGATGAACGAAATATTATTAAGAAGGAATGCGAGAACTGCAGGTAGAACATTTCACACCGAACGCTTTAGAACACTACCATTACAATCACCAACAATAGCACAAGCACCTATGCAAGTTGATGAAGAAGGGGGCTTAAGTGGCTTTGCAACTCCTTTGTCTAATGCACCGCCACCCAGTGCAAGGATAATTCAGGGAACGCAACTACACACAGAATTTCAACAAAGACTAAACGCATTAGCCCAAAGAAGACAAGAAACAGCAACAAACCACGCACAAGGTATAGCAAACCAAACAAGACAAACATTAGCAGAACAACTAGCAAACGTGCAACCACCTAGACTAATACCAGAATTTCATCAGTTGTCTAGTGGCAACACCGATGATGAAGCAACACAAATCAGAGCAAGAAGAAGAGGTTTATTTTCGGAAGAAGCACAATCCAGTATGGATACATCAAACAAACCAAAGAGAAGCGAACCAGAAACAAGAGTTGAACCAAGAGGAAAAGCAGGACGACCAAAAATGTTTAAACATGGAACTGAAAGACCAACCGCCGAAAAAAGAGATGGTAGTGACCCTGAAGAAGAAAGACCCACAAAACGCGAAAACAGAAGAAAAGAAAAACAGAGGCTCAAACAAGAGGCTATAATTGATAGAGAACAACATCATAAAGAAGATGCTAAATCAGTTACAGAAGGATTGAAAAAAGCATCAACTGCCAGTGCTAGTTCCAAAGAAAAGAAAGCTAAAGAAGAAAAGGAAGAAGAACCTAAAGAAGAACCTAAAGAAAGGAAAGGAAGCAAAGTAAGAACTACCATTCACAAACCCATTATACCTAGCAAGATGGGAATACAGAAATTATATGAAGAATTTAATAACGCGAAAAATAAAAATATCATCACGCCAATAGAATTCATTGAGTTCAACGATATATTTAAAGCATTTAGGACAGCAAAGGGAGCAGATAAAAAGAAATACACCAACCAAGCAAAAGACCTTTACAAAAGAGTTTTATACAATAAACTTAAAAAGAAATATGAGGAAGAGAATGCGTAAAATATTATTTTTGTAAAAAAGATTTAAAGAAATATATATATTAATATATATAATTATGACATCCACAAATGCATCAAAGATGACAAGTGTATTACCCGAAGAAATGAGTTTAGAAGAAATCAAAGAGCAATTAGCACTATACAATATATTATATTATCAGAAAAGAAGACATGAAAAGGAATATATGAAAACCAAAAGAACTAGTGCATTGAGATACCACAGAAGAAAGAAGATGAATGAGATGATTGAAAAAGGAGAACTTGATATCAAACAAATTAATTTAAAAGACATTGATTACAACAAAAGAGAAGACAGTGAAGATGATAAAAACAAAGTAAAATCAACAAAACCTAGAAAATATAAAGGCGAAGTATTCAAAATATTAAATGCTGAATAGATAATATAATATAGTATTATATAATCTATTTTATAATGAGTGATAGTAAGCAAAAAATAATTCATGATATATATTACGATAGAGCTGGCTTTGGTTCCAAGAAAACAACATATGAAGACGCTAAGAAGAAAGACCCATCAATAAAGATGTCTGATATTGAAGATTTTTTCAAAAAAAATGTTGAAATCAAAAAAAGACCTACTAAATATAATTCCTTCGTAGCTCCGCACAATAAACATACTTATCAGATTGACTTGACATTTTTTCTCAGAGATGATTTTAAAATAAAACAAAAATTCTATATCGCACTGACTTGCATTTGATGTTTTAAGTAAGTATGCCGTGGCAATACCGCTTAAAAGTAGAGAAGCACCTGACATCATAGCGGGAGTGATGGAAGCAATCCAAAAAATGGGAGGGAAAAGCGAAATAATCTATACAGATGATGAAGGAGCATTCAGAGGAGATTTATTTAAAGAGTTTGTTGAAGGTGAGGACATTGAATTGTATAGAACTAGAGGCAAAGCAAATTTTGTTGAAAGATTTAACAGAACTCTAAAAGACATGATTTTTAAGAGGCTTGAGGCAGATGAAAAAAAAGGTAAGGAGAACTTGCAATGGGTGGATTATTTACATGAAGTGATTTTAACATATAATAATAAAATGGTGCATTCTGCAACTGGGCTCACGCCAAATGAAGCAAGAAAAGAAAAGAACGAATTGAAAGCAAGGATGAGTGTAGCAAATAAAGCAAGAAAGGAGCGTGTATATCCAGAGCTAGAAGTGGGTGACAAAGTCAAGATATTGAGGAAGAAAAGAACCGGTGAAAAAGAAAGAACAAGTCATTTTTTACAAGGAGAATATACCGTAGAGGCTATTAATACAAAATTAAATCAAACATATTTCACATTAGAAGGATTTAATAGACCACTCATGCGAAATGAATTAGTGAAAGTATAACCTGTAATATTTTTCTTGTAAAAAAAGTATTTAAAGAAAAAATCATATATAAAATATATAGATTATTTTATTATGGATGATTTTGTGAAGAAACATATTTCTGATTTAAAAAAAATAAAGACTAAACTTATCACTGACAAAACCACTCAAGCAACTAAAAAAAGAATTGACCAAATTATACAGCTTTATTCAGATAGGAAGATTGCTAGAGTATCCACTGCTGAAAGGTTCATTAAAGGCTTGACATCCACTGATAAAAAAACTTATGACAAAACATTCAATGAATTCAAAAATAAAATTAATGAATGGAATAATGCATCAACATTAAGTGAGAAAATGAAAGAAAGAAAGAAAAAGAATGAGAATAAAACATTTTTTGTTGATTATATGCTTTATACATATTTTAAGGGAGACCCAAAAAAAGAGGGCATTAAACAAAAACCATCCTTTGTCCATCAAGGAGTTTATTATTTCACTACCTTTTTTGAAGCCACTAATGCTACAATTTCCGCGTCAGATTTTCCTAATGATGTGATAGGCAAGAGAACTTTTAGGTGGGAAAATGCTGATGATATACCAGATAAGGATAAACACAATCCTGTATATTTAAGCCTGATTAAGTTACTCAGAACTAGTGAAGAATTTAACAACACACTTGATAATTTAACTCAGTATTATGACAACATAGGTTGTATCAAAATAAGGGCAGTAGAAGAAATTAAGAGCAACGGTGAGAGAGTTAATATTTTGAATGAAAACTTGAGAGAAGCTACCAATGTGGATATATACTATCATTACATCAATACGCCTTTAAAGACAGACGCAGATACAATCAAAAAAGGAATTGAAAAAGGGCACTATATTGACAATGTCTGTTGGAGAAATGCTTTAATGGATTTTTATTCTGAGACACTGATGAGAGACAAAGCCAAAAAGAAATTAAGTATAGAAAGGATAAGTGAGATTATAGGCAGAGATGATTTTACTGAAAAGGGGGCTTCCATTAATGAAATGGAAAAAGTATTCATTGAGTTTAATATTCAAGCAAGGATATTCAATTTTTTTAATCGGTTAATTTATAAATATGACCCGCCAAAAAGAAACCACCACATTAAATGTTTTTATGCACTAGTCAAGAACAATCATATTTATTCTTTAAATCATGACCTTAAAACGCTTCAACAGAAGAACATACAGTCAATGCCTGTAGTGAGAGCATCCACCGACTACTACATAAATGAGATAGAAGAACCACCTAAGTATAAAATGATATCTGATATTAATGACATCTTAAAAATTGAAATACCCGAAGATGTTAATGAAATATTCCTAGTAGCAAGACACAATGACCTCACAAAATTATATTTTGAATTTGTAAGTAGTGGCTATGAACCTTCTATTACACACCAAGCGGGGATAATCACAGACATAAAGGCAAGATCTAATAAAATAACTTACAGAATAAGAACACAAAATTTAATCAAAAATTCTGCTGATGGATGCATAGCCATTGATGATGAAGATGTATATAACAATATGAGCTTAGCTATGTTCAATTTTAACAAGGCATTGTTCAACCCTTTTCATAAGTCATACTATTCAGACATTGATGTTAAGATATTGAATGAAAGCAGGACCGTTGTTCCTAATGGGATACTATGTTTTCATAAAAAGATACCTAAAGCAATAACTGAGATTGATATAACTAGAGCATTTACTCACCCATTCCTCAACATTAATAAGATAATGGAATTTTGTCAGTTTGATAAGTGGAAAGTCTATGATGATACAGTAGATTTTGATAAACTAAATGACTATACAATATTGTATGTAGAAAAGTCATTCTTTTTAACAAGTGGCATGATATTATTTAATAAAAAATATTCTATAGTTTATAAAGCAGTATGGGATAAAATTACTGATGAGAGATTGAAAAAAAGAACTAAGATACTAGCATACAAGGAACCATGTAAAACTCATAATGTCAATTACAGAGATATTCACAATCAACTGATGAACACAAAAATAAGTGATGACATTGAAGAAGACAAAATGATTAAAAAATTGATTGGTGTTGTCAATTACGGTTTGTTAGAGAAAGGGGGCTCAACAGCTCACAAGAGTTTTCCATTTAAACATTTGGGGGAGGCTCTTGAAAATCAAGCAGCGAATGGAGGAAAGCTTCACAAAATAACTCAGATTGAAGAGATGGACGGTTATGAAAAAGAAACTCAAAAATGCTATATCTTGAACTTAAAGGATAAAGCAGAATTGAAAAACGGTTTTCGTTGGATTAAGGAATTGATTTTGCAGATGCATAATCTTAATATGTATAATGCCTATCATAAATTGAAGAAAAATAATATTCAAGTATATAGCGTCAAGACTGATGCAATGACTATTGATACATGTAATGTTGAGAAAGTTATGAAGATATTAGATTTTCATCATGATGTTGGCGGGTGGAGGGTGAGCAAGGAAAATGATGATATCATGCCTCCATCTGTTGATTATAGTATAGTTGAAAATGAATATGTTAAAATACCAGTTATTGAACACAGTAAGGAGTTATATGTTAACGATGAGTATGACACAGATAATATCATTGATGAGCATGTCATACCACATAACCCAGTTATCATAACAGCAGATTTCGCAGGAAGCGGTAAGAGTTATATTTGTCAAAGGATGGCTGACAGAGGTTATAATGTTATATTCATCACTCCTACTAATAAGCTACTTCAAGAATTTGAAGGGGAAGCTTTGACAATACACAAATTTTTCGGAATATCTTTTGGTGATACTTACTTAGAACCATATGATTACTCAGAGCATGATGTGATAGTATTTGATGAAATCTACTTCTCTAGCAGAAATACCTACTGGAGAATAAAGCAGTTTGTAGAAGAGAATAAGGGCAAAAAAATTATCATTGCTACCGGTGATGCTAAGCAACTCAAGCCAGTCCAAGAACTGACTAATACTAAAGACCATGAAGAATACACAAATGATATTATTAGTGATATTTTTGAATATAATATTAACTTAAAAATATGCAAGAGATTGCATAAACAAGAGGATAGAAATAAATTAATTAATATTAAGAAAGATATTTTTGAAAATAAATTATCAGTTAAAGCAATCATTGAGAAATATTTTTCTTACACTGATAGTATCACGGCATCTCCTAATAACATTGCTTTTCTAAATGATACTTGCAAAAATGTATCTAATGAAATCAGGAAGTTAGAAAATAGAAATGCTGAATATTGTGTTGGAGAATACTTAATCTGCAGGGAATACACTACTACTGCTACATCAGTATTCAACGTAAATTTTAAATACAAAATTGTTCATATAGGTGAAGAAGTTATGAAGCTAAAAAATGTTAAGACTGAAAAACTTCAATCACTAGAGATAGCTAAAGTGAGGAAAGCATTTATATTCGCTTCTTGTTGCACCGCCCACTCTATGCAAGGTTCATCAGTGGATACTGATATCACAATTTTTGATTATAATCATTTTTTAGTAAGAAATTATCCCGAATGGCTTTATACATGTATCACTAGAGCTAGGGATTTAAATAGAGTAAAATTTTTCAAATACAATAATGATACAGAAGATGAATTAAATAAACAAAATATATTAAGTTATTTTAATAGAAAAATTGAAAGCTATAAAGTTCAAGATAGGAAAGCTAAAAGGGAAATACCTAGAGAAGGCTATGTAAATGCACAGTGGTTCATAGATAACATTACTAACCAGTGTAATTATTGCGGTTGTGGCTTCACACTTGATATTAATAAAGGTAATGTAATGACTAATCTCACATGCCAAAGGGTTAATAATGAGATAAGTCATACATTAGATAATTGCATTGCTTACTGTAAGAGATGTAACTGTAGCTGTCATTAATATTTTTGAATAATATTTTTTTTCTTGTAAAAAAGTATTTAAAGAAAAAACTATATTAATAATATATAGTGAAATGTTGTTCAACTATAGTAAGTGCGAATGCTGTAAGAGTAAGAGGAAGGAGGTAAGTTTTACATTTTACGATGTATTACCTGCAAATGTTTGTGATATGATAAGTGAGTATAATGTATATTGCAATCAGTGCTGTATAACTAGAGACCTTGAAACGTTCTTTGTTGAAGAGCATAAGGATAAAGGATATACAAAATTTCAGATGCAACTGAAATTCTTTATGAAGCATCAGCAGAGGTTTCCAATTTGTTTTTATTGGAAGATAGGTAAAAAGTCATTTGAAAAAGAAGTTGATAAATTCTTTAGCAATGAGGAATTAATTAAGAGATTTGGAGGTGCTGATAAGATTAAACCATACAAAGCATTTGTTAAAAAACATCGTGCTTTGTTTGATGCAATTGATTGGCATTTATTAAGCAAGGACAAAATAAATGAAGTCTTAAATGAATTTGGAGCAAACAAATATTGTATATGGTATTATTACAGCACTAAGTATAGAATTTCTTTATTGATTTCCTTATTCTTTTGGGAATATATTTATGCTATAATTGGTGAAAATAATATTAAATATATTAAACTAGATGATATTGATGAATATTTAGATTATATATTTGAAGAATTATTTCCTGACTATTATTTTGAAAATTAACTTATTTACAATAAAATATGTTTATTGTAAAAAAGTATCTAAAGAAAAATTATGTTATAATAGTAAGTAAGTATCATGGTTTCAATTAAAAAGAAATGTGAGCATGGAACGCAAATTGGATTTTGCAAAATCTGTGGCGGTAGTCAAATCTGCGAACACAACAAAGTTAGAGGTAGTTGTAAGCAATGTAAAGGAGGGTCAGTATGTGAGCATGGAAAAATAAGAAGTGTTTGTAAAGAATGTGGTGGTGGTTCAATATGTGAGCATGGTAAGTTGACAAGTAAATGTAAAGAATGTAAAGGCGGGTCTTATTGTGAGCATGGTAAGTTGAGAACATCATGTTTAGCATGTGGAGGTGGTTCAATATGTGAGCATGGTAAAACGAGAGCGATATGCAAAGAATGCGGTGGTGGCTCATTATGCGAACATAATATACCTAGAAGTGTATGTAAGCATTGTAGTAATAATCTATGCGAACATGGTGTTTTAAAATATTCTTGTAAAGATTGCGGTAGTATTAAGTTCTGCGAACATGGAAAGCAGAAGCATTTTTGTGTTGATTGTGGTGGTAAGGGAATATGCAAACACGGCAAACAAAAACAAACATGTGTTGATTGTGGTGGTAATGGAATATGCGAACATGGCAAACAAAAACAATTCTGTCCAGACTGCGAAGGAAATGGAATTTGTAAATCTAGAAAAGAACCATACCACACTGGATGCAGAACAACTGGCAACAGAAAACTAAATGGATTTTGCGCTCATTGCTTTGTAAATATTTTTCCCGAAAATCCAAGAGCACTGACAATAAGGAAAAAGTCTAAGGAAATACAAGTAATGACACATGTATTTTCAAAATATGAAGGTTTTAAAAATGACAAACCTTTTTATGTAGATTTACATGGTGGATGCTGTGCTACAAAAAGGAGAATAGATTTAAGAAAACTTATTAATAATACAATGTTATGCATTGAAGTGGATGAAGACCAACATAAAAAATATATCAAAGATGATGAGAGAAATAGATATGATGATTTATTTATGGACTTTTCAGGCAAATATATCTTTATAAGATATAATCCTGATAAGTTCATAGATAAATATGGTAAATCAAAAAATCCAATGTTCAATACAAGAATGGAAGTTCTAGAAATGAATATCAATAAACACATTGAAAGAATACAGAATGAAGACAATAAAGACTTAGTTGAAATACACCACTTGTTTTATGATGAATAAATTAATCCCTTAACTCGAATAATAAATTATTATTAGAATTATGTTATAATCTTTTCTATTTACATGGGCTTGCCCATCCCCTTGGCATCATTATTCCCCAAAAAGATTGTTGAATAATTTTGATGCATATGATTTTTTCGGGGGTTTGTTGTTCAGCCTGGGGATGGGCAAGCCTACTTCTAGCTTTAACCATCTTTATTCACCATCATCAACCATGGTTAGCTATCAACCAGTTTCAACCACTATTAACCATGGTTCACCATCATGATCACCAAGCCATCCTAAGCAACGCCGCCAAGGTGCGAAGGTCAGCTCGGGAACTGCCATGCCCACCACGCGCGGTGCCTTGGTTCGACAGTTGATGCGGTTGATGGTTGGTTACTGATGGTTGATTGATGATGGTCGATTAATGATGCTTGATAATAATGGTTGATATGGTGCTCAATGACTATGGCTTATGGTTGGTTAATGATGGTTAGTGAGGGTGAGGAATGGTTGATTTGTGGTGGATTAGTGGTTGGTGAATGGTTGATTCATGAGGGTTAGTTTTTGATGGTTACTGATGGCTGATAACTGGTGGTTGATTAATGATGATTGATTACTGATGGCTGATAACTGGTGGTTGATTGATGATGGTTGATTCTACAATGATGGTTCATGATCATAATCATGGTTATAGTTGCCGTGGTTGGTCAATGATGGTTGATTCATGGTTGACTGATGATTGACTAATGATTGACTAATGGCTGGTTCACGATTTATGATGCGTAATAAGCTAGCAAATGATGGGTTAACAATGAGGATAGGGATGAATCGTGTTCAATAAGGCTTCGTACTGGTTGATAATGGTCAATGATAGTGCACCATAGGGACCATAGTGGTAAATCATGGTTAGATAATGGTTGCTAAGCTGACTTGGGAGTAGCCAAGAATAGTTAATCAGCTGGGCAATAATATTGATGACCACTTCTGGACTTCACTTGTGCTTTTATGACGGCCACATTAGCTGGTTAATTAATTTGCAAGACTGGTTTTTTCATTGGCCTCATTCGATCAGCTGGTGACTGAGTTTGATGGCCAATGATGGTTCCTGGTGCCGATGATCAGAGCCGCAGCTCTGGGCCCCATTTGGCTGCGCCAGCTATCCACATCTTGCTGGCGTGATCTCATGAAGTTGGGATAGGCCTGGCTTCTTCTCCTACAAACCTCGTCCTTCAGCCATGCCCAATAATCAGAGGGCACATCAGCTAAGTCCTGCAAGTACAACCACATCTTGAAATGGTTGCAGTCTTCCACATGGACCTGCAACAGGTACATATCAGCTAAAAATATACGAGGCTTTCACCTGTGGTTGGCAACTGGATGGCGAATCATGTGATATGAGGCTCAAGTTTTAGATTTGTTTTTTGCATTATCCTGACAAATACCATCCATTCCCAACATGAACAGAGCAGGAGTTGAACCCGGGATCTTTGGGTTGCAAGGCCACCCTCCAGGGCGAGGAGGAAAGATTTTAAACTTGTTCTTAGGTCTGCAGGGCCTAAGCGTGAGTTTAAAATCTGGATACCTTGTGCTTGAAGCGCCATGCAAGGACCGGCAAAACATGGCAACTACCTCTACCACTACCACCACCACCACTACTCCTACCCCTACTCCTACTCCTCCTCCTGCTACTACTATGGCCACCACCCACTACTACCATCACTACTGTGATATTAATGGTTAAGAAGCACCGATGCCTTCACCTCCCCAACCTGCGCCGAGTGGCAACTTGCGGATGGGAGTTCATCAAATTTCCCAACACGCGCACCAACGCGGCATCCTGAGGCTCGCAACAAAGTGGTGAGGTTTACCGCTAAACCATGGGGAAACCATGGGAAAACATGGAAAATCCAGGAGAAACAATGCTGTATATGAACCAACTGTGTAGTGCAACGTTGGCATGAATCGATTATAACACTACTGGGTTGACGAATCAGTCAGTAAGAATTGATACTCGATGAACTAATTGGTAGCTGATTAACTCATGGACTGATATGGGTTGAGATTGCATCTTTGACTTCATTAGATTTAATTACTATCGAATTACTTAGATCGATTAACTTCGGTGGATAGTTAACTGAATTAGTTGCTGATTTATTGTGGATGATTATGGCTGACTACAAAGAAGCAACAGATTCACCAGCATTGACAATCATGTACTCTATGACGAAACATTTGTTAACCATCACAACAACATGTTCATTTGCAATCACCAAGCGCCCATGAATAATTATATATATTGGCCATCATTAACCAGCCGTTTACCAGCTACGAACCATCGGCAGCCTCCTGACCGTGATAGCTAAGTGCCACCAGGGTCGGTCCGGATTTCTATACTTGCTTGATCCCTACCTTTAATTATCAACCATTCAATGTGATTCTCAATCATTGAAACACTTCTAAGTTTGACTTGCAACCACGGCAGTAAAGCAGGACAATGATTTTCCACCGTTTCACCAGCATGAAATAGATCTAGAGTGTGTGATGACCCAACTTGTAAAAGCTGTTTAAAAAATAAACTCTTGGGGGCTAGTTGGCCAACCAGAGCAAGTGTTTGGAATTCTGAGAAAGAGACTCCTATCCTCACCCACAAACTTTCATCAACCATGTCATCAACTTACAACTCCAAAACGAAATCTTCATACCAACTTGTTGTATCAACAGGTGTTATCAACTGCTTCAACCATCACATGCTTCAATCATGAAACAGGGCCCCCCGTTGATTCAACAGCAGCGCTCTCCCGCACTGTATCTGGGAACCCCAACGTCCAGATTCGCTAGCGCTTGCCTGATCACCTGCAGAGAAATGATGTGAATGGCGAATTGATGGATAGCAGAATGATCAAGCAATTGGTTGATATTTAAATTTATGGCAAACAAATGGTTAAGTGGTGATTAATTTGATTCGCTGATGATCCGGGTTAACCTTTTTCCAACGTCCAGAGCTGACAACTTTGCTTCACATCATCCACAGCCTATGGGTGTAGCCATAGCCGTGGTCGAACCCCCGGTGGCTCATCCCTTGATGATCCTTATCTGGTTGATGGTTTGAATCTCGATGAAAAATATTAGTCAACCAACCATTGGTTAATGACTAATAGGGAAAGTAAAACATGTTTAAAACCACCAACCAGTAATTCATAGGCTAACCAACCAGCTATTGGGGCACACCATTTTTGGAGAAACATCAGGTGTTGCGTGTGGCACATCACATCATCCATCCTCCATCATGCTGATCGTATTCCCATATGGGGGTGGAATCCGAACCCAATCGTGACTGATCTACCGACCAGCAGCTATCACCATGATTGATCATGTTTAAACAACATTAACCACTATGAATTCTTAGAAACTAGAATTCACCGTTGTTGACCATGATTAACTTTTCTTGACATCCTATTCAGCTTTGTTTGACACTACACTCATTCTCAACGACAGTTCACCTGCTTCTCAACCATCATGAGCCATAGTTGATTGGCAAATTACCAATGGCAGAAACAGTGTATTGATCAAACACCCGTGGTTTGGGAGGTCCAGCAGGGGTTCAAAATGACGGTCATTCACCAGCAATGGCCATACACCATAAAGAACCATTCTGAACCATCATTAAGAATCACTATTCGTCACTTTATTAACCATAACAAACCATAACTAACCATAAATAAGTAGAACGAACCATAACTAATAATGACTAACCATACATAACCATAACAAACCATAACTAACCATAAATAAGTAGAACGAACCATAACTAATAATGACTAACCATACATAACCATAACAAAGCACAACTAACCATTATCATAACTAACAGCAACCAACCATACATAACCATAACTGACCATACATAACCATAAATAAGTAGAACTAACCATAACTAACAGCAACCAACCATACATAACCATAACTGACCATACATAACCATAAATAAGTAGAACTAACCATAACTAACAGCAACCAACCATACATAACCATAACTGACCATACATAACCATAAATAAGTAGAACTAACCATAACTAACAGCAACCAACCATACATAACCATAACAAACCATAAATAAACATAACCAACCATCAACCATCATGGACTAGTCGCTACTACAAACCACCACGAGAACCTCCGACACGGCTGGCACCGGCACGTCCCACCGCCCTGGCGCACCTCAGGTGTGCGCACTTCGCCAAAGGCATCCGGCATGGCCTGCAAGATTCGAAGAGTTTGGCGATTGGTAAACTGTGTGCTGTAAAAATAAAAGTGATATATATATATATATATACATGGTATATATATATATATATTATATACGTGTGTGTAAATAAACATGTAAATAAACATGTAAACATATATATATATATATGTAAATATACATGGTATATACATATATGGTACATGGTATGTAACATGGTACAGAATCAGCTTTTGATTGGTATAACAGATCGGTAAAAAAATCAATTGGTAAATGTGAGTATTGCACTAGAACGTTTCTATAGTATATAGCATTAAGTGCAACATGTGATACTGATCAATTTGTCCATGTCTTATATGATTGTTATAACTACTACTGATAGGTAACAACCAACCATCCGAAAGTCAATAGGTTTGTCAAATCTATGGTAATCTAGTTGGTTTGTGAATTGTTAGACACTATTGATATCTGTTCATCATTCAGGTATGGGTCACAACCAACCATCCGAAACAGGGGTAGATGTACATCCTGACAGCCCGACCAGTTTGGTAATTCATGGGGTGTGAACAGCTGTAGTACAGGGTTTTGACCCACAGCCATATATGTGAATACAGTATGTCTAAATATGTGCATTCTTGCAAGCATGTATGACAGGCACAACAATCACATTAATGTGTGCACGCGTGTACATCAACGGTAAATGCAGCTGTGCAACCACCCGGCGGGTAACAGGAACCTGTCTATGGAACCTTAACAACCATCAGTAGGTATATGCCAATATCAAGTACAACAAACATGTGAACATAACAACGATCAAATGCATACCATGGAGGCTCGTTTACAGCTGTGGTTATCCCCAAATCACTGCTGTGTCAAAAACGCTTCGCCATGGGACCCTGTCGAGGTATGCCCTTACAACGTTACCCTGGTGGAATGACCTCAGGAATAACTTCTGTTGCTTGGGATCTGTGATCGTACTTGCAGGGTGATTTCAGCGAAAATTCGTTCATGGACCCATATGAATGAGATATTGATCAAATCTTTTGAATGGTGGGTTTTGACCCCATACCCAAGCAACAAACTAACCAGGAACTCATCCGTTCAAGTGTTTAAACAAACCTTGGCCGTTGATAGGTTCTGTTTGGTCAAGAGCGGTATTCCCGGGTACACTCCAGCAGTATCATGGACTTGCTCGGGCGACGCTAGCAATGACTCACTTGTGTTTTCTGCCTTCCTGATTCTGATTATGGATTGCAATCATCCAGCCTATCAACCCCAGTTATTAGCAGGTGAAGCCACATGTCAATTCGCAAATCTTTCCACGGTGCATCAGGACGTTTGTTGTGTTCCACTGCTGTTGATTAGATCCAGCAATGGGCTGCTGATGATTCACCAGAATTATCAGCGGATGTTGCACCTGCATGACATGAGATGATCTTCACCCAAGCATTATTCACTGGTTGGGGGTTTCAACCAACCATTTGTTAGTAACTACTAGGGAAAATAAACAACAGTCAATCAAACCACCAACGAGTTATTCACTACCGACTTTGACACCACTCATCGATGTGTTGCTGACCAACCCAAGCTTAAGCTGGACGGCTGCAACCAAAGCAGTCAATTAGACCCCCATTAACCTATACTGACCACTGGAAACCCAAGCGACGAGTTAACAACCATGTGTTCACAGTAATGCCTGCTTTTCGATGGTCAGTGATGATTGAGGATGATTGATAATGGTACATTTTAGTTGTCGGAAATTCCTTGTTGTTGCTGCTATTGCTGTTGTTGCTATTTATTGTTGTTGTTGTTGAACCATCCACCCAAGAAGAACCCAAAAAGCACGTATCTGGTTGATATTTGTTCGTCAGGTCCAATTGTGGTGGCAAGCAACTATGATCCATCCTCTTGGTGTGGCATGGTGTGGCTTCTAACCCTGCTAGCCAACCGGTGGGGAAACCTTTGCTTAGTGACCACTCTTTGCAGCTTGCGTCATTCCCTTTAAAGGGACAGAACAACAAATGCCCCTTTCACGGCTGTTTCCGTTCCAACCATCGGCTAACCAAGCTGTTTCTAAGCAACTCAAATGGAGCTAACAACTAATAAGCAATGGGCACCTGGGTAAACATCCGCCCATCCCAAGAGATTATCATCACAGAAGGTGGCTGGAGGCTTGTTTTGGGTTGGATGAGAAAACGCTTCCCTCCAACAAAACCGTGAGATCGCCTCTGTCACCGCATCAGCGGCTTGTGGTGGTGCTGGTTATTCTTGAAGGTCGTCCCTATAAGCAACAACCATTGATCAGCATGAAACATTGCTGAGCCACTAAGCACTGTTCAGCCTTGCCATTTTTCGGCAACAGGTGTCTGACATTGCAGTACACTTGTTGATGAAAAAAATTGTTTGAGTACCTACGTTGATCAAAAAATGTGAATCCATCGATTAGTTGATAATCCAATGTTAAGTACTTAAATTAGTAGGTATGGAACTGGCTCTGTAGAAACATTGAAATATAACATCTCCTACCCAGCCACTGCGGTGAAGCCATGTGAGCGGTGCGAACAAGCGCAGCGTCAACAATATTCAATAGCCATAGCAGCGGGTAAACGAAAGTGATGGTTGTGCACCTCCTTGTATCAACTGCTGTTGCAACCCAACTTCATGAACCACAACTTCCAGTAATCGCTGGGTGTATCAATCAGTTCGAACCAATGATGATGATAGGTATACACACATGGTAACAGTCACAACCAAGAATCCCAAAAACGCTCAGGTGAGCATCTCAACAAAGACTAGTCTGCTCATTTGTAGGTGTTCACCAAGTAGGTACAGGGTACCCACGTCCATCTGTGTATGAGTAATCTCCTCGAATTACCAACCAACAACTCCAGTGGCTATGGGTCAAAACCCTGTACCCCTGGTTCCCCTATCATTAATCATTGTTTTCCCCACTATTGTTGATGATTATCCCCCATTACTTTGTTGATTAATATTGACCCATAGCCAATTACCAAGCCACAACTCAAGTGAGTTCTCACACCTAGGACCTCGCGATGTAGGCCGGGGCACGTTTACCGCCGCTGCCTCTCAAACTAGTGTCGATCGAATCCTTTGCCCATGGCCCGGCGGCGATCGTGTTGATGTTTCTCTAAGCTGCGGCTAGATCGGATGGTTGATATACTTATGCCATCATGGGTATACACTGGTTATAGTCCAACCTTGTTTTCTGGTAATCATCATCATTGCACTTTTGCTGTGGTAAAGCCGGTAGCCAACTTCAAATGTGGAGGAAAGTCATCTCTCAGCCACCACTATCTTTCCGCATCGCACGCGTTGCCCTGCTGCTGTTCCCAAGATTTCCCAAGACTCTTCCTTTAGCCTAACACCATGGCCACACTGTTGAGGGTTGGTCTTGCTTCCAAAGGGGTCTACCACCATGAAAAGTCATTGATGCCCTGCCGTCATTGCCCTGCCAAGGCGGCGGCTGCGAGAAGCAAAAGCCGAAAGCGAATAGCGATTGAGATGGCTCCTGTTTGAATCCATCAGTACCCAGGGTAGTAGCTGATCTTGTTGCTTTATATTACATCAGCCACTAGATCTTGTTGATATTCCAGGATAGTGGCTGATAAATGATGATTAATATATGCTGAAATAGCTACTCAACAGTGGATAGCTCAATAGTCACCATTCAGCAACTGTTGATTTAAGCAATGGCAATGGGACCAAAATGAAATAATGTTCAGTCTTGATTCATTGAACGGCCGCGATCAATCGGTATTCTTAATTGAACAGGCAGAATTTATGCTCATGAAATGTCGAAGTACCCAACACTGTTGATAAATTCGCTATCTATGATTATCTTGATAAATGATATGCTGGTGGCAACCAAACGACAAACACCACTTACCGGTAAATAGGAAGCTGCAGCCAAGAGATGCCATGGTTGTTTGAATGACTCAGCTGCTGATGGGCTGATCATTTCGGATCCTGGGCTCCGCCAGTTCGAGAAAACGACAACTAGTGGAAGAATTGCGGGGATGAACAAGTACACAAACATGTTGATTATGGTTGAATATGGGTGATATCAATGACCACACTTTTTGATTTTTACTTGGGTTTTGAAATACTTAATTTGTTTGTTCATCTGAGTCAGTTGTTACCCTGGTTATACGCGAAGCAACGGCTGAGTTGTTTCATGGTCAAATCACCAATCAGCTTACAATGTCCCGGACAAACTCACCACCTAGCCATGGAGTAACTTGCGAACGACTCCCAGCATTTCCAACGGGCGGTCCATCAGCCTTCCTTTTCAAGGTTCATTCATGGAGCCAGCATGAGCCAGCCTCATCAACACAAACACTGTGCTCAAAGTGTCAAGATCATCCAAGTCTTGTTCAACCAGTCAGAGAAAGTGCTGGCATCTACAATGGTTAATGAAAGTGCTCTTATCTACAATGGTTAATGATGGTTCATAATTGGATGTTTCCCGAAACAGGCGACCTCCCAAATCATCCAATAGTAACCACTTCTAATCATAAACCATCCATTTAATTTGATTAGTGCCCAGCCCACTCTGACTTCCATCCATTTTGGGGGTCCCCTATGTTGAGAAACCACCAACTAACAATGGTCAACTGCTGGTATTCATCAGCACCAGCGAACCCACCCTCCGCTTCATCGACGCGACGTGTCTTTTGCTGCACGAGGGCCACGTCTCCTTCATCACGGCACGGCCCGGGCGTTACAAGTGGCAGCTTTGTCAACTGCACCAGAGATGCTATGCTAGGTCAAACTACAGTCTGAAGTGGAGAACCAACACCTAACATACGAACAACTCATCTAAAAAACATCCCAAACACATCAAACCTAAATTGAATCAAGAAAGCTTACCTACTGTTGTATGCTCTTATTTCGTGACTCCTCGGCTCAAACTTGCTGCAGTCTCCAAAGACACCACGGGATCTAAGTGGATGACTGGACAGCACGGTGAAATTTTCTCAGCAAACTCCTCGAAGTCATCCAGAGTACTGGCACAGAAGAGCTCCAGTGAACAGGGATTGATGACTTGACAAAATGCCACACATTTGGGTCAATATTAATCAAGCTTGAACAGGGATAAATGGCTAATGATTTAATATCAACCAAACATCTATGATTAATATTGACTTGAAAACGGATAGATGGCTACGGGTCAATATTAATCAACCAGCTTTCATTGAGGATAATCACCAACAAACATAGGGAAAAGAGCCTGGTGAATGATGGGGAACCAGGAGTACAGGGTGAATTGACCCACGGCCAGATAACTAATGAGTAATCATGCTTGATGAATGACAGTAGAGTGTGATAACCAACAAGGATAGGGGATATACAAATTATATACATGACTGTGGGCCAATCTTGACAAACCAACAAAGCGGTAGGTGAACATTTCAACAGTTGGACAAGCTTCGTCAATTCAGGGTACGAGGCTATTGACTCACAACCATATACAGCTTCTGGTCTCTGTCGTGAAGAAGAGTTCTGAAGAAGAGTTACGAAGAAGACTTGTGAAGAAGAGTTATGAAGAAGACAGTTTGCAAAGAGAAAGAAGACGGAAACTGCTGTGCTGCAACTTGGGAGCAGACTCTCTTGTAAGACACCCCCACACTCCAACAAGGCGAAGTACTGGACATGTGATCTGTCAGAGACAGGCCAAAAGAAGGAGAAAATGCAAAAAAAGTACAAGTAAAAATACTAAAATAGGTAAACAGTTGGAAAAAAAAGAGACAAGGAGACAACCAAAAGCGAAATTTCTTCGTTTCAGAACTTTGCCTCCCCTTGATGTTGAGAATCATTTGTCATTGCCGCTATGAACGACTATTGAGCAGCACCAACGCGCATCAGCAATTATCAGCCAAATTCATCATGCATCATGAACTCTTAGTGGCCACTATTGAACATGTTAGCTATCAATATCGGCCTGTGTTCATGGTTGATAAGCCATCAGTAGATTAAGCACTATATCAACTAACTTTGCCACTCTTGACCGTCATTCACCAGCGTCGAAGGATCTTTACTGACCACTATTATTAACCATTCTGAACCATTACCAACTATGATTTTCCATCATTTGAGCACCACTATTGCTACTTCTACCATCATGGTTTCATATCAACATTCACCATCATCAATCCAATCATCTGGCCCTTCTTAGGCTTCATGATTAAGCTCATTAACCCTTATGAATCCATCATCATTTACCCTTATCAATCATTAATTAACATCAACCACAAACATCTCCTTGTTGACCTTCTCCCCCGCAGCTGCTACTGCACCTCACTTTTTCTCGCCCTCTGCTGGTGCTGCAGCAGCTTCGCTTTCCGCGGCAGGCGCTGGCGTGCGTGGATTCAACCTTGGAGCCAAGCCGCACTGAAGCTCAAAGACCATCAACGGTTGGTTGGCTGGAATTGGTTGGTTGGATGGTTAAGATTGGTTAAGGTTGATTAAGGATGGCTAGTTGGTTGAGGTCGATAGGTCCATGTTTAATCAGCTAGATCATGATCCACAATTTCAGGTCATCACAACCAGCGACACAAGAAAGATTGGCGGGTTGGATCGGCCCAGTTGAAAAGCCTATCAGCGGATACTGGATCCCTGCTGAGAGAGTCCATGCAGTTCATAGGATCAATAAGAAGCCAGCACTACAACGGAATGAGAATAGGTGGTAGAAGTTTTCTTTGGTTAATGATGATTGATGGTCAAGGATGTTGTACGATGGCTTAATGCCTTTGGTGGCTGACACAATACCCATGATGCTTGATAACCTGCGATAGCCAACGATTGGCTTCGTCAAGTTCACCATGGTGTACCCCGCAAGTCACTGATTGCTTTCCAGCAGCGAACTGCACAGCTGGAGAGTGAATATAGGGACCATGGCGAACTGGACAAAGAATCACCAGCGTAGGTATTGATAATGGCTACCCAGGATTAATAAACCCCTGGTTGATTAATAGGGGGTATCCCCTAAAAGCCTTGGTTGTCCATTAAAATGGGAACCCCCTAGTTAATCAACCAGGGGTTTATTAATCCTGGGCAACCATTACACCGGATTGAAGATGGTATGTCAGGTAGATGACCTACCAGGATGGGGATTGATGATTGTAGGTGACGAACAAGCACTAACAGAGCCCCATACCTATCGCCGACTGTTTTTTGGTGTTCCTCCTATCCGTCTTCAGCGATGATGAAACCGGACACAATGACTTGCTGGAATGTCCAAGAGCATTACAGGTGCGATTCGCTGACACAGTTGATGTAAAACTCGCCAATGGTTAAACAGCGACGGCAACATGTTCAAACAAACAAAACCATCTTGTCAGGTTGGCTACTTCACTTTAGTTTGTGGAATGCATCAATAAATACCAATCAATAACCCAAAATGCAACCCTGGCGAACCATTGGGTTGGATGAGGCCATTCAGTTGCTGCAACAACGAGCAGGTCATTTGCCTCCTGTTTGATTTGCCAGTATGGTATGGTCATGGTCCTGCACTCACCAAAATCAGCATGTAACATGTTGATCGATAGATATTGAATGATAGTGATAGCCACAGTAAGCAGCCAAATTGCAGCCAACCGTTTTTCGAACAACCCATGAGCTTCTCAGCTACAGCGCGCTGGAGATAGCGCCACATGCGCAAATCCTGTTGGTCAACCGCGCTGCTGGTGATAGTCAATGAAGTAGAAACCTAATGCCAACCCTGGATGAAACTAAACCCCTGGAGGATTAATGGGGGGTATCCCAGTTCAACCAACTCGCTTTCCCATAAAAATGGTACCTCCCCAATCACATAACCGATTAATAATCCGGGGCTGACATTATCAGGTAATTCCGAGGCCTTAGCAGTGTCTGACTCGCGAACTGACTCCTTCCGAAGGAATTGGAAACTTGTGAACAATCATCAACCTTTGGATGGTAGGCGGCGTGGGAGCAGGCTCAGCTGCTACTTCTGCTCAGCAGACCCAAATAACTTGATGGTTGGTTGCAAATGGACCTTCATTCTGAAGATTATCAACTGCTAGTTTTTGTTGGTATCATGGTTTGCCTTTAACTTGGTGGTCAACAATGATATTCCGGTTCGTTGTTTCAACCCCTCATGAAAAATATTAGTCGAATTTAGTCAACCAACCATTTGAATGTCAATAATTACTAGGGAAAAACAATGTTGAAAAAACACCAGCCAGTATTCGTTCATGGATCATCGTGGACGCCAGGAAATCGGTTGGAGGATGGTTCTCAGGCCCCCCACTTTCGATAGATTCGAGCAAAGTTGAGGACCTGAACGTCTCAAAGCTGGAGATTGGTTCGACAAGGAGGATGTGACCAGGAATTGCAGTCACAAAAGGAGGACATCCAATGAGAGGAGGTGCATGTTATTCATATTCATCAAAACAACGGGATAAACAACTGCTAAGGATTTGGAACGGCCAGAATGGCCAAGGTTTTGTCAACAACATCAATTGCACTTGCTGCTCCTGTTATTGAAGGTGCAGCCACCATTTCTTTGAGATCATCCGTGCGCAATGGAACTGGAGTCGATCTTGTTCTTTCTACTGTGTTGGAGCCAGGATCCACACAACACAGCTTCATCATCGTCAGTTGCTCGCTCGAAAAGTCCGCTCCTGCAGCCACAGTTGTAGTCACTGTTCCATACAACAAATCTGAAGTTCTCTCCACCTTCACAACAGCATCTGTCACAAGCTTGAGCGCATCAGTGATGTTTTCGGTCTTGATGTGTCGTGCAATGTCCGCTTTTGTGACAGATCCCTTCAGCACACCTGGGGTCAATGATATCCTATAACGGCTTTTTATGGCTAACTACGGAGGGAACCACGTGCAATGATGCAAGTACGGGGGAGTTGTCGCTGAATCTATGACTTACTTCTTTGACACAATAGAGTTGGTATTGGCTGGTGCTTGTTGATAGTGGCTTTCAACTACTGTCTTGGTTAGACAACATTTTGATTTTTTATGAGTTCTGGCGGTAGTTTCTGTCTCACAGTTTTAAATTGTTTCGTCTTGGTTCAGCTGGTGGTTGTTAATTGAATGTAATTGTTCGTGGTTGATCGGTTGATGCTGACTTTCAAACGCACAAGATAGGCGGCCAGCCATCCCATCTACTAAGCAACAAACAACGTGACTTTGTGGGAAAATCGAACATGTTTGCGTCATCTGGTGATAATTATGTGGCCGCCCGAAAGCCAAGGTTCAGGAAGCACACAAATGCAGCAGACCCCCGCGGACGGTGCTTCTCTACAACGGAAACCAAATTGCTTAATCAACAAATCAGTGTACTTACTTCAGGCACCTAAAAGCATCATTCTCCCTGAAACTATCTCCCAGCATCAAGTTTCTTGATGGGAGTTGGGGAGGACGTGATCATCTACCACCATGGCATCATAACCAAAAAAAAACACTGGCACTGGTTGCGGAAGCAGACCTGCCATGATGTTTGGTGACTGGTCAAGAATGGTTGATACTGCTTAATAAAGAGTGGCTGAAATGTCGATGTTTCACAATTCGTTCATCTAAGTATCAACATCTACCTTGATCGAAAAAATCTTATTTTGGTTTCATTTAAAAATCAACCGTTAAAACTATTACCGGCATAGCTTTATGTTCACGGAAACCATCCCAGAAGCGGTGTCAGCTAGCGAAGCAAACTAAAAATTCATCCTCATGAGCTGCGCAGCCGGGGACCGGAAGTGCCAATGGACAAGGACCAGCTGTTCATAGCTGTAATCCACCCAGGTCAGACTACCAATCCGGGGGGTAACAACCCTTGGATTTCCACAGCGCTACCAAGTTGCCATGGCCACCGCCACCAGCGATCGGATCTCAGTGGGACATAGGAGGATGGATGGTTACTGGTTTTGGTCACCCTATCAGGTGGTTTCTTAAAATAAGGGACCCCCAAAGATTGCATGGTTGACTAGCCAATGTTGGTTGGTTAGTGCTTCGGTTACTGTACCCTTTGGCAACTACGATGTGAATAGAGCACTACTCGTAGCTCCAAATCGCTCCCCCCTTTCAAAAGGATATAGACTAGGGATACCCCTGGCTCCTTAGCTCTCTCCATCTCTCCTAGCAACCAGCCAGGTAATCTAACATGGCCATGGAAAATCACAACATTTTTTACACGAAACCCTAACCAGCTATGCTGGTAGATTGTCCATTGCCCGGTTAGTTTACCAAAGGGTAACTGTGGTTGCTTCACACTCTAGGAATAAGGAGCAGGCGCTCGTCACTGGATCAGGCAAGAAATGGTGGATATCAAAGGATGACAGAACGTTTGACAAGCTAGCGCGGGGCAGTGGCAGAAGACGGCAGAAGCAGGACTGTAAGAACCAACAAGAGGAGGTGCTGAATGTCTATCATTGTCCAATGCAGAATAGGGATGTACCTTCAGGTAAACTAACGGGGCAATGAAAAATCACCATTTTGTCGGAAAACCCTGGGACATCATTCAACAAAATGGTGATTTTCCATGGCCATGTTAGTTTACCAAAGGGTACTTTAGCGACAACCACAAGTGCATCGTTACCAACGATAGTGGGCTCAGGCCTTCTACTGGTTGATTCTCCATTGCGCTGTCCCCTCAAGGTGCTTCCACAACTATGTCTTGATGTCAACTGTGACCTGTGGGGCTGTGGTTCAACAACAATTTATCAAATATGTAAATCCAATCTGGTTGGTGCCTTCAACCTCTATTGAAAATATCAGTCAACCAACCATTTGTAAAGAATCACTCATCTCATTTCATCTCATCAGGCCGTCAGAGCTCAGAGACCGCGGGCCGCTGGTTAATAATCACTAGGGAAAATAAAAAATGTTTCAAACCACCAACCAGCAATTTGATGGTTTAGTTCTCCCATGGCAGCTGTTCGTGAGACATCGACCGACAAGGTGGGGCCACAGTGGCTATATTTTCCTTTAGATTTGCCATTTAACAAACTAATTATGTATCCTATTTGCCTGGTAGTTACCCTGGTATACCCTGGTTAGAAAGCAACTTGACACAACTGGAGGCTCTGCCTGGCACTTGATTCAGGACAATTGCAGCTCGAGTTTTGGTGACAGGTCGTTGGCATCACGGACGCAAGCATCAAAGGAAAGGCATCGACCAGCGATGGTGGCAAATTTCATGATGGTAACGAGATGTTGGCAAATGTTCGTTCAGAAGCTGGTGAACTATGACCATGGCTCCATAAAAAAAATTGTCAAGATATCAGTGGTCCTCAACCTACACTATGGCTGTAAGTGATGGTTCAAGACGGTGATCTTGTTCGTCAATCATACCCATGATGAATAGAATCATTAGCCATCATTAACCAACCTACATCAGCTCATGTACATTAAAATCAGGAACCACTAGTAGCCATCATGAGTGATCTTTCACCAGCAGCAACAATCATCCAAATTCACTAATCATAAGCAACCATCATCACAATCATTTGGTTAGCGCATTCTTGGTAGCTCCAACTGGCTCCCCCTTTAAAGGCTATAAGGATACCCCTGATTCCAAATGGCTCCCTCCCAATCACCAGCCAGATTAAGTACTAGAATCACAGTAGTAACCATAGCCATCGTTACTCATAATAAAACAGACATTTACCAGCTACCTAGCCATCAGTAACCACCATTTACCATGAATTATCGACCATCAGCACCCCTGGGAAACCACTAGGAACCAACACCCAACCAAGTCCTCACCAACGATCGCATAGATCAAATCATCCAAGGAACCAGGTAGGTGCACAGGTCATTGTAGTCGCCGGAGGTACAAGAGACCAAGATGATGTGGATGATCAGAGCTCCAACCTCACCACGGTTGAAGGGTGGATCATGGGGATTAAAGCTTCCAGCACATGGTGGCACATGATCGGAGAAGGTGGGAAATGGTCATTCACTGGTGGGATGATGACGATGATGATGATGGCGATGATGATGATGATGATGATGATGATGATGATGATGATGATGATGATGATGATGATGATGATGATGATGATGATGATGATGATGATGACATCATGACTAGTGAGCTCTCGGCAATCACTAAACATAGGGGGCTGTAACCTGAACCAAGCAAATATGATCAACCCGACGTCATAGCGTCTCTAGGCAGGGTTGCTACTAATTAGTTTTGCAATCTAATGAGGAGTTCGTTACGGCAGGAACAACGGGTCTGCTATAGGAATCTCAGGCGGGGTGATGACCCAGATCCAACGTCTGGAAACTCAGCTTGTTCCCTGGAGTGCCCATACTTCGCTATCATGGAACGCTAACGTATGATGCAACCGTTCAATTGGCACCTCACAGTAGTGTGCTATATTGGTTGTTGTTATTGTTGTTGTTGTTGTTACTTGTTGGCAATCGCCCTTCTATCAAACATATCTTGCAATTCTATTGATGCTTTTCCAAGTGTTGCATACTGTGATGTAAATTACCGAGAGTTGTGGGGAATTACCCTTGTGCTTTTGTGGTTGCAGAACAATCAGATTGGCAAAATTTCAATTAGGGTGAACGGTATACAGCAACAACTACAAATAGCAACTGCTGGTCATGTGTTACGATATGTCACGTCATTGCAAGTTCAAAGGCTTGCTAGCTGATAATGGCATACTACCCGTTAAAACTATTGGACTTGTTGCTGCGTGGTATTACTGTACTGCAGTATATTTCATTCTCAGCTGGCCTTGCTACACTATACCCTGGATGAAAAATGGCGAAACTACTTCATGCAAGACCATGATGGTCTTATGAATGACTTGTAGTCCCAGGAATCAGGCTAGGTTTTGACCCAGCCTCATGTGGTCTTACCCTGGGTGCACCAATTCAAAGAGGACTATATCAGTTTAACCCAGAGTAACCCGACATGAGGCTGGTGCACCGCTGATTGATGGTCACGATCGCTGTTGCATCATTCAGCCCTCATCGATAACTAATCATATGCAATCATCTTTGGCTTTTCTCAATCACAATGACAATCTGGCAAACTAACCTGGAAGTGATAAATGCACCGTCTATAGCTGGTTTGGCTATTAACGCTAGTGATTCATAGCTTCCAGCTTAGTCTACCAGTGGGTAACCCAATACCAACAACTGCTGACCCCAAATCGCTGCTTGTCAACGGCCAGTACTAAACCTCATTGTTCATTGGCCAATCTTGACCAGCGTCAACCATTCTCTAATCTTGATGAAGGATCAATAACCATCACTATACAAGGAGTATATGGGTTTGCCCAAAAAAGGTGTATCCCAATCTCTGGTTAGTATTCCATTTGATAATGACTATTATTGGATGATTTGTAGATACCACCATGGCCATGGACAACCCCATCATCAACAGAAAGCAGGATCCAGCCTTATCAACTCTGAAGCTCCACAAATGAACCACGAGTCATGTGACCATTTGCAAACCACGTACTAGTCAAGATTATCACCTATCATCAGCATGATAATAACCCAACGATAGTTCTTAGCAATGATCCTAGGCATGATCAGCCACTATCAGAACAGCCATTTAGCTGGCCAAATTCACCACGGCCACATTCCACGCTACAGCCATGAGGCTGCCAAAATTGAGTGAGCAATAATCCACCCAAAAATGATGGTTTCACGATTGGAAACCATTGGTTGACTGGGGCTACCACGACCATGGCTTGGCACCCTATCAATGTTGTAAGCACAATAGTAAAGCGCTTGTAATAGCTGCAATTATTTTCCAGATTTGGATTTTTTAGCCCTCACTAGATTTAAATTAGCCCTTATTGATTTTTAATTACAGAATCTCAACTTGCTCCAGAGCGGTTGCAATAATAGGCTAGCATTCACAATAGATGCAACTAATTTCCAGAAAATTCCAAAATCATTAGATTTCCCCTTACTGAATTTTAATAGGGCTAATTTAAATCTAGTATGATGCCATCAGAAGCCTGTCAGATGAGACCCGTTTTGGACCCCAGAGGTGTTACAATGAGTCTGTGCAAAAAAAGGAAAGAAAGAAAAGAAAGAAAGAAAAGAAAGAAAGAAAAGAATCAAAGAAAAGAAAGCAAAAAAAGAGAGGAAAGAAAGAAAGGAAAGAAGCCTTAGGGGAGAGCCCAGATTTCAGATGTACAATTGCAAAGCAGAACCCCCCCCCCCAAAAAAAAAAAATGGGGGGGGGGGGTTTACTATTGTGTGTACAACATCATTGGAGAACCCCCCTTACAGTAGCTGTAAAACCATCATTGTTGATAGTTCTCCCCTGTTATTAACCGTTCTTAGAGGTCATAACCCCTATGAACCACCACATACATACCCTTTCTGGTTGGCTATGAAGCATGGCCAAGCTCACTATGATCACAGCTTCCAAGCTGCTACTGACCCGCCATGGGACTGGGAAGGCGCAGCGGTACTGGAAGCTCAGCTGCTTGGCGTAGTCCTCAACGCGGGGAGAACATCCGGGAGCGCAGGGCGCGGTGGAGAAGGGTGGCCAAGAAGAGTGGATGGATGGTAGTTATTTGGGATATAACCATAGTAACAACAAGTATTTTGATGCCGAACTCTATGATTAATGATTTGGGGTTGATAACTCTTTGAGTTGCGAACACTGTGGCAAAGTCCAAGCGGTCTATGATAATGATAGGAAAACATCACCTTTTTAAATAAGTTTATGGTGCTTAAGCCACATCCCGTGTATTTCCAATGTCTCACCCGCAGCAAAGTTTTTTTTCCAGCCGCAAAGCTCAAGAACCGAGCTTGAAAAACTTAGCAATTTTCTATACCTTGCCATACATAGCCAATATACAAGATGCAGGCCTCCAATCGTTGAAAGTTGGTTGAGGTAATGCAACCATGTAACTAGACTTCAACCAGTCAAAACTGTTTCAGTATTGACAACTGGCAGTTAGATACCCTAGCTATAGCCTATAGTTAGTTGCCCTAGCTATAACTGGCAGTTACCTTACTTATAACCTTTAAGTAAACCGACTCCGGGGTGCCCACCTTGTCTCTAAAGGACTTCTGGGGGAAGGGCACCAGCAACTCTTCAGCACGGTCCAGGGTCAGTTGCAGCATGTGAGGTTGGAAAACATGAGCCTTGACTAAAACATGTCGTGATATTGGTTGATTTTGGTAAGTAGTTGATATGCTGGATTTATTTCATGCTTCACAAATGACCTGCGTGACAAGAACCGCATGGGCACACCACTTGCAATGTCATATGTTACTCACTATTCCGGTAGGTCTGCTAAAGAGGAAACCGTGTCCAACCGCGTAGTCTTACATAAACTGATGGAATATCAAAAAATCAATAGAATACAATGCATACCACATAACAACTATGTCCAACCACATGGTCTTACATAAACTGATGGAAAATCAACAACCAATGGAATACCGATAAAAACTATGTCCAACCAAACAGTCTTACATAAAGATATGGCAAGAAAACAAATTCTGAAAACCAATGGTATGCAAGGTGTTTGGGTATGAAGACACCTCAAAAATAATTCCAAAATCAATGCAAATCACATAGGCACAGCCAATCGCTACGACCCTTCCAAAACAAGATCCGAAAGGTATGAAAGGAAAACTGTGAAATCACTACGACTAAACCACTTGACCGTAGTAAACATGACAAACACATTCGTTGCTACCAGGGGTAGTAAGATACTGTGAATGATTACAGAAAACCGGCTTGCTGCTGCAGCCGTGGCTATGGGCTATAAATGTCTGTAAGGCTACGAAAGAACCAAACCCGTGGATTGCACCCCTCTGAAAAGATTGGTCAAATAAAACATGTTTAAAACCACCAACTAGCTAAAGTTGATGGTTGTCCTCCATACTTGACCGCTATTAACCATAGAAAATCCGAAAACCACCAACTAAATCAAGTACATTCCAACCAGGTAAGCACATTTGAACAATAGAACACTTTCCTTGAAATGGTGGTTTCTCAAAATGAGGGTACTAAGTGTGGACAGCAAAGCATTGCAAATTTGGTTGGCGATGGCGCCTCGTTCTTGTAGGTGTGGAAGCTGATCCTCAACAGGCCACGGCAGGCATGACGGATGAGTGTGCAGCCTGAGATATAAACAAAATAAAAAAAATATGGCTGATGATGGTTAACAATAGTGATGTAGTTGATGATGGGAATCATAATCAACGATTCTGCGGAATACACTAACTATGTGAGACACTGTCTTACGATAACCCATCCAAAAGCAAGGGGTAGTGGCAAACCTATCCCAACAGTGAAAGACTGGTACAGGGTGATTTATAGGATGTGAACAGCAAAGGTCCAGAGATCCTTGATGGCCATACCCTCTAGTAAATGAATCACTGGAAGTTAGTTTGCCATCAGCATTTTCAGTAGGTCATCCATCTGAAGGAATAATGAAATTCAACGCTAGAAGGTTGGTTTACCCGGCTGCAGCTGTTTTTTTGCATGTGTATATCAAACGCATGGTGCGTACTTGTATGCCATACCCGTTCCTTTTATGCACATACATCGAACATATCATTATCATACATGAATATATGCATGAAATCTAAATACATACCCTGTGGTAAACTGACCAGGAAATCAAAAAACCTTCCTTTTTTCAGGTAAACCATTATAACCTATAACTGTTAGAAATCAAATTATTGAACATTGCTTTCTGGTTGCAAGATCTATGTCTTAAGCAGGATTTAATCATGGTAACGGGGGTGATATTGTGGTTCATTGGCGCCACAGTTGGGGCCCACACCCATTGGCAGTAAGCTATCCTTTTGAAGCTGGATTTCCTGGGTTCATAGCACATCATCAACCTCAGCCGATGATTAGCTGCCATGTAACCCTCGATTTCCAAACGGTTCCAGATCTTTATATGGTGGTTTCTTAAAACGGGGGTACCCCAAAAATGGTTGGTTTATCACTACGAATGATCAACATTGGATGATTTAGGGGCGTCCTCGATTTTAAGAAACACTGATATTTTGAGTTGAAACAGTAGAAATGTTCGCTGCTTAGCAGTTGCCATTGCCACATCAGCTGTCACAAGAGCATCTTCGTCAACCACATCACCTGGTAGATATGGCGAAGGAGCCGAGGGAAGTGAATCGTTGAACCGCAGTGATTGACTGAGCGTATGGCAATTAACCGTTGAACTGCCTCAGATTACATTTCCACAAAATTGCCCAATAGACAGCCAATGACCTGAATGATTTGGATCAATCTGTAGTCATTGCTCATTAAGAAGCCAATATCTCCTATTTCTCTATCTCATTGGATTGGTTGATGGGGAAATCTACGTCGGAAACCATTGTTTTAACCGCCAATCATAGGGTTTCATGTAAACCTTCCCATGAACTAATCCAGTGAAGATCTTTATTGTCAGCTGCAGTGCTGCGGAAATTGCAGTTCCATGGTCTGCTGCCGCCCAGATTCTCCATCGTCAAACTCAGGAGACACACGCAGGCCACTTGCAAACACATGGCTTCCAGAAAGACATCTGTCCAGGAATCCTCTCCGAACCGGAGCAGAGGCACAGAAACATGTGACGGTGATGGTTGATGTATTGAAATCATAATCATTGATCATCATCGTCAGCATCATCACCCTGATCACTCTCATCATCATCTTCATCTTCATCTTCGTATTCATCATCATCATCATCATCATCATCATCATCATCATCATCATCATCATCATCATCATCATCATCATCATCATCGTCAAGAAGGACTAATCATATGATGACCAGTTCATGTTCAATCAAGTGTTGACACCATTCACATATTCATAACATTCAATATACCCTCTCTCAAAACTAGCTGATTTGCGGATCCAACAATGACCCTGGAAGTGTTTGTAAGATATCAACTTTGAATCCTTTTTGCTGGACCATTCAGGAGCCATACAAATAGTGTCTGTGTTTTCAGCTCTCCCGAAAACTCTTACTGTAGTCAACCAACCAACCATTTGCTAAGACTAGGACAAATAACAAATGTTTAAAGTCTAAAAACAACCAACTAGTTACGGTTGTCTACTCTCGGGGATTGTCATAGACATCATGGCTCATCCAAGGGTGGCAGATGATCCAGCTTTTGTAGACGGGGCCCACTTAATCCACATCTAGACCTCTTAACTCATCGTAGATGCAGCTGTTCATAAACTACCATCAGTTTAGCCAGCTCAAGAGGCGGATATGCCGTGTCCGCTGCTCGTAGCTGGTGACATTCACCATAGCTGTGGGGTTTGGTCCACCTACCTCAGGGTTATATCCACGTTGTGACCCCAACTGGTAGTGATTTCCCATCTGAAAATCAAGGGCGTTTAGCAGCTCAATCTCCCAAGTTTGGCAAAACACCGTGCATTGAGCCATCTGCTCCAGCCCCCACTGGTCCGGCATCTTGTTTTTTGTCCTGGGAGCGCAGGAGCCAGCTACCCCAGCATGCTGACGAGAATCAGCCAATATTGAAGGTGTGTTGCCAAATTTCCCTTGGGACTTATCAAACTGAAATCCCAAGGTGGGATCTTTTGGTGGATATCGCCATTTATGTAGAGGGATTATTCCAAATGTCCAGTGGGATTTATCCACTGAAAGATCCTTGCTAATGTCCCTGAAAATGAGCAAATCAGTGATGATGGCGATGATGGGCAGCCTGCTTGCCCGAAACTAGACCTGCCCCACAGCAGTGGCAAAGACGAGTGCCTTGGGCTGAGGATTAGATCTTCAATTGGGGCTTCGACGAGGCTGGGCAACCCAAAAGATCTTCTACCTGTGTGGGAGAGCTATGCAAAGTTTGCCAAGATGGACAGGACAGAAATGGACAGAACAGGGATTGGATGTCCTGTGAGACCTTGATTGGCTTTCCAAAGTCGTCGATGTTCTACGCCGCTGACATGTTGCCAAATCTTGGCTCTATTCCTCGCTTCGAAAGCTTTGCCGCAATGAGGACACCATGCTCCACGTACTTTGTTCTCTTGGTTTCGATCCAGGATCTTCAGGTCATGCAAGGCTACGAGCTCGTCTTTGGTCATGCATTGCTCTGCTTTGACGGTGAGCTCCAACTCTTGTTTCACCGCCACAGTGGGCTTCTCCTGCTTGACCGGGTCGCGCGTGGGTGCGGATTGAATTTCCGGTTCTATTAAACTAAAACTCTTTCAAGGCACCCACACGCGATCCGTGACCCACACATCACACTACCCATGCCATCATAGGAGTCTACGGGGAAAGGGTTCTGGTCGAAACCACATTGGTGGCCCCGTTGCTTGTCAGGGTATGATAGCAATGTTGGTCGATGGTCACCAAAACATGATGATGATGATGATGATGATGATGATGATGATGATGATGATGATGATTATGATAATGATTGATGATGACGATGATGATGATGATGATAATGGCGGTGGTGGTGGTGGTGGTGGTGGTGGTGTTCACACTCTTATTGCTCTGTAGCACTGCTGGTTGTCGGTACCGTTATCCACTGGCCGCTGGCACAAATACAACGACTATCTGGAATCTGTTTTGGATAAGCAATTTTTTCATACCAAGGGAATGAATGACATTATTGTTAACTATTATATATGATTATCAATCATGGTTATTCCCCTATTATTAGCCATTATTATTGCCATTTGAACCCTTTCAACCATCAAGCCGTTACATCAAACGTTCTTAAGCACTGACGCAACATCGGTACTGCCGCAAATCGCCAGCCAAGACTCATGAAGGTCAACATACCTCAGCTGTTCACGAATCACGCTTGGACCGGTAGCGTTGATGATGGAGCTAAAAATGATCACCCATTTGTATCTGTTTCTCAGCTCCTGGCTAAGATTGGGTAGCTATAAATGATTCGCCAAAAAACGACCACAAAAAATGATCACCAAAGAGCTAAGTTTCTGGTTGCTAGTGACCTTGACGATGCAGCTATTGCATCAATCGCTATTACTACGGCTTGATGATAAAATTAGTCTTGAATGGTTAGAGGTTGATCGCATTTCGTTACGATCGTTGCCAATCAGGATGAGCCGTTGCAAATCAACCTTTAATTGACAATTTCATTTCCAGTTTCCATAAACAAATGATTGCTAGTCATACCTCCCGCCGTCATACACGGTATTTCTCTGCTTTGCTTATTGGAAGAAATTGCCCCACTGAATGCACTGACAAATCAATCTATAAATGCTGTCAGCTTGCGCCCAAGCCCACTGCTTCTCAACCATCATGAAACACATATAGCCATCAATTACAACTTATCCACTACTATCAATCATGAATCAGCAACATCAACCACTATTACAATCCATCATTGAATGTGACTACATATCCATCAGTAACCATCACCAGCGAACGAATCTTGAACCCGACCTACTTAAGCATCATTCTTCAGCTACTTTGCTGTCAGTAACCACCGTTCATCAGCTACTTAACCATCATTCAGTATCATTCACCTTCACCCGTCACCCATCATCATGAACCATCACCCATCATCTCAAAACTCTCATTCACCACAATGAACAACCACTAACCATCCACTAACCACCTTCTATTAACCATCATAAACTCCCCTAAACCAGCTAGCCATCATTCACCAGCCACTTAACCACCATAAACCCCTCCATAAACCCTCATTAACCCTCATTGACCAACTATTTCACCATAATTCACCAGCCACTTAGCCACCATAAACCCCTCCATTCACCACCCTTAACCAACCACTACCCCCCCCTTAACCAACCAACAACCCCCCCTTACCCCCCCCATAAAGGCCACCGCCTACCTCCGCTCAACCCACCAGCCACCAGCGCCACCAGGTCACCCAGGAGCGAAATGATGGACGCGGCCACCCGGGGCATCACGAAGGCAGGAACCTGTTTTCAGCACCACGGAGTGCCCGTTACAGGTGGCCATAGGTAGTGCCATGGCTTGGAATTACCCATAGGAATTAGCTAGGTTCTTAAACAGCTGGTAGTGCCATGGTAGTAAACCAATTGTTTTGGAGTTAATTTATACTAGTTTATTCCATTTAACCATCAATTTAACCATCAATTTAAGTATTGCCTAGGTTATTAATCATGATATTGCCGCAGTATAGGTCTTTGACAATAGGTATTGCGATAGTACACATAGGTATTTGCTTATAGCACAGGTATTCTAAGTCATAGCTTTGAGTGGCAACAGTATCTATTGATAAGTACTATTTTTTCCAGTGCTTTGAAATAGCCATAGGCATTCGAAGTACTAGTGTGAATAGCAAAGTAATATCAACTTGTTGTCACATGTTGTCAAATAACAGTGGTTAAGAAGCTGGTAATTCATTGGGTTGATGGGTTGATTGATAGATCATAGGTACTACCATAGGTATTCTACGAAATAGTGGAAATAGCTATAAGTAGTTGGTTACCCATACCCAACCGGTAGTTTAGTAGCACTTGACCAGTGTAACCGGTGAGGCTATAATACCACTGGAGCCATACCCCTAGCAGGTAGCATAGCCCCACTGGTCAAACACTGGGGCTATAAATCCATCTAAAATTGAGTCATGCCATACCAAAAAATAGCCAAACTAAACCAGCAATGATTCATACTTGATCATATCCATCATCATCACTGTGTAAACTAAAAACTGGTTTACACATGTTTAAACATTACAACAAACCCTATGCCAGTGAAACGACCCCCAACTGCGAACGGGAGTACCATCACCAATGTTTTGCTGATACCAGGGGCACATACAAGGACTCTCTTGGTGAACATGAAAACCAAGGTTTTGAACATGGCTCATGTGTAAATGGCTATGGGTCAAGCAGTTAACCAACCAACTAATGAGGGATTTCCACCAACAACAATAGGGAAAACAATGGTTGACAGGGGGGAACTAGGGGTACAGGGTTTTGACCCACTGCCGAACAAGTACGTAACTACACCGTCTGGTCCCAGTTTTCAACCCCTGTTTTATTAGTCAACCAACTTTTTTACTAGTCATTATGAGGTAAAATGAAAAATGATTAAAACCACCAACGCGTGTAATGGTATGTAGTGGTGTTACACAAATATTTCGCACGTGAACTACAGACAAATCCCCGAATCAAGGCCCGCTTTTTGCGATCAACTTTCAGAGTTTCTGATCAACTCAACCAGGAAATCAAGTTTTTCAACTCAACCAACCAGAAAAAATCCAGCAGCCACACAGGACCCGCGGCACCATGGGGAAGAAAAACACGGAGTATGCCACGCCCAGAATGATGAAAGGTGGTGTCACCTGTCGTCCAGCCGCCGACGAGCTGCCTGCAGAGAAGATTTTCCAGGAGAATTTTCCCACCCAAAGTGCGCAGCTGGGTGTTAGGGTCTTCACTCAAGGAAGTAGCTCCATACAAGCTGGGGCCTCCTAGTTGGAAGTTATATTTCATAAACCATTTTATCATGGTTTTATCTACCATAATTGACACTTAGCCTAGGTATAAACCAATTTAGCTAACGATCGGGGGGCCCACCTTCAAAGGGGGTCTGAAAAGTTGCAATGAGGTGCACTTGGATTTTTCACTACCGCATTTGGGTTTCTGCTGCAGCAGTATGTGCGGGGATTCAGTTATTCCACCTCCAGGTTCATATTGGACTAACAACATTTACCAACTTGTGTCAGTGGTTCTCTTGACAACATCGTTCAGTGAAGGGTGGAAGTTGGTTCCTGGAAAAAATATGGAAACAGATCTGTCCTGGGTAGCCTTCAGTGAGATGGCAATGAAATTCACAGTTCGATTGGTACATGATCTACAAACTGCCGGCAGTTCTCTGTGGCAATGAACCACCGTGGTCTCCTGTTGTGAATTTGAGTGTAAACATGCTGGAAGTTTGTCTAAGATTTAAAATCTAGTTCTATGTCTCTTTACTGTTGTGTCACAGATTTGCCAACACTCAAGGGGGCATACAACAAGTGAACGGCTACCACGTTGTTTGGCGGTTAAACTTGAAATGTTGGACTTCCCAAAAGTCTTGCTTCTACAGGGTTGGTTTGGGGCATGCAGGGCTGTTGCAACCTGCTACTTTCGTCTGGGGTGCATGTCAGCTGATCCACAAGTGGTTAACAATCGTTGATTTCAGAGGGGCTCTGGGTCAATACCCTCTATCCGAGAAAATCCCATGCATGACCAAAGTAATCTTTGCTGATGCTATTGATGAAAGTGATTCCCACACTCACCCACATCGCTGAAAAATAACAACCGGCCCCCTACATCATTGGTTTGCGGTTTGCGATATTGCCAATCAGACTTTCAATGCTGGCTAATTGCTGAAAACATCTCGAGTTCCAAATCAACAGCGAACTTTTGGATTGCATTCTCCCAGTTCATACCCCAATATCCCATCAGTCCATCATGATGCTGTCGTTGTCGTTGCTGTTGTTCTTCTTCTTGTTGTTATGGTGATTGTTGTCGCTTTTGTTGTTGTTGTCGTTGCCCTCGATGCCGTTGTTCTGGTTGTTCCCCACCTGTCAGGTGAGGGTTGTTAGATTTTATCTGAGCTGACTTCTCCTCCTTCTCCTCCTTCTTCTCCTTCTCCTCGCCGGACCTCAACTACGACAATGCGCGCCGAGTGTCTGCTGCCGGACCTCAACCGCGGCCATCTACGCCGAGTGTCTGCTGCCGGACCTCAACCGCGGCCAGCCACGCC